>PVJX010000948.1:0-192844 GCA_004027295.1 Dolichotis patagonum
CCCTGAAAAAAAAAAAAAAGGTCCATAGTACCTAATTTAAATATTCTAGGAGATTCACAGAAGTGCCTGATGTATCATTTTGGGCATTCTTACTGTAGGTTTTGTTCTTCTGGGATAAGAACCTCTTGCTTTTTATGTTGAAGCTTCCCTGGGAATTTCCTTACTCGGTCCCAGTCCCTTTGGGATAAAGATCGGCCTGTACGGTTTCTGATTGAACCTGAGATGAGTATTTTAGCGAAGACTGATGTGAATGTCCTCTAGCGTTTGCTCCCTGTCCGGGAAATCAGAAATGACTGTATTGGTTGTCTGTTAGCAGGCAGAGTGCAGGTAAGAGGCTGCCTGTCCCTCTCAGCCACCCCTGCCAGTGTGAGCAGCATACTAACGCCTGTCCCTTACAGAACCTCTTTTGGCCACTGCAGTTCTGTTCCTAATTTGCTTCTAGTGTAGTGGATGGAACCATGGTGTCCTGGGTCTGTGTGTGGAAAGAACTCATCGGAACTAAGGAGGTGAAGGCGTCCTGGGACCTTTAGAGTTGAGTGTGCAATTTCCTCAGGGGCAAGGATGAAGGGGGGTAGACAGCTCCCCACATAGCTCAGGGCTCCTCCCTGGGGCTCTTTTTCAGCCCATTGCAGGCTCCATCCTGGCCCACAAGGCAGCTGAGTCATGCTCAGAGCGACTGGCAAAAGAAAGGAACACAGGGCATCTTGCTTTTGCAGGACTGTTAGTAAGACAGGGCGCCTGCGCTGTAGACCTCACCTTCTGCCAGTTGCTGCTGGTGCTTTGGTTCAGGCGTGTGTGTGTCCTCTGTGCATGCCACAGCTTCCAGGCCCAAGGGGATAGCATCCACGTGAACAGTGGCTTGTGGGGCCCAGTTCTGGAATCGAAAGGTGTTATAGTTCGAAGAATGTACCATTTTTCAAAGTGGTTCCTATGGAAAAAGCAGATCTGTCTACCCAGCATGCTGTGACTGACCAAGCTGCGGAGCGGTGCTGGGCGGGGGTGCTGGGCCTGACTCTCCTCCCTGCCCTGTCCCCTTCACCAGCCTGGCTCAGCCTCGTGACGCATGCCTCTTGCTTCCATCACACCCCCCAGGAGGCCGAGGTCCCTGACGCAGCAGACCTCTTGCTATCTTTAAACACCTCTTGGTGTTTTGCTTCATAGTGCTGGCTTTCCCTGCCGTCTGGCCTCCCCTCTGCAGAGTGATGCTTACAAGGCAAGCCTGCTTTTGATTTTCAGACGCAGGCGGCTGTCTTTCCCTCCTGTGGTCGGCTATGATTGCACTGTCATCCTATTAAAGAAGGCAGCCCTTCATCTCTGAGAGCTCCCTGGCTCCTGCTGTCTTCCCTGGAGACTTTGAAGGGATTGTGGCAATCAGGCAGGGTCTTTGGGGGCAGCGTCAAACTGAAATGTGTTGGTGTGAGTTCATTTTGTCCTTGCTTCTGTTATTCCAGGTCTTTTGGCACAAGGTCTGTGACAAATCTTTGATACAGTGATTACGTTCAGTTATACCGCGCATCCCAATGGCAGCTTGTGTGATTGCTGTTTCTGGCATTTGTCTTTTCCCCAACCCTTTCCGTCTCCAAGGCGAATGGGAGGGCTTGGGTCCAGCCCCAGGCCCCCAGCCCTTTTCTTCCAGTTCAACGCTCTCACCAGTCTCCCCAGCCCTCGGAGATTACTGTAGTGGATGCCAACTTGCTGTTGCTCAAGTTTGGCCTGTTGGAGAACAAAGGAGGGGAAAACACTCAGAGGGTGGTTGGTGCTCATTGTGCAAGCAAACGGACGGGGTTCCTTGGGCTCACAGGTGCAGCAATGCAGACGTAGCAGGTTGCCTAATGTGTGTAGGAAGAGAACCCGGGAGACGCCAGCATCCCTGGGGGAGTCGGGAGGTGTCATATAAACACTTCCCACTGGAGTCCATAGGGCTCCAGCTGACCTGTCCTTCACTGGTCTGAATTCTTGGTGGCATTTGCCATGTGAAACTTTCTGCTTCATGTAGGTCTGGGAAGATCTGAAGCCGTTGAAGATGTAATGTAAAGCCCAGGCCTGTGCAGACCGGAATGCACAGCCTCAGGGCACTCTGAGCAGAGTGTGAGAGCAGGACTCTCTACAGTGGGCAAGGGAGCCTCATTAATCACCTGCTCGACTCTGGAGTGCTTCGCCGGGATCTGCAGGGCCCCAGATCCCTCGCTGTGAAACAGGAAGTACCTGTGAGCACTGAGGTTGTCCCCGGTACCCAAGTTTTAGGGCTTGGTTTTAAATTTCTCCATAAAGTATTGCCGTAAAAAGGAAAGCCAACGTAAAAACATTTGGGGCCCAAGCAGTTCTCAGTGTGCCACCAACCTAACAGAGTCATTTTTATTTTGCATTTTATTTTTGTCTTAAATTTCACTGGCACATTGTAAAAGTAATTGCAGTCATGTGCTATGTGTAACTTTGTTCTCATTTTATTTAATATTATTAGCACGAATATATGCATGATCTTTAATATTTACATGACATTCCATTGTATTGGTGGGTGATAGTTACGGTCCTCCTTTAATGGACAGTTAGGTTGTTTCCCTGGCTTTTGTTTTCTTTTCCTGTCTGCACCTCCGCCAAGTGAAACTGATAGAGCTTCAAAAGTAAGAGGATGGATTTTACGGCCTTGATCCAAGTGAAACGGTAGCAAGCGCCCCGCACATAGAGCAGGGCGGTGAAGTCCGAGCGCCCCTGCACACGTGTGCTTGTCCTCTTGAGGGCTCTGCTCTCCTCCCATGCATGAGTAGTCAGCTTGTTCCGAGGCCGGGTCCGAAACCACAGACTCTGGGGCGGCGGTCATTTCCCTTTCTGAACACGACCGTTTTTCTCCTGATGGCTCAGCTGCCGCAAGGCCACGTTCTCCGTATGTCTGAACCCAAAGGGAAGATGTTTCACAACACACAAGAGCCTCGTGACTTAGCATGTGGCCGGCGCAGGTGCCCTCAGCCCCCTCCCTGCTGCTGTGCTAGGGAACGCACTCTGGTCTTTGCGGGGCCAGTGGGAAGCATTTTGCGTGGCGTGGCACCCCGAGGCTGCGGAGGCCAGGTTGGTTGGGGTGTATGCTCTTCCTGCTCCCCATGCATCGCAGCGGAGGCTCATCTTCATGCTTTCTCCCCCATCCATTTTCCTCTGTGCTGTCAGGCCTGGCTTAGGGCCCTGTCCTGCCATCTGTCCAGCCAGCACAGGAAGAGCCTTTCCTTTCACAGCCTTCGGAGGAGACATGTTTGGCCCTTTATAAACTCTGTAGGGACAGTGCAAGCTTCCCTCGCGTCTCCTCTGCAGTAAAAACAAGAACAAGTTTTAGATTGCTTGTAAAATACCGGGATGTGGAGGATCCCTTTCTGAGGTGAGAAAAGATTGTGACTCTGTTTCCAGTGACCTCTTGTCTGTCACAGGTGGAGCCATCTCTGGCTACACTTGCCTGCTGTCACCAAGTGTATATCTGTCCTTCCAGCTTAGTATGAGAGGGTAAGGTGACAGACCCTCCAGGCTGGGAGGGACAGGCCGTCTGACTGTGTCCTGTAGGGCTCTGTCTTCTGGGACCGAAGGCTTCCCTTCTCTTGGTGGGATTGGGCATCCCTGCAGTGCTGGGGGAGGTCGGGGTGGCTCGGTGCCACGTCTGTCACAGATGCTTGTGCTGCGTCCCTGGGAAGCTACCTCGAGTGTCCTCCCCCCCACTTCTTCCCGACAGGAACCTGCTGCTCACCCCCAGCCCTTGCTCCCCTCATCTCGGGACTCCTGTGCTTTCTAGCTCCTGGGGTCCCTGCAGGCTCTGTCCTGGCTCTGTCCCTCAGCTGTTGACTTTCCTGGGCCTGTGTTTCCCCGGGGACAGGAGTGATCACAGACAAGGGGACCTGTGCTCCACTGCCCTGCCGAGTGGGCGCTTAACAGGGCTGTCAGCCGGGCGGTGCCATTGTTTTGCGGTGATGGAAATGTTTCCTGTCTGCATTGTGTGGGGCAGGAGCCCCTGGGCACTCGAGGCTGTTGAGACGTTGACATGTGGTTGGTGTGAGCCAGGAGTCGATCTGATTGTAGTTCATTTAGAGTTTAACAGCCTGGGCCGGGGGGATGGCTCAGTGGTGCAGTGCCTGCTGGGCAAGCGTGAGGTTGTGAGTTCGATTCCTGGTAGTAAAAAAAATACCATAAGGAGCCAGCTGTGGCCAGTGGCTACTGTATTGGGCAGCAGAGCTGCAGGGGAGCATGAGTCTGGAGGCCCCAGTCTGACCTTCCCTGGCAGTTGCTCTGCGCCTTGCCTCTCATTGCCGAGAGTGTGATTCCATCTGAATGAAGGTGAAGTATTTCTTGTGCCATTTGGTCTCCAAATGCTATCTGACCCTTCCACCTGGTGCTCAGCCAGAGATTCAGTGACTGATCCAGACAGTGGTGGTGAAATCGCCTCCTGGGACTGAGATGTTCCGGCAGCCTCCCCGGGGAGGCACCTTCCTCAGAGCGACCTGATGACATTTTTGCTCTAAAAAATGGACTTAGAACCAAATGCCTGTGTAGAATGCAGCTCTCCTGTAGGAATCAGGGGTTACAGGGGTGAGGGAGGCACAGCTGTGGAGCTGGTGGAGGGGCGAGGCGGAGCTGACCGGCCCTGTGCTCTCTCCTCAGGCGTGCTGGCCGTGCTCATCCCGCGCCTGGACCTGGTCCTCTCCCTGGTGGGCTCCGTGAGCAGCAGCGCCCTGGCCCTCATCATCCCGCCGCTCCTGGAGGTCACCACCTACGTCTCCGAGGGCCTCGGCCCGCTCACCATCGCCAAGGACGTGCTCATCAGCGTACTGGGCTTCGTGGGCTTCTTGGTGGGGACCTACCAGGCCCTCTCGGAGCTGATCCAGCCCAGCACGGCCCCCGTCTCCAGCAATTCCACCGGTGCCTTTGCCTACCGCGCAGGGTACATCCTCTGACAGGGGCCTGTCCCCAGCACCCTGGGGAACAGCTGTCTGGGTCCCACTCCGTCTCATACCGGGTACCTGGGCCAGATGAAACTCGGGCTGCAGGGAGCGTGGGTCCCAGGCACAAGGGCGTCACCGTGCATCCGTACTTCCTTTCAACCCGACCTTGTGGCCCCGTTCCCCAGGGGCCGCCTCCCGCAGCGGTGCCTCCTTTGCGTGACCCTGCCCTGAGGCCTGCCCCTCGCGCAGCTCACTTTACGTAAACCCATCAGGGTCTGCACTTCACGTTTTCCCCTTTCCTGGGCCAGACCTGGGTGGGCGTGGGGGCCTCATCCTCACGCTCCCCAAACCCTGGACCATCGGGTTCTCCCACCTGCCCGACCCTCCAGGGGCGTCCGGACCTACCTCATGTTTGAAAACTGGTCCCTGAAACTGGAGTTTTTAATCTTCTTTCTCCCTCGCTGTCTGTGACCCCTGGGCCACCTCCCCTCTGAGCTCCTCTGTCATGTGCCCTGCATTGCATTAGTTAGCTCGGACAAGACGTGACGTGATGCCGAAATGGAAGATATTTATATTATCTTATTTAAGACTAGGTTTTTGTTTCCAGGTTCTGACTCTCAACCTGGGATTCTTAGGAATCGTTTCTTCCTCAGTAAACTTGGACTCAGCTTCGCGCCTTGGCCCAGGAGGCATGTGCAGGTCCCAAAGGCCTGCACCTGCCACCCACCTGCCCTCTGCTGTGGTGCTGGGCAGACACCTGCTTGTGGCTGTGGGCGGGAGGCCAAGGTGAGGGTGCCCAGGTGCTGACATTCAGCCGATCCCACACTACGCACAGTACTTGGTTGTTTACAGTCAGCGGGGGCAAGGGCGGAGCTGCGTCCTGTTTGTGGAAGGGAATCGCAGAACACTAAGTGACCTTCCCAATGCTGCTCTGCCTGTCGCAGACACCTCCAGGTTTGCCTGCAGCCCACGGTAGGGAGCAGACTTCAGAGGGGTGGGGAGACGCCACTTCACACGGGGCTGCTGCCTCCTCTCCGGCTCACTGCTTCTGGAGGGCCTCAGGGGCTCCCCTTCTCTGCTGTGTGTGCCCCTGTGCACAGCAGAGCAGCCCCCAAGTCCCCTGCACCCGTTACCAGGCTTTTGCTTGCCCAGAGATAGGATTTGCAAGAATACACCAGGGTTTTGCCTTTGTTTCATCCATGCTTCCGACGAGGGCTGTGGCTCCACCTGGCAACAGCTTTTTCTTTCTCTTTGTGCTTTGTTCCAAAGCCAGTGGGGCTGCCTTCCAGATAGAGGGTGGGGAAGAAGAGACTCTCGCACCATGGTGACTGCCAACCTGCCTGGAAGTACGTTAAGCTAGGAAACTGTCACCATCCTGTACTTGTGCTCTTGCAGGAGGGTGATCTTCTGCACCCACCTTTGTGCTTCTGAGGTCTCTAACAGGTGCTTAGGTGGCCAGGGTCCCAGCTGGGATTAGTAAGGCACCGTCCTCGCAGGTCTCGGCTTGGCTGTGCCTGCAGTGGCTCAGACATGGTCAGCTCCTGTCCACGGCTCAGGCTCTGCAGCTGTTGTGCTGTAGCTGCAAGAGTTGCTTTGGGAGGAGGCCAGACTTGTGTCCTGCCGCTGGCTGCCTCAGTGGAGGACTCTGAGTTCCCAGAGCTGTAGGAGGTGCAGCTCAGAGGCCCTAAGTAGAAGGTGGTGGTGGCAGTGGGGGAAGCCCCTGCCCAGAGCTGCAGGGCAGCGCAGATTCCGGCTGCTTCCGGGGCTGCCCGGTGTCTCCTCAGGGGTCCCTTCTGCTGAGTGATGACTCTGGTCCCCTGGCAAGGGTAAGTAACAGTCTGATCACAGGGCCACAACCAGAGGTCTCTGGAACGCAAGCCTGCGTCTGCTGGATGCCCCGGAGGCGTACCCGGGACTTGTGGTCGGACCCTGCTGTCCTGTGTCCCCCGTGCAGCCCGGGTTCTGAGAGCCCAGAGGGAGCTCTCCCAGAGCTGCTCCCAGAGCTGATCTCGGGCACGGGATCACAGCATTTGCTGTCCATGCTGCCTAGGAACCGTCACCACATGTGACATTACTGCCATCGCGCAGCTGTCCCTTCCCCTGCACAATCCCAGGCCAAATAGGTGTGGCCGTGTGATGTGATTCAGCCTGAGTTAGTGTTATCAATAGTTAAAAATTAACAACAAAAAAACTCCCAATCTTTTCTTCTCAAATTTCTCCCTTCTCACAATGTATTTGCCTTTTACACCACATTGGTCACCTCATGTTCCTGTCAATTTCCAGCACTCTCTGCCTGCCCAGCGGGGGCTCTGTGTGGGCTTGGTGTCTGTGTCTCTCTGTCTTTTTTTTCTGTAGCTGGTCGGTGCTAAGATGGGCCTCAGGGTCACCACTGCCAGTGAGTGACAATGTCCCTTGCTCCAGCAGGAGACAGCGGAGCGGCAGGACGTGGCGCTGGGGAAGGCGGCTTCGAGTGGGCCTTAGAATTCAGTTTTCCAAAGTACATTACGGATCTCTGGGTCCATGGGGGGAAGCACCTCGATACGGGTTGTCTTTGAAATCCTGGCCAGTGCTTTCTGGCAGATGCTCAGGCAGGGTTCAAGGCGATCTGCCCCGGTGTGAGCCTGTTGGGTTTCTTCCCTTTCCTATGTACCACCGCGCCCTCCCTCCCTGGCCCATGGATGCAAGCGGTGCTCACAAGAGGTGGTCAGAGGACAGGAATTGGGAACGGATGTGAAGGGCCTGTCCTTACCTGTGTTCTTTGGTTTCAATCAAGATGATGTTGGGAAAGCTGTTTGCTTTCAGCGGTCCATAAAATCAGGTGGCTGTGTTGTAAACCATCCATGGGTGTGTGGCCATGAGGGGTCAGAGCTGCCATTCGGCAGGTCCTGAGTCCAGGACAGCGCTGGGAATGTTGTGTGCCTCACAGATATTCCCAACACGGTGCATTAGAGACGTGGGTAGTGCCAGAAACTCGTAGATGGCGTGTCAGGTTGTGCACGTGGATCCTGCATTAAGTTTTTTTCTTCAATAAATTAATTTTATTTTTTATTTTTGAGAAGTTGCGGTCTGTGTCTTTATTTTCACAGTTAAACAAACAAAAGGTCACTCTGCTTGTAATCCCAGCAGTCTGGGAGTCTGAGGCAGGAGGATCACAAGTTAAGAGCCCAGCCTGGACAATTTAGCAACTTAGACTGTATTGAAAAATAAGAACTTTAAAAATGGTAAGGGCATCTCTCAGTGCAAGGACCCTGGCTGGGGTCAATCCCCAGTACCACAGAAAAATAAAGTACTGTAATTCAGATTTCTTTGCCAGATCTTACGTTAAAGTATTTCTGGCTTATGCCAAGAGTTTATACAGGGGCAGGAGTGTGAATGATAGAACCGTCTGTGGAACCAAGAGATACCCAAGAAAAAGGCTGGGAAGTTTTTTTTGCTGCACAGCACCGACGTCTTGCTCCACTTGAAGTCTTGAGTAGGAATTTTCAGCCCTCTGTGTATATCACAGGTTTGTGGTTACTTCCATGTATCAGCTGGTTATTCCCAGTTGTCTAGTTATTGCTGAGAAGGTGTTTTATTTTTATTTTTGTCTTTTTGAGACAGAGTCTCATTGTGCAGTTCAGGCTGGCCTTGGGCTCACTTTGTAACGCTGGCTGGTCTTGAACTTGCAACAATTCCCTTGCCTCAGCCTCCCAAGTGCTGGGATTACAGGAGTGTGCCACCACGCCTGGCTGTTGAGAAGTTATTTTGGAAATGAGGTTCACATCCAGTCATTTGCCCTTACATGAAAATTATCCTTCCCACTGCGAACGGGCTTCAGAATCCAACCGGCTGAAAGGCTTTAAACTGCAATTTCTCTGCAACAGAGGAAATTGGGTCTCAGGGCTGCAGCATCAGCTTGTGCCCCAAATTTCCAGGCTGTCACCTGCCCTGTGAGCTTCAGATTTGCTGTCTCCGCAGTCATGGAAGCAGTTCCTCGAAATCTGCTTTGTTTCACGCGCACACACACACACACACACACACACACACACACACACGGAGGCTGGGACTTAGTGCGATGGCTGTGTCGCTAGGGACCAGCACTTACCAGACAACGTCGTTTACCACGGCCATTGCTGGAGTTGGCTGAAATGTGTATGACCCTGTATGTGTGTGTGTAGCCGACTGTCGCCCGTCTGCAGCCTCGCGCTCCCGGACGCATGTCCAGGCGCGGCCTCCAGGCGCGGCCTCTGCGGCCTCGGTTTTCGATAGAGCGGGAGCGGTCGGGTGCTGACCTGCGCGCAGCCCGCAGGCGCCGCCAGGGGCGCTCGTGCCACCCTCACCGCCATGTGGCCTCCAGGCTCCGCCCGCACCGGCTCTCTCTGCCCGCCGCGGTGGGGGATCAGGGCGTGTTCCAGGCTCTGATCGCCGGCTACTCCCGGGAGCCGAGCTTCCTGGGCGGCTTCACGGCTTTGAAACAGTCATGATTGACAGGAAGGTACAGAAATGCACAGGAGGTGAGGTCTGTGTCCCCGCCTCGCCACGTAGTGCTCAGCCCTGTACGGAATCGGACCTGGAGACTGGTGCTGGTGCGCCCTCTACAGGCTGGTTCCAGTTTCTCCAGTTACATGCGGACCCGTGTGTGTGTGTGTGTGTGTGTGTGTGTGTGTGTGTGGCCGTGCAGTTTAGTACAGGTGTAGCTTTGTATTCACCGTAGTCTGACGGCGCCTGGCATCACCACGAGGCTTCTCGAAGCTGCTCCTTTGTACACTGCTCTCGCTTTCTGCGCCCTGACATTTTGACCTCACAGTGTCTAACAAATGTTGCATAAATTTAATTATTGAATTATTCTGTTCATAACTTTTTGCAATTGGCTGCCCCAGGAAGCCTTCCAAGTGCTGGGATTACAGGCGCGTTCCAGCTCGCCCTGCCTAGAGTGGATATAATTCCAGTCGGCCTAATTTCCTTGGGTTTATCTGAATCATTGCTTATGTCTGTAGTTCTTTTTTATTGCTAACTAGTATTCCACAGTACTGATTTTCCACTCCACAGAAGGAAGTTACAGTTTCTAGATCTGGCAATTACAGACACAACTGTTGTGTATACTTGTGCAAAACTTTCTGCATACAAATAAGTTTGCATTTCACCAGCATAGGCGTGCAAGAGTGTAATGGTTGGGCTGTGATGCAAAGTTCCTTTTCCAGTTCTAGAAGGAGCTTCCAAACCATTTTCCAGAGCAGCTGTCCCGTTCTCCATTTCTGCCGCTGCCTATGAGCCACTGTTTGCTGTGCAGCCTTCTCAGCATTTGGTGGTGTTCCTGTTTGCTGTTTTAGCCGTTTATCAGCTCTTAGGTGGGTTCTGTTGGATTCATACCTTTAATATTCTTGGGAGCAGTTGTAAATGCTAACGCGCTTTTCACACAGGGTCCAAGTGTTTGGCAGCAGTGTATGTGTGACCTCTCGGTGCTCGGGAATTATGTGAGTCGTGGGGTAGATTTCTTGAGATTTCCTCAGCGACTGTGGCGTCTGCAGGAGAGAGGTTAGTGTTTGCTGTTTCTTTCCTCTCTCCCTCCCTTGCTGGAGCTTTGAGTGCCGTGTTGATAGCACAATAAGAAGGAGCAGCTTAGCCTCGCCGCTGGTCCCACAGGAGCGCACGCAGCCTGCCACTGAAGTCCCATGAGAGAGGCAGGTTTTTATAGCAGCTCCCAGCAGTCCTGTGCTGAACTGTTAGTACAAATAGGTATTGAATTTTACAGCGGCGGCAAACTTTCTGTCTCCACTAGCGGCTCTTTCATAGTTGTTTTTTTCTTTGCCTCTGAGTATGGTGGCTTATATTGATTATTTTTAAATATGAAAGTAGCTCTACTTATCTGGAATAAATTCTGTTTTTCTAGGGTATAGTATATGTTTTATTTATTTTAGCATAACTCTTATATACACACATATATACATATATATAATGTTTCAGCTTCTCACACTAGTGAGACAATACGATGTTTACACATGTGCATCTGATTTATTTCATTTATGAGTATGGTCTCAAGTTGCCTCATTTTACCTATGGCTCTAGTGTATTCTTCTTTATGGCTGAGTGGTACTCCACTCTAGAAAAATACCACATCTTTTTCATCCATTCCTCAGTCGATGGGCATTTAGGTTGTTTCCAAGATCTAGCTATTACAAATTGTGCTGCTATGAACATGGGTGCACATATATCACTGTAGTATGATGCTTTTAATTCTTTGGGAAGATATCCAGAAGGCGAATAGCGGGGTTGAATGGGACCTCTTGTCCTAGTTTTTTGAGGAATCTCCACACTGGTTTCCACAGTTCCACAGCCTACACTCCCACCAGCAGCATAGTATATATTTTAAATATATTGTTAAGTTGTATTTTGTTATTTTATTCTCTGTGACATCTATTCTGCTAGATGTAGAATCCAGAGTGGAATTGTTTCTAAAAAAGCAACCCTGTGTGCTGGGCTCCGGCTGGGCCTATGCTATCTTGCTAGGTACTGAAATCCACTGCGGGAAAGGACCTCCAGCACCCCCACTTTTAAAGCCAGGCATGAGAATTAAATAACCTACCCAGACATGTTTTCCAAGTGGCCGGGTCTCTCTGACGTCCCGCCTCTGTGCCCCTGGGTTTTCCTTTCTGCTCCCTGCTTCCGCCGCTTCTCATCTCACCTCTGTGGGGGACACAGAATCCCCAAGCCTGGGTGGTCCCAAGGCGTCCTACATGGCCTTCTCCCCGGCCACCTTGGTGCCAGCCCCAAGCGCGTCGCCGGCATCCTGCAAGGCCTCCAGTGCTTTACTCTCGCCGGCCCTCGTCACTGTGCTGGCGCTGAGGCTCGGCTTCCAGACCCAGGTCAGATGGCCGCTCCTCCCTCGCTCCTGCCTTGTCTGGCATGATGTACAACCCTGTCCCCCGGCACCAGTGCTGCTGGGACCCCCCCCCCCCCGCAACGGCGGGTTCCACTGTTGCAGACCCAGCCACTGCTGGTGCAAAGACGCGTCTGCGTTGCACATGCGCAGGCCTTTCTTCTTTCTCTGTTCCCTAAACAACTTAGTAGACCAGCTGTCTGCTGGTGCTTCCGTTCCCTTGAGCAGTGTGAGTGATCTAGCGTGGCTTAACGTGTGTGAGGATGTGTGTAAACTACATGCAAACACCACGCAGCACCCACGAGTTCGGGCACGTGTGGAGCCAGTCCCCTTTGGATACCGAGGGACGCCGGGTGTGGCCTTCCCCTAGATCCTGAGCTGCAGGACGGCCCCGGTCCCACGGGGGCTACTCTTCTACGGGAGTCGGTTGATCCCTGAATTTGGTGTCTCTAGCATGGGGCGGCGTTCTGGCCTGGCAGGGAGTTGCCATTGTCGTGCTTACTTTGAATTTGCTTCCATCTAGCCAAGCACTTGCCTGGATTGGATCTTGAAGACTGACTGGGGAATCCTGGGACAATCCCCAAGACCGGAGCTGTCCGACCTGCAGTCTGCTCTTTGTGCAGTGGGCCTGCATGTGGCGTTCCGCAGAGGCAGCAGGCAGAGGGCGCCCGAGCCGGGCCTCGGAGCCCGCGCTGTTGGTCTTCAGCCAGCAGGTGGAGTCACACGGGTGTATCCTGTCCTTCAGTTATTCAGTCCCCGCTCCCCACGTCTAGACACCCCGGCTCTATTAATGTCCCTGCAGTCAGAGCAGCGTTCTTGGCTTGTCCTGAGCGCAGCCCTCCGGGTCCCGCCTGCTGCTGTGCTCACCCCTCCGGGGCCCTAAAGCTGGCATTTGTTGTGTGAACCCGTGTGTCGGACACAGCTGGTCAGGCTGACCCAGCTTGGGAACATGGCCTTGTGACTCCCAGACTTGGTGGCCTCACTTATTTAAGTTCTTAGCACCACGCGTTCTGCTCGGTTTCTGTGCCTTGGTTTTGCCATCCGTGTCCAAGGACCTGACGCGGGATCTTTGGAGGATTCCGAGGTGAGGCAGAGGGCTGTATTGCACCTGGGCCATAGCGGGCGTGCAGGAGAGGTGGCTGGAGAGGTGCTGGCTGGTTCGGAGGAGGGTTCCTCTGGCAGGCTGTGAACTCTGCCTGCCTTCTCAGACCTGGGACGTTTGGAACCAGGTGGGCCAGTGGCTTGGAATGGGAGGATTTCCCTGAAAGCCTTGGGGCGTCTGGGAATTCTGTGCAGTATTGAGCTCAGAGAGCCCTCTAGTGGCTGACATGGGAAGGTGCAGGCTCAGAGGCCGGAGAGATGCCCAAAGCAGGGGAGTGGATTCTGCGTGGGGTAGGGTTCAGCCTGGGTGTCACCTTGCATTCCAGGGCAAGGTGTTGGCTCTGAACCCTCCTCGGTGAGCCCTGGGGTGAAGAGCATGAGGGTAGTTCACTGTTTTACAGACCATTTGGGGCACTGGACGGTTTTCTTTTTAGCTGAATCATTATGTATTTTCATATATGTTAGAAAAAATAATAATTCTGAAATCCTTTGGTTTATGGATATTATCATTTTAAGGCAACTAAAAATTTTGTTTGAGACTGTAAATACATTTAAAGGAAAATATTAAGTGGATACAGTAGAGATGGTATTCTTTCAGGGCAAAAACAACAGCAACAACAAAAACCCATAAAACTGGTAAAGCAATAATTTTGGCAACATGAAACTAGATTATTTGTTGTTTCCCACATAGCACTTACTGCGCCTGTTAACTGCTGGCATTATTTGCTCTCATAACAGTGTGCTTCAGTGAGCTCTTTACATTTGCAGTTATTTCTTACAAGATTAGCAACAAGATTAGTTCAGTATCTTCATCTTACTCCAAAGAAATAAACCAAACTAAGCTTTGAGCAATGAGCTGAGGTTAGGAGCAGCGGAGAGGTGGGCTTTTCCACAAATGGTACTGGAACCACCAGGAATCACATAAGAAATGAATCCAGACACAGACTTTGCACACGTCCACTCAGAGTGGATATCAGACCTCAAGATGAAAAACCACTGTGAAGCTCCTAGGAGATAACATCAGAAGGCCCTAGATGACTGTGGTGGCCGGGATCCCAGATACAACACCTGAGGCACTGCCAGGAAGGAAATAGGGAACCAAGATTAAAACTTTCAATTCTGTAAAAGACACGAATGAAAAGACACACAGACTAGGAGGAAATGCTTACCAAAAGATCTATTGGACAAAGAATTATTATCCAAAAATATGCAAAGAATTCTTAAAATACAACCATGAGAAAACAACCATCCTGATTTTTAAAATGGGCTACTTCACTAAAGATATGTAGATTCCCCCCAAATAAAAGATGATCGGCATCATATTTAGAACAATAATAAGACGCTGCACAATACAATGGCTAAAATCCAGGACAGTGCTAGATTCTGGAGAGGGTATGAATCAGCAGGAACTCCCATTGACTGCCTGAAATGCAAACTGGTACGGATACCTTAGTGGTTTCCTGGAAAACTAAACATACGCTTAACATAGGGTCAGTTGTACTCCTTGGTCTTCACCCATAGGATTTGAAAACTGGGTCTGCGCACAGATGTTTAGAGCCATTTTAGCTGCAGTTGCTCAAATTTGGAAGCGAGCAAGACATCCTTCAGTAGGTAAGAATAGGTAAACCGTGGTGCATCTGAACAATGGGTCATTATTTAGGGCTAAAAAGAAATATGCTATCGAGTCATGAAAGGACAGGGCTGGAATTTAAATGCACATTAGTGAAAAAGACTGATCTGAAAAGACTACATAAGGTGTGATGCTGACTAGATGACTTTGTGAAAGAGGACTCAGTGGAGAGGCTGAGATGATCAGGGCTTTGCAGGTATTAGGGGAGCGTGGTAAGCAGTAGATCTCAGAGGACCTTTAGGGCAGTGCAATGGCTCAGTGTGACACCACAATGCTGGACGCATCAGCACACACCTGTCCACACCCACAGAATGTGCAGCACCAAGAATGGACCCCGCTGTAAGCTATGGGCTTTCGGTAATGACGTGTGAGTGTCAGTCTGCTGATGCAACCCATTTACCACCGTGACGGGGCATGTGCATAGCTGAGGAGGTGGTAGCCCTGTCCTGTTAACCTGGTTTGGTTAACCTGCTGGTTAGTGGCTGCCGGGCACTCAGAGCCTTGGGTTTTGCACCTGTAAGGAGTTTGAACCACTGCAGGCAACTGAGCCAGAGTCAGCGTGTTATGGCTTATGTCTAGATGTCCCCCAAAGCCTCATGCGGTCATAGGTTTCAGACATGCTTGGATCTAGAGTGTGTGACACTAGAGTTGATGGTGCAGTGCCAGGCTCAAGGGTTCAGAGTGTGAGTGCCCACCCTGAGTTGCCTAGAGAAGATATAAGGGGTAGAAAGAGCTGTGGTTGCCCCTTGTTGCTTTGCTGCCTTCTGCCCAGCGTGAACTGTTTCTCTTCTGTGACACCATCCTGCCTGGGAGCCAGCTAATTATGGACTGAACCTCTGCACCCTGGGAGCTAAATTAACCTTTCCTCCCTAACTTGTGGGTGTTGGTTATTCGGTCTCAGCAAGGAGAACAGTAACTCAGACCCTGGAGCACGTTTTCCTAGTTTCCCCTGCCCGCCCCAGGGCTCGGTTTTGTGTGACTGGGTAGGACACGGGGTCTGGTTAGCAGTTGCAGCAGATGTGGGGATCCCCGTGCTTGCTGACCCCTAAGAACTCCCCCGGCTCCCAGCTTGCTTCTATCTTGGCTTCGAGGGTTGTGTAACCCTGATGTTGTTCCCCTGCCCCAACTGACGGAGGCTAAGTGACACATTAAATAACAGTAAAAAAGATACTTTATTGTTAAGAAAAAAAAAAGTACCGGCCAACCACACATGCCACCACTCGTGCTCACAATCACACACAGCCACGAGCCACTCACGCTGTACGCAGTCACCCACACGTGTCCTCCTGTGGTCAGCAGCAAGCCTGTGGGTAAGAGTCCGTTTCCTTTTCTCCACAGACAGCACACTTGAAAAGGCAGTGGATGGGGTGGGGGGAGAGATGGCCGGGGTGGGGGAGTGTTGAGGCTGCTGGAGGCCACACTGGCTTCCACCCCCTTCACTCCTGGCTGCATACACCCCCACACGTGTGCACACACGGACTGCACACGGGCGCCCGCATTGACCCTCCATGCATGGGGCGGAGTCAGTGCAGGTAATACTTGATTGGCAGGCAGCGGTGCCGGCGGGGCAGGAAGGCCGGGGTCCAGCCTGGATAGTCCACTGGTCGGCTCCCTGCCTTCACTTGCCCTGAATAGGAGTTCCGAGTTCCTTGTGTCTAGAGAAGAGAGATCCCTTTGGGAAAAGTCGTCAGACAGCAAGGTTGAAAAGTGCCACAGAATTTTTTTTAAACTGAATTATTTCCTTCTTGCCTTTGGCCAAAAGTGCCTGGGGAACCTGGAATGAAGAACCCAGAGTCTCACGGGGTCCAGATTCTTCAACAAAGAGAGGTTCGGGCTGCTCAGAACCCTGGAAGGCCTGAGCTGGGAAGAGAGTGGTGTGATTGTAAGAGGAGGAGCAACTTCCTCCCGTGTGGGGGCAGGAGCTGGACTGGGGGAGGCCGAGCGCCCAGAGATGCTCCCAGGAGCCCCCGATGCCCCACACCGTGCCTGGCACAGTGTCTCAGGCACTGGACAGGTATGCAGGAAATGCATGCACAAGCAGGTCTCTGGTGGTTCTACCTGCTTGCCTCTCTGCTCCCGGGAGGACCCTGTGCAGCCCTCGGGCAGAGGACCCTCGCCTCTGTGGCACGACCCGTGCTGGCCTCTCGGGCACAAACCTGCCAGCCTCTGAAAGGGCACCTCCGGGCAGGGCTGACCTCGTCATCCCACCTGCCTTTCTGGGACCGAGAGGTGGCCGTTCGTCCTTGTGACCTCCTGTCTCTGGCCCATGCCAGGATCACTGCCCTGTGCATCCCTCTCTCCTGCAGACCTGGTGCTGTTTGGGGGGTGCTGCCCTTGGCTTCCCTCCACCTCAGGAAGCAGCCGGGGGACAGGAAGAGCACCTTTCAAGGGATGGCAGCCTGGCCTGGGTGTGCGGGCTTCCCTCCCTGTCCTGGCCACACGGACACGAGAAGGGGGTGCCAAGTCTTGGCTCCACACTTTCCCGCTCTGCGTGCAAGAAGCTAGAACATGACCTCCTCGCAGCTCCCATAATCACTCTCCACCAGGTCGGAGCCCTCGTAGTTAGGGGGCGCCCTGGGCTGGGCCCTGCCTGTGGGAGGGCTCCCCTCCCCCTCGCAGTCTGCATAGGAGGGCCCAGCCCTGCTGAGACGCATGCTCACCCCCTTGTAGCCCCCCTCAGCCAGGCCAGGCCCACCCTGCCGGAACTGGGAGTGGTAGTAGCTGATGGCCGTGTACTGGTTGAGGCAGGGGGCAAGCAGGCGCTCCCGGGGACTCGGGGGCCGCGGGGGCATCAGATCTTCTAGGTTTTGGTTGCTGTAGCGGGGTGGGAGGGGCGCCCGCTTGTTTTCCAGCTCCAGGGGGAAGGGGAAGCCCCCGTAGAGGCCAGTGGGCTCTGGCATCCCTGCTGGGGCAGGCTGGCGATGAGGCGAGGGTGGCAGAGGCCCCTGGGTCACTTGCGAGTGGTGGGGGTATTCCCAGTGCTCCTTCCTGGAGTAAGAGGGGGGCCGGACTGCAGCGTCTCCGGGGTACACTGAAAAGGAACAGCAGGGAGAGGTGAGTGCTGGCTCTGCCTGGGAGCAGTTCCTACAGCCACTGTCCATCACTGTGCTCGCCACCAGGCCCAGTGAGCAGGTGGGTACGTGGCCTGTCCACGTGCGCTGTGCTCGGCAGCGTGGCTCGATGTGTCGAAGCCAGTGAGGCAGGTGCGAGATTTAAACCAAAGCCAACCCATCTTGCGAATTTCTGCCACTGACCCGAGAGGGGATGGATGAGGAAGGAGTGTGGACAGCTCCATGCAGGCCCCCCTGTCCCGCCAGACACCCCGAGAACTATGGAGAGTTTCATCTCCTAAGGGAAGGAAACCAGACACACAGTGTGGACTTGGAGATTCGATGGCATCCGTCATGGACAGGGATGCAGTAAGAGGTGGCTTGGAAGAGACTCAGGCAGGGCTCCCTGGTCCTAGACTCGTCTCTGCTACTGAAAAGCCAGGGGACTTAAAACAAGTCACCTCATCTTGATGGGCACCTACTGGCAAATAATGACAAATATCTCTTGTAACTATGGGAGAATATGCCAGAAAAACAGAGTGCTTGATGAATTCATTTGTTTTTGCATCAGAAAGGAGAGTGATGTTCCCTCCTCCAAGCCAGCTGAGTCTCACTCAAGGTGGTTGCACCTGCACGTGGGGTGACCAGCAGCTTGGTCCACTGACTGCTTCCCTTTCCTCTCCCAGCAAAGCACCAGTGTGCAGACCCCCTCCCACCCCTTTTTCACCCTAGGGATTCCACTGAGACCTCTGGGCATCTGGCTGTACTGACCCATTTCCTCAGCTGACCAAGTCCTCTTGATGATGGACTGGTGGTCAGAGTGGGAAGTGACCGTCGCTGGTGGGAGCCTGGGAGGGACGCTGCAGACCACTGGCCGCTGCTTCGAGCTGGGCCCAAAGGTGACGAGTTCGTTGGGACCCGAGGTCTTGCTGGGCTCTGGCTGGGTCAAGTTGTTGCAGGAGCTGGCGCTCAGGGGGTCGAGCTCCATGGCAGGCGTGGCTTGGGTGTCAACACCAACACTCCTGGCCAAGAGGTCTGGGTCCTCCATGGCCACGGGCTTGTGAGGCCTGCAGTGGCGGCAATAGAAGAGGAGCCCAACAGTGGTGATGATGATGAACAGAATGGCTGCGATGACAATCAGGAGCTCCTGCTGTCCCCAGTCCCCTCTTGTGATCTCAGGGGTGACGAGGCAGTGTCCTTGCGAGCAACCGATTGCCTCCATTTCACACCTGCAGGGAGAGCGGTGAGCAGAGGCTGAGTCATGAGACTGTCTTTTTCCATGTCCTCTCACAAAGTCTGAGGTGTAGGGACTTTCACCTTTGGTGCTACCGCTTTCCATCAGATGGATGGATGGACGGACAGACAGTTATCAAACACATCAACATCAGAACATTGTACCCTTCCGCAGGAAAGGATGGGCTTCAGCTATATCCCCATTCATGACCCTTAGAATCTAGGTGTGTCTTTTCCACCAATGAGATCTAGGCAGTGGAGTCTCTCCACCAATGAGGTGTTTCCGATTAACCATTAATGGAGGCATTGGACACACTCAGTTGTTGTCTCATAAGAATATCAGGACCCCAGATACAGGTCAGCTGTCACCTCGTGATAGTGGCCAGGCATCAGTACTACCTGCTGTCCTTGACCAGCTGTCACAGGAGTGGCCTCGCACAGATAAACTGTCTTGCAGAGGGTAAGCTGCCCCGGAAAATCACTGGAAGCCACAGGACGGTCAGACCCGCTTCAGTTTGCTTTTCGCGGTGGAGGTCTCTTAGGGAAACTTCCCTGGCCAGGCCTACTCACTTTGGAGGGTGTGGTACTGGGAAAGGTTCCCCTACTTTGCCCAAGTCTAGCAAATCTAGCACCTGAAATTCTACCGGCAGTTTATTCTTTTTGGCACCTTTGTTAGAAAGCAGCTGGCTGCGGATGCAGGTTCGTTTGTGTTTTCTTCTGCCCTTTGGTCCGGATGGCGTCGCTGTGTGTTTTACTATTAGGGTTCTGTAGCATGTCTTGAAATCAGGGACTGCGTTACCTCCAGCTTTGCTCTTTGCGCTCAAGATCCTTTTGGCTATTCGGGGTCTTTTGTGCTCCTACATGAATTTTAGGGTTGTTTTTCCCAGTTCTGTGAAGAATGTAGTTGGTATTCTGAAGGGAATTGCCTTGGCTCTGCAGATCATTTTGAAGAGTATGGACATTTTAGTAATATTCTTCCAGTCTTTCCATTCCATTCCTCTCACGGGAGGCCTTTCCACCTGGGACTGTGTTCTCTTTCTCTCTTCAGCTTTCTGTAACTTCTAGTGTAGCAGTCTTCCATTTCAGTTATTACTAGCCTGGCCCCCTTTTTCCCTCTCAGTGGCCACTGTGAATGACGTTGCTTTCATGATTTTGTATCCTGCTACTTTACTGGGTTTATCAGACCTAACAGTCTTTTGGTGAAATCTAGTTTTTCTTTCTTTTTTTAAAAATCTCTTTTCATTATGCAGTTCAGACTGGCCTTGAACTCACTTTGTAGCCCAGCGTAGCCTTGAATTTGCAGTAATTCTTCTGCCTCAGCCTCCTGAGTGCTGGGATTGTAGGTGTGGACACCACACCTGGCTAGTCTAGGTTTTCTACCTGCAGAATCATAATCTACAAACAGGGATAATTGATAACCTCTTTTTCTATTGGTATGCCTTTTATTCCTTTGTCTTGCCTAATTTTTCTGGTTAAAATGTCTAGCACTATATTGGATAAAAGCAATTTAAGTGTTAAGTGGGGACCCTTGATTTGTTCCTGATATTAGAGGAAATATTTTCAGTTTTTCTACCTTTATTGAAATGATGATGTTATTTTTATTCTTCATTCTACTTACATGATGTACTAATTATTGATTTGTGTATGGTGAATCATGCTCGAACCTCTGCAGTGAAACTAGCGTGATCGTGATATGTGATCTTTTTCATGTGCTGTTGAAGTTGATTTGTTGTTCATCATGGGTCCTGGTCTAGATTGTTGTTTGCTTGTTGCTGTGTTCTTGTCAGGTTTTGGTGCCAGGATAATGCTGGCTGTGTAGAATGAGGCCCTCAGTTCTGTGGAATAGTTTAAAGAACATTGCTGTTAGTTTTTTAGACGTTTGGTAAAACTCAGCAGTAAAACCATTTGGGCCTGAGGTTTTCTTTGTCAAAAGACTTTTAATTATTGATTTAATCTCATTATTTGTTATTAGTCTATTCAAGTTTATTTAATATTCTTTTGGTTCAATTTTTGTGTTACGTGTGTTCAGAAATTGTTCTGTTCTTGTAGATTTGCCAATTTGTTAGCATACAGTTTGTCAAAATAACCCATAACAGGCCGGGGATGTGGCTCAGCAGCATAGTGCCTGCCTGGCACACATGAGGTCATGAGTTCGATTCCTGGTATATTAAAAAAACAAAACCTAATGATCACTTGTGTTTCTGTAGAATCAGTTGTAATGTTTCCTATTTCAGCTCTAATTTTATTTATCTGGATTTTCTGTCTGCCTATCTTTTGGTTAGTCTAGTTACAGATTTGTCAGCGTGGCCTGTCTTTTCAAAGAACCAACTATTTGTATCATTGATACTTTTTATTGTTCTTCTAAGCACTATTTCACTTATTTTGGCTCTTTATCTTTTTCTTTTAACTTTGGGCATGGTTAGTTCTTGCTTTTCCAAGACTTTAAGGTTTATCATTAGGTTATCTTAAATCCTTCTATTTTTTTTTTTTCTGGTACAGGAGATTGAACTCATGATCTCACACTAGCCAGGCAGGCACTGTGCTGCTGAGCTATATCTCCAGCCCCAATGCTTCTATTTTTAAGGAACCATTTATTGCTATAAACTTTCAATACTGCTTTTGCTGACACAGTCTCTGCACCCAGAGGTTTTGGTGTGCTGTTTCCATTTTCATTTGTTTCAGGTAATTTTTAAATTTCTCTTCTGATTTCTTAGGTGACCTACTGTCCATTCAAAAGTGCATTATTCATTCTCCATGTACAATTTATAGTTTCTCTTGCTGTGGATTTCTACCTTCATTGTATTGTGATCAGAAAAGACATGGGATATGATTTCAATTCCTTTGAATTTGTTAAGACTTGTCTCATGGCCTAATATATGATCTGTTCAAGAGAAAGTTCCACTTGCTGATGAAAAGATTGTATTCTGCAGTTGTTGGAGAGAGTCTTCTGTAAAGGTCTATAGAGTAGTTTAACTCTGAAGCACTTTTGTTGATATTTTGTCTACATTATTTATCCATTGGCAAGAGTGGGATATTGAAATTGTCCTTTGGGGCTGGGGATTTAGCTCAGCGGCATAAGCGCCTGCCTTGCAAGCAGGCAGTCATGAGTTTGATCCCTGGTACCGATAAAAAAAATAATAATAATAAAAAAAAAAAAGAAATTGCCCTTTATTCAGATTTATTTTCCCCTTTACATCTAATAGTGTCTTGCTTATAAAATTAGATTGCTTGCTATTAGGTATAGTTTTATAATCACTGTATCTTTTTTCTTTTTAAATACTGAGGATTGAACTAGGGCCTTTGCACTGAGGTATGTATCCAGCCTTTTTAATTTTTTATTTTGGGACAGGGTCTGGCTAAGCTGCTAAGTTGCCCAGGCTGGGCTTGAACTTGCTACCCTCTTGTCTCAGCCTCCCAGAGTGCTGGGATGACAGGTGTGCACCTCCACACCTGGCCCATTGTATTTTCTCAATGAATTGATCCCTGGATCATTCTGTAGTGATCTTCTTTGTCTCCATACAGTTTTTGCCTTAAAGTCTATTTTGTGTGGCCTCTGACCTCCAAAGCAGTGCAGATGCAAACTGAAGACAGCCTTCTGGCACAGCATGTGCACGGATTTCTGGGAGATGGTGAACTCCTTTTCCAAAGCTGGAAGGCTGTGTGGATCGCTGACCTCTTATGTATTTAGGCTGTTAAGCCTGCAAGCACTGTGAAACTTTCTAGTAGCTAGGATCACCAGGATCTGTGCTGATAGTTTGCTGGGTCTCTCTCTCACCTTTACCCTGTGGAGTGGAGTCTCCTCATACTCCAGATGTGGAGCCAGGGTAGCGGGTGCCTGTATATTTTGTTTTTCTTGCTCTGATGCTGTCCCAGATCGCTCGGTTTTATAAGGTTTCTGTTTGCCGGCAGTTGAATTGCACTGTTCTCCCAAAGGTGCCCACTTTAGGTGCAACCATCTACCTGTCACTTTGGTTCTTCTTTGGGGAAAAGCGAGTGAGTGCTGGGTGCCTCTGCTCAGCTGTCTCATTTTCGCCTCCATGCACTTTGGAGAGATGCAGGGAGAGGCTGCCCCACCCAACGTGAGTCCAAAACATCTCCCAATGCCTGAAATCTCTCCACCGACAGTTTCTACTTGCAGATTCAGTGCTGTGTTTCCCAAGTTCCTCTTTGAAAATGCAGACCCTGCCTTCCTGCAGTGTTGTGCTGTGTCCCCACAGCATGTCTGATGAGTCACATTCTCTGTGGCAGGGCAGGGAGCAGGGTGGGAAATGACAGTTTGCCAGTCTGAGTCCTTCTTCTCATCCGCATATAGGTAATCTTGGGCAAAGCCTTTGTCTCTCTGGGCCTCAGTTTCCCTATCTGTAAAATGGGTGAGTGGATCACATCATTGGCTCCACACAGGCTTAGAGCAAGGAGATCCCTTGTTAAAAATAAACCCAGGCCCATTTTTGGAGATTTGGATATAGCTGGTCTAGATGGGATCTGGAAAACTATTTTTCACAAGTTTCTCTCATGACTTCTTCAAGGATATGAGCCACAGGATGAGATTCTTGTCAAAATCTCAACCTCTAGGATTCTAAGAACAATTTCTTTCCCTCACACTGCCCACTGCCAGCACATTCGAGGCATAGACAGCCTGTAGTGTGTTTCAGATAGGGCAGCACCCACACCAAGCAGATGTATTTTGCCTCGGCCACTTTCTGGAGAGTCACAGGGCGGAGAAAGCACAGTCACTTATTTCCAGATTTCAGCAAAAATCAGAACCGAGGAGCTGGTGAGGAGCGTACGTTCCCAGGCCATGCATCTGACTCAATAGATTCAGAATAGGGAGTGGGGGATCTTGGTGCTGCTTCCAAGGACAGGTGTTTGGATACAGGATCAGAGGAGAGGGAAAAGCTAGAGGCCCTGTCTCTGCAGCACGCAGTCCCTGGAATCCCAGCGGCATCTCCAGAGGACATAGTGCCCCACCCCGAGTGAGGAGCCCGAGACAGGCAGCCTCTGTACTTACCGGTCTCCCACGTAGGGGTGCACGCAGGTGCAGGAAGCGCCTTCAGAGGAGGAGACGCAAGGGACCCCTTCCAGGCAGGTTGTGGAAGTACAGTTCTCAGAGCCTCTGCGTTCATCACAGTGCTTCCCAGAGAACGGCGGGGGGCACTCACAGACATAGCCTGGGAAAGACAGGAGGCGGTGGTGACGAATGGAGTCACCGGCCACGCACTCAGGTGGGACCGCGGCTGTGTCTGCAAACGCAGGCACTCATGTTCCCGGTAGTCATCGTTCATCTATGCAGCCGCCTATGGCTAAACACCAGTGGTGCCCTGCTGAACAGGAACACGTGGTCCCTAGCCGTAACCTACCTATGGGCAGGGAGAGAAAATGGGCATGTGAAGAGTAGCCAGGGACAGAGGAGTAACAGTAATGATAACAAACACTCACACACGGTCACTGATCTAAGGGTCTTTGTGATTTAGCTCATCTGATCCTGATTCCTTGGTTTAGAAATCAGGTACTTGACATCAGCTGCCATCACCTGATCCTCACGGGGCACAGGAACAGAAGTGGCCAAAGAGGGAGGAAGACACAGAGAATGCATTATATTTGCTCAAGGTCACACAGCAAGTAAATGGCAAGACCTGGGTTTCAAACTTGGCTACTGAGCTATAATGATCTCTGTAATCACAAAGAATTTAGTTTTATTGATGGGAAACATTGAGGAGAGGGTAGTGCAGTCTAGAAGCCCAGGAAATAGTTCATTTGAGAACGGAAAGCTGAATGGAAATTAGGAGGAAAGAGGACGGCGATTCAGGCAGAGGGTGTGTAGGGGCTCAGAGGAGAGGGTATGGTGAGTTGGAAAACGAAAGGTCATGAGTGTGGGCCCGCCCAGTGAGGAGCGGGGACAGTGAGGTACAGCACGGCCCAGGGCATGGGGCAGCGGGGGTGGGGTGGGGGGGGTGCGTGCGCTGATTTACACGCTTCGACAGAAGGGGGCGGGGCACCAGACAGGCCTTACAGGGCAGTGTGCTCAGCTCTGAATTTCACGGAGATCACTCTGGCCCCTGCAGGAGGTGGGATTATGGGGAGAAGCTGGAGAAATGGCAAGGCGATCATCAGGGTAAAGATAAAAAAATGGGGTGATGTAGGGGGTGGACAGGGGTGTGGGCACCCAGCAGCCTTGGCACAGCTGGTGAGGCAGAGACAGTAGTGGCCACACTGTGAACCATGAAGCTCTGGATAATCGAGATAGTTATTTGCACACTCCAGGCATGTGAATTCGACCCATCTCTGTGTGTGCAGAAAACTCTCCCACGGGTTTGTAAAGAGTTATATATAAGATAGAGACGCCCATGTGTGTATGGCTGGGAGGGAAGGGAAAATGTTAGTGCATATGCTCCATGAGGGACTGGACCACAATTAAAAGCAGTAAGAATTACTCAGTATGAGCTGATCTGAAAAATACATCGCTGGGGGCTGGGGTTATAGGTCAGTGGCATAAGCACTTGCCTGGCCAGTGCAAGGTCCTAAGTTCAAATTCTGGTACCTTAAAAAAAATTGCTAATGCTGGGTGTGGTGGCACATGCCTGTCATCCCAGCCCTCTGGGAGGCTCAAGTAGGGGTCCACAAATTTGAACCTAGGCCGGGCAACTTGGTGACTTAGGGAGACTGTGTCTCCAAACTTACAATAGTAGAGGGCTGGGGATGTATCTCAGTGCCGAGCCCCTGGGTTCAATCCCCAGTACTGAAAAACAAATGAGTGAACACGTAAAAAGTTACGTATTAATAACACATTCAAATGTTAAGCATGAGGACCTAGTTATATGCATTGTGTAAGAACTCATTCAAAAACATGAACTGTTCCTGGTGAGGGCTGGGCGTGTAAAGGGTGCAGGACGGGTTAAAGGCGGATAAGAGGTGGCACAGCCCACCAGTGACACCAAGATACATGATTACATCAGCTCTGTACCCCCGGGATCTTCTGCATCCCCAAAAAGATAGGATGAAAGATCACTTAGGTCCAGGAAGAATGGCTCCTGACTGCCCCAGCGTAGACCTAGCAGGTCCCACCCTGCTGCCTGCAGCCTGGTGAGGGTAGGAGGGGTACGTGGAGCTGCAAGTCACAAGCGTGCCACCTGGCTCTGCACCCCGAGCTCGCCTCTCCCACTGAGCATCCTTCACCTCCCCATGCGGCCCTTAGAGCCCTGCGGTTCCCTGAGCTGTGACAGGGCACTGTTGATGCCTCTGTCTCCTCCTGCCACTCGGGGCCACGGGGAAGGCACTTGCTTTGTCCACCTGCCAGTGATGCAGGATTGCTAGCTCAGTGCACCAAGGACCTTGAGGAGCCTTGGGGGTGAGCTCGGGGTGACCTCGGGCTGCCCACTTCGGCTCTTACCTGCCCCAGGCGTCTGTGAGCACTTCCCACCGTTGAGGCACGGGTTCCGGCTGCAGTGGTCGCTGTGCAGACAGCACTGGCTGAGGGCCCGTTTCTCCAGTAAACCTGCAGTCTTTTTGCCGTGGACCAGCAGCTCCAGCCTTTCTCTGTTGACCACCACAGCATCCAGGCAGCCCTCAAAGCCCTGGGAAACATTGGAGGAAGAAGGCGAGAGGACGAGACCGCCCAGCATGAGGTGTCTTTTAGGCCGCAGAGCCCGGCACTTGTCGGGGACAGCAAGGGAGATGTTGCTTATGCCGTCCACTGACAGGCGAAGGGACGTATCTGTCTCCTCCACCAGGATGGAGTGCCACTCATGGTCGTTCACATGGCGCTGGGAGGAAAGGTTTCCGTAGAAACCACCTGGGCAGCGGTATTCCAGCTGGGGCACTCCATGGGTCAGCTGCAAATAAAACCCAAACAGCCATCAGCAAAGCCAGGAAGTCCTCATAAATGTGCCAACCCACTTCCGGTTCAAAGAGTGTTGCTTCATGTGTAGGAGGGGTGATTTTCGAGGGTGTTCTAGACACTGCATTCGAGGAACAGGAAAACCCCCAGAGTCTCATTTGGCTTCACACATTGCATGGGATGGTCTGAATGACAGTCATCTCCGTTTCATGGCTGAGGAGACCGAGGCCCAGAGATGTCCTGCTAGTCATGACCTTGTAGTAGTTTGGATTCTTTGTAGGCCTGTACAGTGTTCCGTACTTGTAAACACTGGCATTCGGGGATTCAGAGCACCGCCTTCTCCCTCCTACTTCTTTTTTTAGCCATTTAGCTGCTCTCAGAATGGGACTGTAAGATGTTTCAGAGGACACTTGAGAAAAAACTATTTTCATAATCACCTTAAGATATTATTTGCCTTCTTTGCCCTTGTTTTCTCGTAAGTATACGGTTTCCAGATGAATGAACACAGAAATAGATAGGGAAGTAGGCTAGTAAACCAAGCAGCGGAGCCTTGCAGAAATGTAAAACAGCATTACTCTTGCCTCTTTTTTTTAGGTGTTTAAAAATGTAATTATTTTTCATAAAAATGTGGCATTTGTATTAACATGTAGAGGCTTTCTTGTTAAAGGAGGTAAGAAATGAACATTTTAAAATACCAACAATGAACAAAAAATACCAACAATGAAAAAAAAATACCAACAATGCTGACAATCAAAGCCCATATAAGCAAAACTTCCCTCAAATCCTCAGCAATTTTTAAGAATGTAAAAAAGTCCTGAAATTAAGAAATCAGAGGCCTACTCTGGCTTAGAACATTTTTGTTCACTCCCAGGAAGCAGGCACACCCGTGGCCAACTGCTTTTCTGTTCACTTTGGGCTTGATCATTTCCTTTGGGCAAAATCTAAAGGCCTGACCCACTTTCCTGGAAGTTACCCTTTCCTATTTCTGTCTGGTTGGACTCTAGCTATACCTTTATATAAAAAGGAAACGATATTATTGCCACTTTCCATTTAGATGAAGGAATAATGGAAATCAGTGTAACCCAAAGCACTGCAGCTACGTCAGCTGGGAGCACACGTCTGTTGACCTTACCATCTCTCGTCTTGGGTATGTCCCTGCTCACCCAACTTGAAATCCATAATCATCATAAGCACCGCCTTCTTACACGCTTGACTTCCTGTCTCCTACTTCCTAGAACTCACCCGTTTAGCCCACAGCTCTGGAAATCCAAGTCTTCCTTATTCCGCAGTCAGGGAACCGAACTCGGCTGGAGAAGATATGCTGCCTTCTGGCCGCCTTTCACTTCTCGGCCTGCAGTCTCCAGGGAGCCTTTAATGCCGCCAGGTCACCAGCTCTGCCTTAGGACTGTCATGACCTCGCCCCTCTGACCCGGATTGTCCTGCCCCGTCCTCACTGCCGGCCCCGGCCTTCCTGCTGCAGCCTCAGTGGCACTTGGGGGCACTCCTGCCATCCCATCTCTCCATTGTGACGACGCCAGGATGCCCTAGATCCCACCCCCTACTCCTCAAAGGCCACGTTCTCCTGACTCCTCGATCTTGCCTACAACTCTGTTTCATTCATTCTCTAATCTCCAAATTATAGTCGTCTTGATTATAGTTGTCATTTTGTTTCTCCATCCCCTCTTTGCCGCAAAATTGCACACACATACCTCCGCCCCGCACTATGCTGAAGCCACTGGTGTCAGGGGACTTGGTGGCCTCTGTGATGCCACTGGGAATAAAACCTCTTCCCATCTGCCCAGGCTCTCAGCTGCAAATCGCCCAGCTGATCGCCGCTTCCTCCTGGTGTGATCTCGTCACATGTGCACCCGTGTGATTTTCCTCCCATGTTACCAGGGCTCCTTTTCACTCTTTTGTCGGCCCCTCCTTTTGGGCCTGACCCTTTCATGCTGATGTGTCTCATGGGTTTCAATCCAGGTGCCCAAGTTTCTGTCTCCAGCCCAGACCGACCTCACAGCACCGGGTGGGTCTGTCCACTCCTGGTGGAGATGTGACACACACGTGTGCAAACCGAGCCGCTCCAGCACAGCCTCCCCCTACTCTGTGTGGGGCAACTCCATCCTTCAGGTCCTCAGGCCGACATTTCACTCCTCACGTTCTCACCTACCTTCACTCAGGCTCTGAGAAAGGCTGTCAGCGTGACCTGCGGAATCTTTCCAGAACCGAACACCCTCTGCTTCCTCTGCCATCACCCTGGTCTCCACTGCCGACCGCTCTCACCCGGATCGCTGCCATAGTTTTTTGACTAGATCTTGCTGCTCTGGTAATTTTTCCTCTAATGTCTGTTTTCAACACAGTAGGTACAAGGACCCCTGCTATGGTTTATACCTACATGTCCTAAAAAAGCCGCCTGCAATCCTAGGCCTGCACTCCTTGCTTTTGGTAGGTGACTGGATCACTGGGGCATTGTAGCCAACTCGCTATTAGGAGGTGGCCTCTGGTCAGAAGAGGCAGGACACTGGGGCATGACTTGCAAGGTTTACCTGCCCCCCACTCCCTCCCCTCTGCGTGCCGTCCTACCTGGGAGCCAGCTGACTACGCAGGGACTGAAACCTCTACAAACTGTGACACACAGCGAACCTCTCTTCTGAGTTGCAGGTGTCAGGGACCTCGTCCCCGCCTGAGGAAAGCCACTAAGCCAATCCCTTTACGACGCATCCAATTGTGCGATTTGCTGCTCAAAACCTTCTCACACTTTCTACTTTGCTCATTATAAAATCCATAACCCTTCTGTGGCCCACAAAGCCTTTAGAGATGTGTCCCCATCCCACAACATCTCCGACCTCAAATCCTACTGCTGCTGCCCCTGGCTGCTCTGGAGCCCTGGAGAAGTCCACGCTGCTGCTGAAACATGCTAAAGGCTCTGTCAGAAGGCCTGTGCCTCTCTGTCCTGTGGGTTCTTCACTGGTGTCCACATCGCTGCCTCTCTCACCCCCTTCAAACTGTTACCAAAATTGCAACTCCCTCACCCTGACCCCTCTCACTTTTCTTTCCCTCCTTTGCCTGTAACACATTCAAACTAGTCTGCGTTTCCTCACTTGTTATGGGTGTGCATATTGTTGGTCTCCCTCCCGCGGAATGAAAAGCTCCATCCCAGAGAGACTCCAGCACCTAGAACAGCACCTGTCATGCAGTGTAGATTAGACGCCCATTGACTGTGTTGAATGAATGAACACCTCGCCACCCGCCAAAGCCAGCTTTGTGTGTCACAGTGAGAGAGCGGCCCATGTGACAGAAGTGTTAAACTCAGGCAGGCGAGCCGAGACTTCCCATGGGACGTGATCACGAGCGCTGAAAGACTACCGAGAGGAAATTAACTTTGCCTCGTGTCACTTTATGCTGGTCGTGTCACCGTGAGCAGTCCCAGCGGTACTGCTTGGAACTGGAAAACACCAGCCTATTACTCAGCAAAGCCAGACATAACACCAGGGCTGGTGGCCCCAGCCATCTCCACCTGCCTTCTGGGGCTCCCTCTTATTACCCCCATAGAGCCAGCAGCGCCCGGGGTTATCAAAGTGATTTCCTGGCGAGGAATTGGCTTCTTGGACACAGTCATGCCCCCTTCTCCTTACCCTGCAGGACATCTCCCGGGCAGGAGCACCTTACCTTCAGGGAGATGGGGGCTGTCTCGTTGGTGAAGAGGAGGACGGCATGTGGCTGGAGCGTTTTCAGAGAGAAGTGGATGTGCCAGTTCTGCCCGTCTGCCGGTCTGTATTTCACGTAGCTCTGCCCACTGAACCATGTGGCAGTACCTGCAAAAGCCATCAGAGGGATCAGCGCCACGAACTGACTTGTTTCATTCGGTCCTTAGGCAGGGGAGTCCCTGGAAGGGACTGAGACACCTGCACACCTCCCCCTGCCCTGGGGACCACCACCTTAGGGCCCAGTTAGGGCCCTAACCCATGAGCCTGCATCAGAAGAAAGCTAGAGTCAAGCCAGGAATCTAACCAAATGCATGTGTGGAAATCCACATTGCTAGCTTATAGCTTCCACGTTGCAGTATTTCTGACATCATTTGAGGGATAGAGAACTGCAGAGGATTTTGCACATGTGCGTGATTTCCTGAGCACCAGGGTTTTTACATGGTCTTTATATCAGCAGGATTCTGTAACCATTAGGTAATCACTTCCCCAGTGAAATCCCACTCGGAGTTCAGGAATATTCCACGATAAAGGGGGCTGAGACAGATGGTATGGCCCACCTTCTGTAAAGTCCAGCACCCCCACCTCTTCTTAGCCACTGCTAAAGCCCAGTTGCATAGTAAAGAGTCTAAGGATTCGCCTCTCCTGGGGTTTTTCAAGTGCATTGGACCCTGGGATATGCTCATGTGGATACCCTCAGGAACAGCGAGCTGAACTTCCTTTGAGAAGTAGTGTTGGTTAAGTACTGCCTTCTAAATGAGTTCCGCTATTAAGTCATCCCTAAACACCCAGAGTAAACTGGCCTGCACGTTGGCCAGGGAAAGGATGAACAGTGCGGGCTCCAGACACCTGGGGGAAGAAGAATTGTTGAAGAGAGAACGAAGGCCAAAAAAGAAGAGAAGGGAGGCCCAGGCAGCCTGAGGCTGCAGGGGTCCGGCATCCAACGAGTCCACCCACTGGAAGCCTAAAGCTCTCCGACCTGGCGATTCCAGCATAGCAGGGCATTGCTGCATGGGGGGCTGAAGACGGGCAAGATCAAGACTCCCCAAACTTGACTGAATATCAGGATCACCCAGGGAGCCACTTAAAACCCAGAGGCCCTGCTCTTCCTGTCGTGGATCTGAGGCAGTAGTTCTGGTGGCGCTGGGATTCTGGATGTGAAAAGTCATCTCGAGATGTGTGTGGCTGGAAAGGAACCCGTGGGGGGCTCCTGAGATGTGGGTCACCCCCTGGCTTTGTTCTGGGTGCTGGTTGCACAGGTTTATCCAGGTCGTGAAAACAATTGAGCTTTACACTCACGACACATGGATTGATTCTTGGAGTGTCATACTTCGTTAAAATACATTTTCAAACCCTCTCCCAAGGTGACTGTGTTATTTAGTAAGCCTGTGTAGGATTTATCAAAGGGCAGCCCTCGGGTCACCTGCTTACAGTTAAGTGCCAATTGTAAGATTCACCCAAGAGCTTCTAAATATTTTTTTTTAATTGAGAGTGTGGAGGGTACACCCATGAGCAGGCCTCTTTAAAACCAAGGTGAGCCTGCCCAGTGTTGACCTCTAGAATCTCTGCCGTCTGCTGCCAAGTGGTCGAGAGAGACCTTTCAGCCGAGTCGGCTTCCCCTGAAGCGGGCCTCGGGGCAGGAGACGGAGGGATCCCGTCCTCACTGTGTGCAGCCCTCCCAGCCTAAGTCCAGTGGCTCTGGAGAAAGGTCACAACTCTGGGAAAGAATTTCCAGAATGCAAACGCGGTGGATCTGTAGAGGGCGGGCTGGGCTGGGGAGGGCGATGGTAAGCTGAAGGTGCTGTCCCTGTGTTTGCCAGTGATGAGCTGCTCTGGGGCACCGGTCTTAGTGCTGAGGGTGGTGGGTTAGGCTCAGCCAGAAACCTGAGTCCTGGGAGAGCTCAGGGAAGAGTTTCCGGTTAGAACAGAACACGTGTTTGGATGCCCCAGCCGGCAGGCCAGGCTCTACAGTACCACACCAAGCAATAAGCTCCCAAACTCCAGTTTCAGCCGCAGGTGAGCTAAGGGCCTGTCTCGGGGCAGGTGACTTGTGTGCAGAGCTGGCATGCAGCAGGCTCTTTATGTCATCGGCTGCTCCCATGTGAGTGACAGCCACCGTCTGTCCTGGCCTGAATGTGGGCCGGCTCCACAAACCAACTCCAGGAGGCAGTGCTAATACTGCCTCTGCTTTGTAGTTTAAAAACTGGAGCTAGGAGGATTTTGATAACAAACCCAAGGCTACATAGCTAATAAGTCATAGGGCTAAGGTCTGCAGCTACACTGAGTCTAAATCGTGAGCTGACATCAAGCAGGTTACGGTAATAGTATTAGTAACTTGCGCTTATCAAGCACTTTCTTCTATGTCAGGCACCCTCATCAGCAAGTACCTGATATTTCATACTCATTTAACCCCTGGAGCAGCCAAGCCCAGAGAACAGTGAAGTAGTCTTCCTAAGTCACCGAGCCAGCAAGGGGTAGAGCTGAGATTTGAACCCAGGCAGCCTGACACCACAGTCTGTGTTCTTTCCTGCAGTGTTAGGCTACCGACTGTATTCTCACTGTTATTTGCAGAATTCCCCAAAGTGCTGGAAGCCGGGTTATCACTTGATGACCAGATTTTGTGAGGCCGCAGTGGTATGTAGCATCTGGCCTCATTACGCCTTCCCCCAGCTCCCCACCGAGGCTCTGGCTTTCCGGGCTCACGCAGAGCCTGGCAGGGGGCCCCATTCCTCACCGTTGCAGGCGCAGCTCCTCTCCAGGCGGTGCCGTGGCGTGAGGATGCTGAGCCGGGCCGTGCTGTACGTGGGCCCGACCTTGGGGTCCAGGTGCACCATCTCTTGGCAGGGCTGAGCCTGGCAGCTGGGCCCCTGGCAGGGTACCACAGGCATGGCTGATCTCATCTGAATTCCCACCGAGTGCTCCATCTCCTTGGCTGAGTGAGCGAGGATGGCTGCCAGCTCCTGGAGATTATAGAAGGTTCCGGAATGCCCCTCCAAGACCAAGAGCATGTCCACCCCAGTCGTGGCATCAGCAGGCTGGAGGCTGGCCAAGTGGATGTTGGCCCGTCGGATGTCCAGCTTGTTGCTAAGGAACCGCAGCAGGTTCCGCCAGTGGTCACTCACCAGCTCCTCGGGTGTGAGCTGGTGGAAGCCCACCCACAGGGCCTGCTGCAGGGCCTCCTGCCCTGCGTGCCACACGTGCACATGGACCCCCGCAGTGGTGGAAAAGGTCCCGTCGCTGACCGTGACGTTGAACACATAGCGGCCACAAGGCAGTCCCTGGGCGGCGATGATCTTGCCGTCCGCCGCACCCACTGAGAAGCTCCTGCCCAGGGACCCCTCTGCCGCCAGGCTGTAGGTCAGGGTGTCCTGAGGGTCGCGATCTGTGGCGTGGATTTTACCCACCATGCCACCCTGGAACGCCTCCTCCCCGATGGTGATGAAGATCTCCAGAGGGAGGGCGGAGGGCGGGTAGTGGCTCTGCTCCGTGACATGGACACTGACCCACGTGGAGGACGAGAGGGGAGGGGTGCCGCTGTCTGACACCTGTGGGCAGGACCAACACTGACATGTAACTTTGACATGCTAGGAATGTGTTATCCTAGTTCAGCTTTCTTATGAGATGGGGACCATGAAGTCTCTCGATTTACTAAATATCTGGATGCTCAAAAAGGTCAAGCAACTTGCTGTAGGTCATAGCAAGCACAGCAGAAACAGCCTGTGCAGATCCGAACATGTTTGCGGACCGTTATTGCTCGCTCGCCTGTCTGTGCTGCCTCGCCATGAATAGAAGCAGAAACATGAAACAAACCTGAGAGGGTGGTGAGGCCAGCCGTCGCTAGGCACCTGCTGGGCCCAGCCCTTGGCCTGGGTCTACAGGATAGGGGTTAGAAGCTGACTCCTCTCTGCTCCCGTGGCAGTCAAGTTCACGCCTTTGGCACTTTGCATAGGATGGGCAAAACACAGCCTCATTTTGCCTCCTAAGCCTGCCTCACCTCATCCCTCCTGAGTCTTGCCAGGGCTCTATTCGGCACGATTGTCTCCTCTTTATCACTGCCAGCAATTTGAGAGTCACCTGGATTGTTTTTCTTCCGTATACACCCACATCCAAGCCATCACAAGCTCCTACCTATTTACAGGCAAAAACTGTACCAAGTTGGCCGGCCCGTTCCATTCTCACCCTCATCGAGAGATCTCAGAGCCCCCGAAATAGCCTGGGGGACTCTCAGCACCCTGCCTTGCTGAGTCTCCACCAACCCTCAGTGTGACCATCTGGGAGATGGGCAGATTGTGTCCCTGTTTGAAGCCCTTCTCACTGCACTTAGGTTCGAATCCAGAAGTGTCATTAAGGCCTACAGCGAGGAGGCCGGACCTCCTTGGCTTTTACTTGTGATCAGTTATCAATCAATCATTTTTAGTGCCTGTAAAGGACTGAATGTTTGTGTCTGTCCACATTGATTTCTTGAAATGTAATTCCCGGTGTGATGGCTTTTGGATGGCGTTGAGGGAAGAGGGTGGAGCCCTTGTGAAGGGTACTAGGCCCATCTAAGAGGAGGCCAGATGGCCAGCTTGCCGTCTGTCTGCCATGCACAGCACAGCCGGGGACCCTCTCCAGAACCTGCCCGTGGTCGCTGTTCAATTTCAGGGTTCCAGAATGATGAGAACAGAGGCCTGCTCTCTAAGCCACTGTCTATAGTATTTTCCTACGGGAGCCTGAGTGGACTAAGGCAGCACCTCTCGGCTCGGTTTGGACTGCAAGTCACACAGCTGTCCATGCCGTGAGGCTTGCGTAGCTCCCTGGCCTCCCTCCAGCTTCCTTCCCACCATCACTCCCTGCTTCCTCCCGCACCAAGCTCACTTCAAAGTCCTCCCCAGCTCGAGACCTTGTTCTCCTGTCCTCGCTGCTCGGAACACGCCCGGGGAACCTTCTCCCGGCTGGCTCCCCAGGACTCCCCTCAAATGTCCCCTGTGTGAAACTGTATGTGGCCCCTGTCTTGAGCCTCTTATCACTTCATTTCTGTACTCTAACTTCTAAAGGTGTTATTTATCTGTTTTTTATTATCTCGCTGTGTAGCCCAGGCTGGCCTTGAACTCATGGCTCAACCTCCCGAGCGCTGGGATCACAGGTATGTGCCACATGCCCGCTGCCTGTTTAGACTCTCACTATGGAAATAAAGCTATGAGAGGAGCCCATTCCTTTCTCCTGCTCTGTTCCTGGCAGGTGCTCGATAAGCACTGGTTGAGAGACTGAACAATGGAATGGATGAATGGAGACTACATCACTGCAGCCCAGAAATCCACACAATACTGGGGTCTGCTGGACTTGAGACTTCAGAAAGGAATTTGGGGAATGAAACGAGGGAGAAATGTTTAACCACTGTTCTTGGGCAGTGTCCATACAACCCATACCCCACAATCTCATGCACGTGGGCACTGAATCGCTCACTGGGCCCATGAAGTCCTGTGAGGTTGGGCTCCCAGCACCTGAGCCCCAGAGAGATGTTCTGGACACATCGAGGACCCAGAGCCGGAGTGGGTGCTCTGCACAGCATGGCCAGGACTAAGTTTGGTTTCTGCAGTCAGAGTGCTTGGGTTTGGAGCAGCCTACATAGCCACTTCTAGAGAGTACTTTAAGCCTGCCCCTTACTTAACCTGTGCGCCTCGGTTTCCTCATCTGCACAGTGGGGCGGTATGGAGCATGATGAGGATGTAATGCAGGGGTGCATGTCAAGCACCCAGCCCAGCCCAATACTCAAGTGCCCCTTTTCCTAATAACAGAATCACTGGCCTTGTGTGTGTCTGTCATCCCCACGGTCACCACCGCAAACCAGGGGCCCGGCACAGCTCTCACCTCAATCTGCAGCTGGTACTGCTCCAGAGCGCCCCTGCTCAGGCCCACAGTTGTCACCAGCCACCCTTCTGGAGTCACTCTGAAGGCGGAGCCAGCGTTGCCCTTGGTGATTCTGAAGGAGTAGGGGGGGCCATTCTCCGGGGAGTCGGGGTCACTCAGGATCAGCTGCAGGACTTTACTGCCGACAGGGGAGTTCTCCTGAGAGCAAGAGGGGTGGGAAGACAGCAAAATGAGTTTCCCCGGTCCTCCTCCCTGCATCTTCCTGGACCCCTCCATGGAGGGTGAGTTCTCGGCCCTCTGCCTGCGCCTGGCTGGCACCATCCCTGCGTTCTGTTCTGCTAGCTTTGCGAGCTGCTGCCAAGGGCAGTGCTGGGTCTTAGAAACAAAGTTTACTGGGACCGCAAGGGTCCTTAGGGACCAAAGGGAAACCCTTTGGTCTACGGAGAGGTGATGCTTGAGAAATCACACAGCTGATGCATCATCATGATAAAATAGTAGCTGGAACACGTGGGGTCAACCAACCACTCACAAGGGGCCTCTTGTTTAGAAGATCACTGTACTGCATTGTTGGGCAACTTTAAAAATGAATAGGAATTTAACCAAGATATGATTGTCCAAGTGTCATTTCAGCCTTTGTTCTGAAACGTGGGAATTCAGTGCGCTATCACCCTGCCGCTCCAGTAACACGGTCTGCCCTACCCACAGAATCTAAGACGGAAGCTGAGGGCTGCGGGGCCAACAGATGTTTCTCTCATTCTCATAAAACCTTGCTTTTATTCAGGTATGGAATGGCAGAATCCTCAGACCACAGATGCCCCTCTTGTACGTTTACAGAGGAAGATTAGTCCAAATCCAATTCCTTGCGCAGGTTTTGGTGTTGAAAGAGTGAAGCTGTAATCTAGTCCTGACCACGAGGGAGGTTTATCGGTGATCTTTCTGAAAACTGTGTGTGTGTGTGTGTGTGACGAAAAACAGATCCTTCCAAAGAAGTCCCCTTCTGTGCCTTTGCAGACCATGAGGCAAGCATGTGATTCTAGAGCTGCGGCAGCCCTTCTGCTGTCAGGGAGAAGGTGGAGGAATTTCAAAGGTGTTAACCCAAAGCCATGACGTTGCTGCTTACTGAAATAACCAGGTCTGGATGGAATGTTCCATCCTCTTAGTAAGTCGTTGTCACTTGACAAACTTTTAGTCAGATGGGCTGCTATTCGTATGGAAAGCGTTCTGACTCGTATACAGCAGCTAAGAGTGGAACACCCTAGGTGATGGGGGACCCGGAATTCTCTCTTGTCCACTCCCTTGCCTCCTCACTACTTAGAGCCTTGACAGTTCCTCCACAGAAGCATAAGGCTCTCTTCAAATCCCATTTGCAAACTGTTGAAAATGACTTAGGACCTAGCAAATCTTCAGGGTTTAAGTCCTGAGGTGACTTACTCTAGCTCTAGCATGTTTTTAAACGTGTGGAATAGGTGTCATCTCCTTGACAGGGATGTTGTGAGCCCCACATGAGTAGAGGGCAGGGAAATGCTTAACACCATCTCTGATATTTTATTTCCATAACCCATGGTCCCCTTCAGCTACCCGCACTGCCTTCTGGGATCTCAGTGGTAAAGTCACAGCTACTGTTTGCATCGAGGGCTACCACTGAGGAGACCTCCCACTGAGGGGGCAGGCTTCAGGAGCCGTTCGGGGCTCAGACTTACCTGGACAGCAGTGCTGTAGTTGAGCTGGAAGAATCTAGGTGGGTTATCATTAACATCAACCACTTGGACGTCAATGTCCACGTCCGCATGCAGAGAGGGCTGCCCGCTGTCTGTGGCCCGCAGTTTCAGGGAATAGCTGGATGTCTGTCACAAGATGCCCAGTGGCAAGTTAGCAACAAGGCCCCTCGTGTCTGCCCCTTAACTCATTACTAATGTTTTCAGAGAGACAGGATGGAGATGCCTGCTTGGGCCCACGCTCATTGCCCACCCACGGCACTGTACGACTTGAGTTCTGGAGTCACAAAGAAGTGCATGTGATTTATAAGTCAGTCACTAGCTCTGGGGTCTTGAGAAGGGGGCTACACTTATGTGGGGATAAGGTCAGGACCAGCTTCTTGGGATCATCTGGAGGATTGAATGATGCAATGCACGGTAAGCATTTAGCAAAATGCACAATGCACACTAAGTGGTGGGTGAGTGGTGGTGGTTCCAGAATGACCCAGTGATCTCTTACAAATGGTGACAAAAGACTGAGCTCCACCAGTTCAGAGAAAACTGGGAACGCTCTGGGCAGAGATGGGTGCCGGCCACAGTTCATGCTGTGGCCCTCCAGCAGGGCCACATCTCTGCTCTGCAGAGCTCACAGGGGACCCCACCACTCCTTACCTGTTCCCAGTCCAGGGCCTTGGCCACCTGCAGCTCCCCCTTCTTGGGGTGGATGGTGAAGTGCCCGAGCTGATTCCCTCCTACAAGGCTATAGGTGATGGCACTGTTGAGGGGTCCGTCCTCGTCAGTCGCTGATACCTGTGGTGGGGGACAGTGATTGTGAATGGAGGCACAGGAGGGACCACAAAGGAACCTTAGCCCTTGGAGTGTAGAGGGACAGATAGGTCCCTGCCCAGGGGCTGCCACTGACGGTCATCCTTGCTGAGGAAATCACATGTGTTTCAGCTTGCCACTGTGCATTCATTCATAGTGACAGGGTGCTGGGAAGCTCGAAGGAAAGAGGTGGGCCAGAATGATACACCTGCGGGGAGCTTAGTGTCTTAGTGGGTGATTCTAACTCAGGGAAAAGTACGATTAGACTCAAGGGCACAGAACACGCTGATCCATTCCACCTGGGGAGATCAGTACTGGATTTGGGGAGCCCTGAAGGATACGGAGGGCTCCTGGGAGGGGACAATGCGCACCCAGAGGAGTGACACTGCAGATGTCTGGGGAGTGGGGCACCTTCAGGTGTGTGAGGGGAAGGAGGAAGAGGGGCAGGGACTGTGAATGTCCGTGTCCAGAGTTTGGTTTCACCCCTCAGGAAGAGTGAACCACTGCATATCTAAGTGCAAAGAGGAATGATTTGCTGTCTGCCCATCCCTGTCCTCTACACAGGCATTCCGTGTCACCCACTGTAACCAGACCTCTGGGGTCTGGTCCATCTTCCCTCTTTGCTCTCCTGCAAAGCTTCCTGTCCCACGCTATTCTATCAGAACCCAACTTTATCAAAGGGCTCTGGTAGGTCCTGTCCTAAGACTTGGTTTGGCTGCGTCCTTTCCAATCAGACCCAAACCTATAGCATGTTAATTTGATAAAGGAATCTACAGTCGCAGATGACCGGGAACAGAGTCAGTGACATAAGAACCCACCAGAGTCCAGCCCCACAAAGAGCACAGTTGCGGATCCTCACCGTGAGGATGACATCACCCACGATGGCGTTCTCTAAGACCCTCGAGCTGTACAGGGCCTTGGGGAATCGGGGGCGGTGCTCGTTGACATCAGTGACATTGACCACGATAGTGGTCACGTCGCTGAGGGAGGCAGAGGCCTTCCGGCTGCACTCGATGGACAGGAAGTACTTGGGACTTGTCTCAAAGTCCAGGCTCCTGTTGACGTAGAGGATCCCTGAAGGAAAAAAGGGGGGATAGATGTAGTGAAGCAGAAAGCGGGGGTCCCGGGAGCAGCAGCCCCGTGGGGCAGGGAGAGGTGGATGTCCTCCTCCTCTGTCTCCCTCTGTGAGGTTCTTTCCTCTTTTCCCTTCATCTCATTTTTTTAAAAACTATAATTCCTAAAAGCTGTGTTTCCCTCATTTATTTCTGTAACATCTCACTTAAATCTGTGATGCTGAATGCAGCCTGATCCCTCCCGTATAGATCTTAAGGACATAAATTTAGCATCAATCTTAGCAATGAAAAAACAAAACAAAGCAACCCGTTAGCTGTTATTGTCTATTTGCACAACATCACCCGGGAAGCATGGTCGGTCTAAGATTGTTGATTTCACCTGATCATAGCTTTTGATCCAGATATTCCCAGGAAGTACAGAGGCTAGAGATGTGTGCTTTCCAAACTGAAAAATTCAACCAGACACCTGACTCGAAACATTTCATTAAGTCATTGGTGGGAGTAGAGGGAGAAGGTTAATGTTAAAAGAGGCTTAGGTTGTGCTGCATATCAACCAACGCACTTGGGCGCTGATAAAAAAATTTAAACACAATTTTAAAAACAAATTTATGAATAATCTCAAAAACTGCCTCATTGAGGAATGGATTATATTAAGGAACCGTTACTTGTTAGGTGTGATGAGGTGTTGTGGTTTTGTTTATAAATGGAGTTGTCATTTAGAGATTCATACTAGTGTGTTTATAAGTGAAATGATACAATACCTGGGTTTGCTTTGAAATTCCTCACTAGATATGAAAATACAGTGAGGAAGGAGAATACACTCTAGTGTGCACTAGCACATGTGCAATGTATTTCAAAATAACTAAAAGAATCTGAAGTTTCCCAACACATGGAAATGATAAAGGTTTGAGGAGATGGAAATGCCAGTTACCCAGATCTGGACCTCACCTGTTGTGGGTCTGTTCTGAATTACTGGGCTGTAGCCCCATCATGTCAATTCAAAATCTTGAAGAATAAACTAATTCTGGATACTATTTTTGGACAAGAGGAAGGGAACTGGAGGGTAATGATGGGATGAATGTGATAAGATTATTTTCACTTATGAAAATTCCATTCTGAAACCCAGTATTTTGTAAAATTAACATGCATTCATTTAAAAATACATTAAAAATGAACTTCTGGAAATGGAGAAACAGAACAATCTAAGCAGTGGATGTGAGTGCGAGGCTAAAGCAGAGTGATCAAGCCAGACTTGCGCTCCTAATGGCTGAACCTGGGCAAACACTATACTGTTCTGTTTCTCTATGTTTAAAATCTCCATAATAAAAACATTAAAACAAAGTACTGCTCCCTCTGAGGTGGCTGTGTTAGAAGGCAGACAGCAGCTCTACCTGCAGCCCTTGGCCCCCAGTGAGCCTGCAGGGACCCGGGGCTGCATGGTTAGGACCAATCAAGAGGTGTTTGCCGGTTCTTTCTCTCTCCATGGTCATAAGGGGAAATGCGGGGTGCTTGGGTATTTGAGGGGTCGGGGAGAAGGGCAGCAACTCTAAAAGTGGGTGATTGTCCTGGGCTGAGATCTGATTCCAGCTGGCCTGGGCTGACACTAGGAGGCCACCAGCTGTGGAAGGCGGGTGAATCGCTGAGGGTTTGGGGCTGGAGTCCTGGAGAGTGACCTGGGGGACTGAGGGAGGCTCCTGCATAGGCGCCTCAGGGTGCAAGGAGGGACCTGGCCACAGGACAGACGCTGAGACTGCAGACAGGCTTAGGAGAGTCCCGCCCCGCTCGGTCCCTGCCCTGTGCCTCCTTCCCCTCACCTGTGCGGGCGTCCAGGCGGAAACGGCCCTGCTCATTGCCGCTGACCATGCGGTAACCAGTCTTCTCAGCCGCGGGGCGGGTGAGGGCAGCCAGCGACAGCACCTGGGCGCCAGGCGGGGCATCCTCACGCACCTGCAGGCTGTGCTCAGTGTTGAGGAACACGGGCAGGTAGTCTTCCAGGCCCACCACGGACACCGAGACGGTGCCCAGCGTGGACAGTGGCATCGGGACGCCCAGGTCCGAGGCGCGGACTGTGAGCTCCAGCACTCCCTGAGGCCTTGCCTGCAGTGGCTTCTCCAGCCGAATCACCCCTGTGGCAGGATCGATGGAAAACTGGCCTTCGGCAGAATCCATCAGAGAGTAAACCACCTGGGCATTGGTGCCTGTGGGGAGGACAAGCGTGTGATGCCTGGCCCTGCCTGCAGCCAGCACAGTGAGCATGGGAGGGCGGAGAGGGGCCCCCCCTAAAAGGCCAGTGGTGCAGAGCACAGTAGGAGTGAGTCTTGCCTGGTGCACCCAAGGCCTCAAAAGATAGGTTTTTGTTGGGAGCATGGTGGAGTGTTGAAGACTGCATGGATGCCCCTTGAATGCAGAACAATTGCTGCAGCATTAGTTAAATTGAACCTTATTGCCACATACTGTTACCTACAGAGCTGGCCAGGAATACCTCCTTCTCTCTCCATGTTGCTCTAAGCAATGCAGATAAGGCCAGCTGAAGTACTGATAGGTAATCCTCAAAGCCAGTCTGACAGTCTCCTGTTTCCTCACATAGTGCTCGCTGTAAAAGATCTGAGCGCAAGAGGATGGCAGAGCCACTCAGCTGGAGTGAGCTGGGTAGGAGCCTCAAAGTAAGAGGCTATGAGTCCCCAGGACACAAAAGTTTACATACCAGAAACTAAAGCAACAGCCTCCTAAATTCTTTCGTATGCTAACCCAATCAAGTTCTGCAGGCTGGTCCTTCTGCTTATCGCCTTGAATATTTCAAAAGTGCTTTTCTCAGGGGCTGGGAATTTAGCTCAGCAGCATAAGCATCTGCTTTGCAAGCGCATGGTCATGAGTTCAATCCCTGGTACCGATTGAAAAAAAAAAGATGCTTTTCTCCCCACCTGGCTAGCCAGCCCAAGTTACTCACTGTCCTCACTGTCCCTCATCCTCGAGCCACCCCTTTCTTCACGAGATAAATTCTGGGAGAGGCCTAGGATCAGGGCCAGTCCTCACGAGGACTGGACTTAGGACCCCTTGGCTGCCCTTCACTTTGAATATGTCTTGGTGTCTTCACTCTCACTGTGGGTTGCATTGGAGGCGGTGAATTGGAGTTAACTTGCTGGGATTCCAGTAACATCTCAATGTTACTGGATGCAAATATAACTTTTTGGATTGAGAGGAAGGTCAGAAAGGGCTTACAACACTTGGATTACAGTATTCATTATCTGAGATGCAATAGTGGTGCAGTGTGCCAACCTATCAGACCACCTGAAAATTATGAGTGCCCTTAGGGTTAAGGTCCAGTGTCAGTTTATACGTGAAAAGTGAGTGAGATACAACCACCCATAGTGAGTTCTTCGCTTGTGATAGAACAGTTCTGTGTCTTGCTTATGCTGTTGGTCACACAAATCTGTGCATGGATAGTGTTACACAGAACCACACACAAACACTCCACGTGCACAATATAAACCCACGCTGCACATAAACAATACAGACACGCAAATGACTGCATGGAAAACCTAGTGAACTGGAATAAGGCTCAGCCCAGTTAACAGTATTTTTTTTAATTTTAGAAATATGTATGTATTCTCTTATATAGAACTCCATGTATCACCAGCACTTTTTGATTAGCAGTATGTCCAGTGCCAATTTCCTGGTTTCCCTACTCTTACTACAGCTGGGGAATCTGGGTGAGGTGTGCTCTCTCAATACCATTTTTTGAAATTTCCTAAGAGTCTAATTATATCAAAATTAAAAAGTTAAGAAAACAAACACAGCCGTGGGACGTTCTTAGTACATCACAGTGCTTCTGAGGTTTTGGTTCAGATTCTTACTGTTTTCTTGGGTTATGAAGCATTTAGGTTATATCAGACCCACAGTGTATGAAAAATACCAGCGTTTAATGCTCAGCTATAAAATCATCCATTTATCCCGTGGGATAAATGGAGACTCTGAGCCTAAGGCCTTGTGGTGGAACAGTGGCAGGAACTGCCTAGGAGAAGCGTTAATTTACACCCGTTAATGCACATACCATGCAGCTACCTGCTTTATGTGTTTTTACAGGGAGATCATGTTTTCAAGAGACAGGGAGATGCAGGCAGAATATTTGGGTAGGATATTTGAGCTACAACAAACTGAAGGTTAATGGTAAGCCAGTGCAAGGCCAGAGGAGGTGTCCTAAAAGGCAGGCAGGCTTTGGACTCCTGTGGCTGAAGGAACCAGGGCTTTTGCCCCTGGAAAGGGAGGCTTGAGGCGGGAACAAGGAGTCACCACCTCCTGGTGGCAGAAGCACCATGGTAAGTTATGGGGTTAGAGGAGCTAAGGACTGCAGAGGACTAAGACCAGGACCAACACACATCAGCTTAGAAAAAAAATGGCACTTGATAACTGTCTGAGGAACCTCGGAAGGAAGAGGCTGCTTAGGAACGGGGAGCTTTGGTCGCTGGATGTGCAGCAGTAGTGGTCAGCTGAACATTTATAGGACCTTGTAGCCATGAGACGGATGGGTAGATGAAATGGCTAATGGTCACTCGGCTGCACTGTATTCCGGCCTGGTCTTACACCCAGCTCTGCACCTTAGACGAGGCTGTCCAGTGGCACCTGTCATTCCCACACACACATCACCCAGGCCTAGCCACCCGGCCTTTGCATCACTCTTTGCCCTTCCTAGGACCCTGCCTTCCTCCAAAATCTCTGTCTTTAATACAAAGCTAAAGTGCGATGCCTCTGGAAGTCTTAAATTTACTCTACTTGGTGTTTAAAAGGCAGAATTTTTTTTGAACAGGATCTTGCTGTGTAGCTCAGGCTGACCTGGACACTCTACGTAGCATAGGCTCGCCTCAAACTTGAGGCGATCCTCCTGCCTCAGGCTCCTGAGTGCTGGGACTACGGGTGTGCACCCCCATGCCAGGCCAAAGGGCAAAATGTTTGATGATGATGTTGTCATCATCATCAGCCTATGTTAATTTAGTGACTTTGACCCCAAGGTCATTTTTTTAGTCTATTTGAATTATAAAATTTGATCTGGGAAAGTGGGACCACAATAGAATATTTCACAATGGCAGGTGGTACAGTTGGTAGAATCAGGAGCAAATACCTTTGATGAATCTAATATGCTTTATGCTAAGGTTTGAATGTGTCCCCCCAAGTTCATATATTGGAAACTGAATTCTCCAATTCATATGCTAATGCTACTCGGAAGTGGGGCCCTTGGTAGATAAGTGAATTAGATGAGGCAATGAGGTCACTGGTGGCTTTATAAAAAGAGGAAGAGACCCAAGGCGGCACACGTGCTCCATCTCTCCATGTGTCGCCCTCTGCTGCATTACGACGATGTAGCCAGCAGGTGCTCGCCAGAGGTGGAACAGATGTCACCACCACACTTTTGACTTTCCAGCCTCTGAAACTGCGCACCAAGCAGACTTCTAGTGTTTATCAGCTCTCTAGTCAGAGGTACGCAGCAGACAACAGGCTAGACACCTTCTGTGTTTTAAAAGGGACAGAATTAACCCCCATGAAAATAAGGTCATTAAAATTAAAACACAAAATATTGAAAATGGTTCCACTTCGCTGCACAGAAATTAAACACAGAATAGGCTTACTGGAATTAGTGTCAAAAATTTCTTTTGGGGGCCAAATTAATTAAAGCTGGGTGAGTCTGATCAATATATTTCTGATTAAATATATGTATTCAAAACGCCCCAAAGGTTCAATGACCAGATTGAAAGTTCTCTGGGTCTAAGTGGCTGGGGAGGAACAGTGAGGCTGAAACGCCTTGTACCTGCCTCAAAACACAGCTCAAGTCACCTGTCACACTGCACATAGGTCTCCTGCCCTGCACAGACACTTCCCACTCAAGCATGCACACACTCGAGGCGGAAGCACAGTCCTTACTGGGCCAGAGGGGCCAGAAGAGGGCCGGATCCTCCCCAAAGTGAGCTGAAGGCAGAGGGGCAGGCGCGAGCGCTGGTCCTTGTACTCACCTTGGTCAGGGTCCCGGGCAAACACCACAGCCACAGGGGTCTTGACCGTGGTGTTGTCGAAGACGGCCACAGCACAGTGACTGGGGAAGAACCGGGGGGCATTGTCGTTCACATCTTCCACATGGAGGGTCACGTCTGCCTGGCATGATCGGCCTCCTCCATCTGTCGCCTTAGCAACCAGGTTGTACGCGTCCTTCCTTTCTCGGTCCAGGGCTGTGAGTGTGGTCAGCTCCCCTGGGCGGAGAAATAACAGAAGCTGAGCTTTCTCTGGGGGAAATCACCCCAGCAGGTGGCCCCTGAGAGCTGCAGGGGAGAATCAGCTACACAGAGGACGGGGAGCGTACACAGTGGTCAGGAGAGCCACTCGGCCTGCGTCCCCTGATGCCCACCCGCTTTTCCTCCTTCCACCCACAATGAAGCCATTGTCAGCCAGAAACAAATAGACACCTTAAAGGTCAATTAGGCAATTTATAGTATACAAAATGTGTTTGTCTTTTGGCCAGTAACTTCACTTCTTAGAATAACCCAAAGATTAAAATACACGTATAAGGACGTATAAGGATATTCTCTGTGGCAATGTTTGTAAGAGAAATATATTGAAATCTTTTTCTCTGTCTTTCAAATAGGGACTAAGGAAGTATATTGTGACTCTTGGCCACATGGTAAAGTGCTATGCAACTAGAAATAAATCATGACACAGCCTTATTCCAGGTAATATCTGCAACATACTTAACGGTGGATAAGAAAAGCAAGTGTCAAAGTAGCAACCTGTTTTCACGAAACAATTGAGATTTTGGAGATGTACGGAGTAAACCTGTCGTGTCTTTATCTTGGGTGGAGGGGCTTATTGTACAGACTTGTCAGGTTCTGTGTCACACACACCTACATTGTTTGAATTTTGCACAATGAGCATGTAGCATTTGCATATTTCCAAATACTGCCCGTTTATTTTTCTTTCAAGTCCTCACTGATGATCCTGCAGCTGAGCAAACAGCAGCAGAGGGAGATTAGGTAACCTTTGGAGCTGCTCTGCATACCATGCCAGGGTCTGGAAACACAGCAAAGTCCTGTCTGTCCCGGGACACCCCTCTTCCTGGCCACCGCCCTGTGCTGGAATCTCCAAGACATCTTCTGAGCTACTGGATTCAACCAAGAGTGGGCAGCTGGTCCCTGTGACCCAGGCCCTCCTTGCTGCCCATCCCCCCTGCTCCTGTTGGCTCCCACCCTAGGGGCTGGCTGCCCTTCAAAAAGAGGCGCCCTCCCTCCCACTCCCCAGTGGACCCACCTTGCAGCCTGCCAGGGTGCGCATGGCCTGCCCTAAGGGGCCTCTGCATCCCGCCTAGCTCATAATGACATCCACCGAGCACTTCTTACGGCCCCGCCTGTGCTAAGACTCCGCATGCTTTAGTGCTTGTGCGCCTTACAAAAGTCCTGTGAACGTGCAATGTTCTGTCCTTATCACGGCATACGCTGGCTGTGAAGATGGCATTTGGCCCTGTTCCCGGAGGACCTCCTCCTCTCCCCCTGCCCCACCCCAACCCCGTTCTCTGCCACTAGTTTCTGGCTCTGTCTAACCTTTCCCCCAGACCAAGTTCCTTAAATAAAATTCTCTTTTGTCCTTGAATGCCTGTCCTGACTGCTGCCTCACCCCAGTTAATGCCTCATTTTCACACAAGACCAAGGTCTCCGTCTTAGCAGTCTGCCGATTATATCCTAGCAGTGAGCCCCCAGCTGGGAGCATAGTGCCAATGTACGATTGTTCAACATGTTTGCTGGCAGATGGACAGATGGGTTGGTGAATTGTTGCTTCTGCTCCAAAGACCCTACCACAGCACCAGGCCCTGGGCATTAGGTAAATAAGAGCTTGACCCTGCAACCCAGGAAGACCCACCTGTATGCGGATCCAGCTTGAATTCGTGTGCCCCAGGGCCATGCAGAGAATACGTGATCTGAGCATTGGTGTCGGTGTCCAAGTCTGTGGCTGACACTTTCAGAATGAAGTGTCCAGGCGACACGTCTTCACGGACTCTGCCAGTATAGAGAAGCTGGAGATGGAAAGACAAAAAGGAGATTGCAGAAGCTACGCTCAGCTCCCAGGGAGAGGAGAGGGACAGAGACAGAAGCAGCAGAGAGACTAAAGAACACAGAGAACAGAGACACAGAGAGAAGCAGAGAGGGCGGGAGGGGAACAGAGGGAAGGAAACGTGTACGAGGAAAACGGAGATTAAAACTGCAAAAGGGAAGGTGAGACAATAAGTCCAAAAAGAAGGAAAACGAGGGAGAAGTCCCACCTCCCAAAAGCCTACTCTGTGATGGGCCCTGGACAAGGTGGGCGGGCTGGGCCCGACACCAGGGTCCCCCAGAAGGTCAGACCAAGCCATTCCAGGCCATATCCGCTGCTTTTGGATGAGGCCCAGCTGTCACCTCTCGTACAGGATCGATTGGTGACCTCTGAGTCGGGACCACAGTGGCCCTGGGACCCCCCTAGCCTCTATCAGGTGTCATCATGTGTGGGGGGCATGGGGGACAGGCTGGGGTCTCTTAAGAATTCAGAAACCAAACTCCCAAGCGTCCTGGTCTCTGCCACAGCGAGGTCAAGCAAGTGTGGGCCTCAGTGCGCTCTGGGTGGACGCTTCCAGCCTGGCTGGGCCCTCCGGGGCCTCTGTTCTTTGGCTCTAGCGATGCTGTCAGCCCTACTGGGAAGGCCAGGGTGAGCCTGGTCCTGGCCTTTGCCACCACGGAGACAACAGAGGTGGTAGGATGGCTGAGGGGAGTGAGGAGGCAGACAGCCACCTTTCTCGATGATTCTGAAAAGACTTTCCGCGCATACTGATGACCCAGGCCCGCTCTCTCTTCCTCTTGTGCTTTCGTGTGACGGGAGTGAGAGGAGCAGAGCAGGGAAAGTGACAGGACGCACGCATTCGTGTGTGTCGCAAGGTAAGTGTCTATGTGTGTGCACAGATAAACGGATGTCTGGATGGAAATCATGCATTAGAATGAGGCATTTTATGAAATGAAAATGTCAACAATTTAACTTGATCTGAAAATTTCGCAGTAATACAAATCCCTCCAAAGTTCAAAATGACTTCCTTGGGCTTTATAAATGTATTTAAAGGGAAAGCTCTGCGACAGAGATTCTTAGGTGACCTCCTCTAAAAACACGTGTCCTCCCCTGCTAACCTCTCTCCAGCCTCCCTTCCCCTGCATGTCCCTCTCAACATTTTTTTCTATGGAAAATTCGGGGCAGTAGTGAGCCACGCCAGCGAGTGGGGCAGACGTGAGGGTGCGTGTTACTTCTGCGTGAGTTTCGCAGAGAAAAGTTTGTATGCTGTGTGCAGGGAGAGATGTGGTCCGGGATTCCTGAAGGGCTTTGTGTAGACCTACGGGGGAGGACGAGGACTTGCCTGTAATGCTTGAGCACCACTGGGAAGAAACAGGGACAGGTGAGGTCAACGGCAGGCAGCCTGGGAGCTGCACCTGGTTCCTCCCCCCTCCTCCTCCTCGACTACTTTCCCTGCCTGCCTTTCCCACCCCACCGCCCTAGCAGGTGCTCACCTGTGGGCACTGAGGGCTGTTATCATTGACGTCCAGGACAGAGATCTCTACGGGGACTGAAGTCTGGAATTTGCCGTCCGATGCCGTAATTCTGAGCAAGTACTTGGCCGTGTGCTCTCGGTCCAAGGTCTTCCTGGAGGAGATCCTCCATTCATCTCCAACTTGGTTGATGGAGAACTGGCCCAGGGGGTCTCCCTCTAAAAAGATGGGGCATAACTTTCAGAAATTGAGCAACAGGAACAGCCTAGACTTTGCCTAAGGGGCTGCTGCCCACCTGACACTTCTTTTAGGATTTCTGAGAAAGGAAAAAGAGAATTCTCCTTTTAACTAGGAACCCACAGTTCTCCACGAAGTCAGTTTTGGGGAATTATGAAGACTCTCCTGGATTTTTTTAGGGTCTCCTGTTAAACCATCAGTGCAGGAAGCACCATGTCAAAATATGTGGGGGGCAGGGGCAGGATTCTTATTTTTGGAGGCCTAAGAGGCTTTGGGGAAAGTTACAGGTAAGCAAATTTCCCCTATACCAAACAGGTCTGAGAACTACAGCTGTTCAGCATGGAGGTTTTATTACACAGCTATTGCCGCAGAGCACGTGGAAGTCAGGGAGAAGTCACCCTTCCCCAGCTACAGTCACTGGCAAGTGCGTGGGAAGACAGATCCTCACTCTAAGATGCAAAGATTCCAGGGTTGCAAGACAGCTTTTCCAGAAATTGACTGTATGTTGCCATTTATTGTTCTCTTCTTCTGAGATGTTAAGACCCTTAGATTTTCAAGTGTGACATTACAAGGCGGTAAGGTTCTGTTCTAAGGTTCTGTTCTTCTAAGGTTTCTTTCTTTTTCTTTTTTTTGTACCAGGGATTGAACTCACAGCCTCACGCTCGCCAGGCAGGCGCTTGTACCACTGACTGCAGCCCTAAGGTTTCATGTTTCATGGAGCCCTGATCCTGCCTCCAGGTTCTTGGAAAGTCAGACTCATGAGTTCTCTACTGGACACCTGTCGTAGCAGAAGGAGCCATTTTTATGAGAATTGAATGATATAGCACCAGAGATGGGAAGAAAAGACACTCTGACCAGGCCTGTAATTCCAGTGCTCAGGAGGCTGAGGCAGGAGGATTGCCATGAGTTCAAGGACAACCTGGGCTATGCAATCAATTCAAGCCTGGCCAGAACTACATATCAAGACCCTGTCTCAAAAATAAATAAATAAAAATAAAGTAAAAAAAATAAAGCCGCTCTGGGTGGGTGACGAAACCCCTGCTGAGTTGGCTTACTCTTTGAATAAGGAGGCAGGCATTTAGTTTCACAGTATGTAACCCCTGAGGGAAGGAGCTTGTATAGTTTTTAATCACAGCACTGACCCAAATTCAGAAGGAGGCCTTGGTTGAGTTTCTCCCCTGATCTGGGCCTTGGGTTTCCTGTGACACGAGACTGTGCTAGAGTCGTACCTGAGGGAGGGCTGTCACTTCAACACACAGGTCCTGTGATGTCAGGAAAAAATAGTTTTCCATCATCCTCCACCATCCCTGGAAGTCATGACTCTATCAAGAGTCACCTGGCAGAATTTTCATGGCTCACACAACTCTTGGGGCCATTTCCGTCCCCTAGAAGACAGCTGACGGTCAAGAGTCTGACCCTTATTTCACCTTAAATGGTGGGAGATCGTCTGTGCAAATACTTTCTCATTCAAGGGGGCTTCAGAGCATCCTCTGGTTACATCTCACTACCACCCCTGGGAGAACGGCGACAGGCTGCCCTCCAGATGGGGCAGCGCAGGTCCTTAGCAGCTAATTACATTACCACACCCAATGTGCACTGCTAAAAAGTGGCAGAGCTAAGATTTAAGTCCATTAGATCCACCTCTTAAATCCACCTCTTATTGGGCTTTTTAAAAATGCACCCCAGTGCCTCAATCCCTACAGCTGGACTTACCTGTGATGTAGCAAGTGACCTGTCTGTTCTGCTCAGAGATGTCAGCATCCAGGGTCTTCAGAGTGGTCACAAGCTCGCCAGGCTCACTGTTCTCAACCACAGATCCTCTGTAGTCTTCGGAGGCGAATCGAGGAGCATTGTCATTTTCATCCGTAATGGACACCTCCACCAGCGCCTGGGAAGACAGCTGGATGGTCTGTCCGTGGTCAAAGGCCACCACATGAAAGCGATAGGTCTGGTGGGTCTCACAGTCCAGCTCCTTGAGGGTGGTGATCCAGCCACTCTCGCTGTCAATGGCGAAGAGCTCGTGGACATTGCTGCCTGGCTCCGCTGACAGCCTGTAGCTCACTTGGCCGTCATTCCCGGTGTCCTGGTCATTGGCAGTCACCTGAATGACTGTTGTCCCCCCTGGCATATTCTCCGTGAGGAAAGCTTTATATGGATCAGCCTCAAAGACTGGCCTGTTATCATTGACATCTTTCACTTGGATGTGGACCGAGACCAAGGCCACCAACTCTGTGTCCTTGTGGGGACAGTGTGCCATCAGATCAATCTGGTACCATTTGGTGGACTCGTGGTCCAAAGCCTTCCTCACTTTTAGGACTCCTGTGTCCTGGTCCAAAGAAAAGACGCCGTCCCTGTTACTCTCCGGTGTTGTGCCCTGCACTAGACTGTAGATGACCGGGTCTTGAGCTGCCACTGCTTTAACCACCCCAACCTCAGACCCCACTGGAAGGTCTTCGGATGCAGGGAATGTATACAGAGGCTCAGAAAACTTGGGCAAGGAAACTTCGTTAGAGACCACCTGAAGTTGTACTGGCACCTGAGAATCCCAGTGAGGGGGCCCGCCATCCTGGGCTTTGACTTTGAAGTGAAGGGTCTTGTTTTCCAACCCCACCAGGCTCTCTTTCACCTTGACCACACCAGTGATTTCATTGACATCAATGAGGTCATCCGCCAAGTCCTCCACAGGGTCTACTGAGTAGGTTACATCTGCGTTCTGACCCTCATCTGCATCGTAAGCCAGCACCTGGATGACCGGGAAGTCTTTGCTGACATTCGATGGGATGGACAGAGTGTACCTAGACACTTTGAACTGTGGGGCATTGTCATTTTCATCCGTGAGGATGATCTTTACAATGCAGAAGGCCACTTTTCCTCCTCCATCCCGAGCCATGACCTTAATAGCAATGACTCTTTCTGTTGAATTTTCCCGGTCCAGTTTTTGCAGGGTGGTGATCTGGCCATTGGGATTTATGGAGAACTTTTCACCTGCCAGTTTATTAATGATAGTATAATCCACAGTGCCATAGGGGCCGCTGTCTTTATCTATGGCCAGCAACTCAATCACCTTCGTTCCCTCCTTTGCATTCTCTGCTAATTCTGCCTCGTAAATGTGCTGCTGGAATTCTGGGCTATACTTGTTGGCGTTTGTAGTGTTGATATACACAGGCACGGTTGCCTGGAAGACCCCGTCTGAAGCACCCACCCTCAAACTATAGGAAGAGTCCAGTTGCTTTTTGCAAAGGTTGAGCATAGAAATTATTCCTGATGATTTGTTAATGGAGAAGTGACGGTCCTGATTGCCGGAAAGAATCAGATACTCCAGGCGGGAGGTGTCTGTGCTGTCAGGGTCAAGGGCTTGGACTTTAAGAACCAGATGTCCACAAGTTGCTAGCTCACTGACATTGGCTTCATACTGAGGTTGCCTGAACTCTGGAGGATTGTCATTGATGTCAGACACATTGACGATCACGAGGGTCTCCCCAGTGAGCGGAGGGTCTCCTCTGTCCGTGGCCCTGACTTTCACGTGGAAGTGTTGTTGGGCTTCGTAATCCAGTTCTTGGAGTGTCACCATCTCCCCTGTGCTCCCGTTAATGTGAAAGAACTTGGAAGCATCTGAGCTGTCCTCCACGATCTCATAGTAGATGTCACGATTCTGTCCCGAGTCTTGGTCAGAAGCCAAGAGTTGGATCACAGGGGTCTGAGCGGGCAAGCCTTCCGAGATGGCAGCGGTGTACACCAACTGGGAAAAAGTGGGAGGGTTATCATTGATGTCCTCTACGAAGACTTCCACCGTAGCTTCTGAAAACGACCCCAGAGCTGTGTCCGTGGCTCTGACTGTGAATACGTGTCTGGTCTTGGACTCATAGTCCAGAGGTCCTGTCACGGTGAGAACACCCGTCTTGAAGTCGGTGGTGAAGAGCGGCAAAGACTCTTCCTCCACAATGTTGTAGATGAGCCTGAGGCCCTCGGGACTCCGGGCCTGGGTGTGGAGGATGGGGGTGTAGAGTGTGATGTTCTCAGGTACTCTGACTCTGTAGTAAGGACTCTGAAACAGCGGGTTGGATTTATTCCTCACGGTGACAAGCACTTCCGCCTCCGTCTGGAGGGACGGGGTTCCTCCATCTCGAGCCACGACTTTGAGGCGGTATTTATTTAAAGCTTGATAATCAAAAGGTTTCTTGAGTGATATATCTCCAACATAGGGGTCAATTCGGAAATAGGTGTAATCCTCTGTAAATGCATACGTGACCGTCCCGCTGGCCCCCAAGTCCCTGTCAGTGGCAGACACCTGAAAGAGGACGTCCCCTGGCTCTGTGCCATCTTGAATGACTGTGTAGTAAGGCAGATGCTTGAACTCAGGGGGGTTGTCATTGATGTCCTCAACAGAGACTCTGACCACAGCCTGGGCCACCCGCGGAGGAGCCCGATTGTCCCTCACTTCCACCACCACCTCGTGAATGTCCTGCTGTTCTCTGTCCAGCGCCACCCCCCTTGTCTGCAGCACGCCCGCCGACCTGACCACATGAAACAAATCTGTGCCGTTTAAGAGAACGTAGGAAAGGGTGTCATTCGGATGATGGCCTCGGACCCCAAGGATCACCAGTGCCTTTCTGTCTGGCAAATTCTCCTTCACCCTCGCACTGTACACGTCCTGATCAAACTGCAAAGTTGTGTCAAGGACTTGGGTCAGAGAAATTTTTACCAGTGCAGTATCTTGATACAGGCCATCCGAAGCCCTAATGGTGAGCTTCCTAGATGCTCCCAGAGCGGCAGGATTCAGCGCAGATATGCAACCAGTGACCGGATGGATGGTGACAGCGTCATCTGCATTGCCGGTTTTGATGCTGTAGGTGACCTCGGAATCGTCGTCGCTGGCCCGCACGGTGAGGAGCTCCATGCCGAAATGAATGGGTCCCACGACTGCTGCTTCATATATCTGCTCTGCGAACCTTGGAGGAGAGTCATTCACATCTCTGACATAGATGACAACCTTGGCAGGCTTGGGTGCGAATAAGATGGGGCTCCCTTGGTCGTGGACATAGACATTGAACTGGAAAAGGGGCCTGCTCTCATAATCGATCTCAGATAGAACAGTGAGAGTTCCCATACTAGGGTCTATTTTGAAAAACTTCGAGGCCTCTGGATCCAAGATTTTGTAGACCAACAAGGCGTTCGCTTCCTGGTCCTTGTCAGAGGCACGAATCACAAAGGGACCATTGTCCTCGCCCACGATCATGCTGTACAGTGGAGCTGCCTCGCTTATCTGGCCCACGAAGGTTGAGTTTAAGAACATGGGTGCATTGTCATTGTCATCAATGATGTCAACGAGCACCACTATGTCCGTAAATGCTCCTGCCATGCTGCTGCCTCGGATTTTCAGTTGGTACGATGAGATTTTCTCATGGTCCAAGTTCTTCTGGGTGGAAATGAGGCCGGAATAGGAGTTCATGGAGAACACACCATCCTTGTTTCCCTCTCTTAACTCGTAGGTGACTTCGGAGGGGCTTGTGGCGGAGACAAGGAGGACTGGGGAGCCAATAGGGATGGATTCTGGGACTTCCACAAAGTACTCAGTGTTGGAGAAGACAGGGGCGCTGCTGTCCGAGGGATAGACGTGAACGACCACTGTGGCCAGGTCATGCTTCGGCGGGGACCCCTGATCTTCTGCCTTCACCACCAAAGTGTGCCGGATGTGGTTTGCCTGATTGAGTTTCTCGGCTACAGTGATGATGCCTTGCAGGACATCGATGCTGAATAAATCCTCACTGTTCCCTGGAACAGAAGATGAGACAAACTGAAATTTACCATGCTCTCAGGAGAAACCAGCTAGGCTTTCTAGACCAATAAAGAGGCCATTGCAAAAGTAGGATGGAGCAAAATCTGCATTCTATACCACTCTAGATTTAGTGTGGTATCGAGTACTGGGTAGATATCTACTTTATACGATTCTACGACGGAGCACATAGTAGGTGCTTCAGAAATGACAGCTTCAGTTGCTACTGAATCTCAGAGACACAGCGTAAGCTACAAACCAATACTGAAATAGATCTTTGAAGTTTAGAAAGGAGACCTATACTTTGTAAGAAAAGCACATGTCACCCGCTTTCAGGGGGCACTTTTGTAGGAAAAGCTTTAGTAAGTTTCCATTGCATTAAAGAGCACTTTAGCCAGCATTTATATAGCTTGATAATAGCTTTGTCTATTTGGTTATATACTTAAAAGGTGAAACTATAAATATGGAGTCATAAACGGTCAAAACAGACAAGGGGTTTGTCAACTACTTCGTGTGTTCTCTCTGTGTTCTCTGGAGGGGAAGCCCCTTGCTGGTCTTAGGAGTCTGGGAGGGAGGGCTGGATAGAACACCCAGAGCCTGACACTCTGATATCTGTGCCTTTCTTCCATTCCCCTACTTCCTTCTGTCTCTCCCTCCCTCCTTCTTCCCTCCCTCCTTTCCTCTCATTTTATACCAGAGATTGAGCCCCAGGCCTTCACACTGATAGCCCCAGCCATTTTTACTTTTTGAGACAGGGTCTTGTAAAGTTAATAATTGCCTAGGTTAGGTTTGAATTCAGTCTTCTTGCCTCAGCCTCCCAGAGGGCTGGGATTACAGCTATGTGCCACCACACCCAGATCACACCTATATTTTTTAAATTTAAAGCATTCTCATATTACCTTAATAATTTTTTATACCCAATCACTGCCTAAATGCTTTTATAATATTAATTACCGGATATTTCCCTTTGAGTTGATTTACTCTTAAAATTGATAAATATTTTTAAAAGACAACTTTATATTGCTACTTTAAAAAAATTATCACATCCCATCAATCAGAAGCTAGCAGAAAAACAAATCAAAAAAATCTATGTACAATCTAAAGTATGTGAGCCTGAGACCTACTTTCTTTCTCTGATAAAAACAAAGAATAACAAGTTTGGGAGAAGACTAAGGAAAGGGCTTCTGGCACTGACTGAGGTTTTGTCTTTGCTTTGATCAGGAAGCCTGAATAAGAATCAAAAAGCAAGTATGTTCTCCAGGCCCCCTTGCCTATTCAATACCATGTGTGAGAAACACCTGAATCGGTTTGCTCTCCAGGGGAAGTACAGGTCTTATCCTTAGGGAGACATTTTTCACCCCCTTGTTCACAGGGTGTGGTTCTTTTATGATTTCTGTGCCAAAGCAGGCAGCTGACCTTCATTATAAAACTTTCATTCTGACCTTCCCTCCCGTTATTTCTTTTTGCAGCAAACTGGGGCCTCCCACTGAACTGTACCCCAGTCCTGTTTGTTATCTTTAGACAGGGCCTTGCTACGGTGCTCAGGCTGAGCTGAAATGTTTGATCTTCCTGCTTCACTCAGCCTCCTGGAGTGTTGAGATTGAGGTGTGCACCGTGCCCAGCTGTGACTCTTCCACCCTCAGAAGCCTTGGGTTAGGTGGCCTGTGACACAGATGCCAAAAAGCACAGCTCATAAACAGCAGATTTAGAGTGGTCCCATAAAAAGGAGCTACACTCACTACCTCAATATAACTCTAATTTCTTTGTTATACTGCCGAAAGAGGAAAAAAAAAAGGGCACAAAATTATATGTCCACTGGAATCACAGTACCATGAGAGATGCTGGGAAAAGATGAGAGGAAAATACATGAAATTACTATCTCTGGCTGGTGACAATTACGCCTATGTGTTATGTTCTTCATTATACATTTCTGTATAAAGTCATGCTTTCAAAATTTCAAAGCAATCTTATCTATAAAATAAAGCCACTGTCTCCATAAGTGGGGCTGTCAAAGAGATGAAATAAAAGCACTGACTTCATAAATCAGAAAAGGTAAATAATTAGTGTAGTACAATTTGTGTTACTCTTCTTTAGGAATGAATAGACTTTTGTCATATGGTAACCATTTCTTCCAAAAAGATTTTGTAAAAAACTCTGATTTTGCTGGGAGTTTAGCTCAGCAGCATAAGGGCCTGCTTGCAAATGCAAGGTCGCAAGTTTGATCCCCGGCAAAAAAAAAAAAAAAAAAAAAAAGCTTTGGGGCTGGGGATTTAGCTCAGTGGCATAAGCACATGCCTTGCAAGTGCGAGGTCATGAGTTTGATCCCTGGTACCAAAAAAAAAAAAAAAAAAACCCTCTGATTTCTTAAAGATGCCCTCTGTGAGGGCAGTGAGCAAGTCATATTCATCTTTGTCCTTCCATAACATCTAATTTTAATAATTGATAATATGCAATTAATATCACTTAATAATTATCTTTAATCTATATTAATTGCACATGATCAACTATTAAAACCATCATTAATAATGCACTGGACACTGGGTATTATTTTGTTACATTGACTACTTATAATTAATACTCATCAGTGATGTTAAGTAACATTGTATTTTACAGTTTATAACATGCATTAACATACATTTTTTTCTTTAAATTTTTACAACAACTTTCTAGGAAGGGTCATCATTTCCATGTCAGAGAGGAAGAAAACCATGTACCAGGAACCAAGGCATTATGTGGCCTTATCAGGAAATATACTGTTGACACCACACCATGCTCCTAGTATTTATTTGCCCATTCCTTCTAATGAATGTACATAAGGTTAACACATTTTAAAATGTTACTTGGGCTTCATAAGCATTTCTTGCATGCATGGTCATTGGTGATTTGTATCATATGTAAGTAAATTATCCCATAACTTGAATAATGCGTTTGTTACTGTTATTACCGTCTTTGGAAATGTGCTAATCTAGGTCATTATGGTTCCAGGGAAAGCTCTAGAACTCCCTGTTATTTGCCAAAGCTGAGAAAGCCTAGTACTTGATGAGTGCAGAGTCAACCTTCTAGTGGTTTTGTTTATATCCAAAGCAGTTTCTCCATCCCCTGAGCACATGGCCAGGCCTCTTACCTTTCAGGAGAGAGTAGTGAACCTCAGCATTGGCTCCCCGATCGCCATCCACAGCTTGGACCTGTAGCAGCTCTGAGCCCGGGCCGATGCTGTCAGGAACTCTCACCTCGTAATGGATCTGGGTGAAGCGTGGTGGGTGGATGTTTCCGTCCTTCACATGAATGGTCACCCACACAAAGTTCCTCTTGATGGGCATCTCTTGGTCTCGGACCTGTGGGCCCCAGAGGTAAATGAGAAGCAGCAAATGGAAAAGGAGGAGGAGGAGGCAGGATCAGATAAAGCTCAGTGAAATTGAATGCCAACAAAACCATACCCCGTAGTAGCTCTGTGTATTCCTTTAAACCTGGCTTCATATTTTATGCTTTTCTTTTTGTTTTGTTTTGTTTTTGTACCGAGGATTGAACTCACGACCTCGCACTTGCACACAGGCGCTTAAATATGCTTTTCTTTTTATAAATAAATATATCAATTAGAGATTATTAGGCTTAGATGTTTTAATGGCTGATCCTACTTTAGGAGAAAAGAAGTATTATGGTTGGGATCCAATATATCCCCCAAAAGTCTTGTTATTTTGAAGATTTGGTTGCTAATGGACTTTTGGGAAGTGAGTGATCCATGAGGGCTCTAACTCAAGCCGTCAACTGATCCATGACTGAGATCATCATTTGATGGTATTATTGGGAAGTGATGGAAACAGGAGGCCAGGGTTAGTTAAGAGTGAGGTTCTGAGGGTGTGGCCTTGAGAACAATGTATTGCCCTGGTCCCTCACTCTCTGGGTCTTTTCCTCTTTCTGCTTCCTGCTCACCATCTGGTGAGCAGGTTTCCTCCATTACTCGATCCTTCCATGATTTTGTCTTTCTAGGCTTAAAGACCATGAACTGAAACTTCTGAAACCATGAACCAAAATAAATCTTTCCCCTTTAAGTTGAGTTATGTCAGGTATTTTGTCACAGTGACAGAAAGCTAACACAGGCAGCAAAGTAGTATTTTCTAGATTAGGCCTCAGAGAATATTAGTTCTTCACAATGTTATACAGGAAAAAAATTCCGTGGTCAAGTAAATTTGGGGATCACTAAACTAAACCAAGTTTTCTTTTCACTGCAGGATTTCTTAGAGTCTTGAACATACATTAATGTGCCCAGAGGATGGTAAATTAGCTTACGAGAACCCTGACCTGAGGCAGGGCACTAGACCCTAATTCTGGTTTCACTGAAATGACTACCACAATGAGCAAGCCTGTCTTCCTCTGTGAACATAGGTTTAGAGAAGTGGGTGGGGTCAGGGCTGGAACAACTGAGGTCCGCAGGGTGTAAAATGTAAGCTTTCACTCAATGTCATAGAGTCCTCCTTGCCTGACCCTAATGCTTGTGCTGGTGTGGGGGGTGGGCCTCCATCCCTTCCAGCTCTGACACTATGTGAATCCACATGGAGCAGGGAAGGCTCTACTGGGACATGTTTTTGGGGGGAGTCTGGAGAAAACCAAAGCTGACAGGAATTTCCATGGCAGTACCCTATCTGCCTGCACTTCAGGCACCCTTTATGGAAGAGGCCTCTGGCCAACTGTGAAGTGTCACTGCTCTGACCCATGTCTAGCACCATGGGCACTGAGAGCTTCTGTCTGTGTCTACCCCATGCCCTGCGTGTAAGCCCACCCACCCCCAGTCTCCCAGATGGCTCACCATTACTGTCAGCGTGTGCTGGGAGGGCCCTGAGTCCAGGTCCAACTTCCCCACAGTCACCAGGACACCAGTGCTCGGGTCCAGCTGGAAGAGGCTGGCACTTCCCGGGTCCTGGCTGCCCTGGATGGTATAGATGAGGCCTTTGCCTTTGTCTTCATCTGTGGCCTGGACTCGGAGAAGCTCAACCCCAGGGAGGGTATCCTGGGGGACTCTGACCTCATAATGAGACTCCAGAAACTGAGGCCGGTGGTAGTTAACGTTGGCGATCAGGAAGATGTAGACCTGAGGGGACAGTGAAAGGGCGGGTAGGCAGTGGACTGCATGGGGACAGGCTGTGTCTGTCTGTCTGCATCCACCTGCCATCCATGCCTGGCACAGTGCCTCACACACACCAGCCACTCTCACTGCATAGACATTTATTGAAGGAATTACAGGATTCAAAATCATAGGGCTTTTAAGCATCATGCTTTCTAGTAGTTTTCAAACAGAGACATTTTGCTAATGAGCCTTTTCTTCAAATGAAATGTTATGTCAAAACCCAACATAGAAGACAGATAAAACTCTAGCTGAAGCCAGAGTAGAAATATTGTGGCTGACTACCTGACTCCCATTCCTCATACCCATGGTCACCCCTATGGCATTATGTGTGTAGTTCAAATGCCTGTTGAGACTAATCCTCTCATTTTATGGAAATCTACAGTGGGAGCAAAAATGCTGTCACAGTCACAGAGATAGAGTGTGTATGGCACCTGGAAGTTGATTCCAGATTCAGTATTCTTTGGGGGTACACCACATCCACAGGTAGTCTGTCTCCTTCCATCCAGAGGCACGGGGCTCCCATGTCCTTTCAACTCAGGGGCTGCCAACTGAGGTCTCTTACCTGGGTGGCAATGATGTGGAACCCATCTGTCACTTCCACAGTCAAGTTATAGCTGGACCCTGTCCTTGTATCAAGAGGCCTGGCAATGACAATACTGCCTGTGGTCTTCTCAATGTCAAAGTCCATGTTCTTGTCCCCATCTGGAGCGAGAGTGGGAGAGAGAACACACAACCTCAGTGATTTGGGCAGCAGCTGCATAACCTGGGCCTTGCAGCAGATTTACAGCACAGGATAGATAATGACCTTGATGGGATAGTGGACATGCAAGGAAGAACCTGCATCAGGGATTCTAAGACTGTGCAAAACAGTGTGCACCTGAGTGATGGGCTGACTCACCTGTAGACTTTATTCTGCCTCTGGGGCTGAGACATGCAGGAGCAAGAGAGCCCTGCATGACTTCATATCAAAATATGATACAACCCATAACAGTTCTGTGCTAGACAGAGGAGAAAATGGCTGTAACTGTGTTCAGTAAGAAGACATTGATCTGAGAGCCATTGCAGGAGCCCTGGTAAGCCATGCAACAAAAGAAGGCCCACCTACCACTCCTCCGCCATCATGGGAGCCTTGGTTCAGAGGAACCCAGGTGCCTGGCCCGTTTCCCTACACCATAGGTGGGCAGCAACACAGGATGCTCCCAGGACTCAGCAACTGGCTTGTCCCAAAGAACCCAGGAAATGACAAGATGAAGGAGCAAAGGGCAATCTCAGACCCCCAGCCCACCCAGAACAAGTCCAGGAAACATCGACGTAGAATAAATTGGAAGTCACACACCAGAAATTTCTGAAATGATAGCAACTGAAGTAAAGAAACTAACCCATAAGGCTGGAAGGGAAATCAGATCAGAATTAATCTCCCAGGTAAAAAAAGAAATGACAACCATAATGAAAGAACTGCTGAACACAACTAAAGAAGACATAGATTAAAAAAAAAATAGAGGAGCATAGGAAAATGACAGAAACCTTGAATGAACAATATAGGAAAGAATTAGAATGTATGAAACAGATTCAAAGAGATAGCCAGGAAATTAAAAATTCCACTGAAAGCTGTGCAAACTGCTTGAATGAAACTGAAGATAGACTTTCAGTCCTTGAAGACAGGATTGCAGCTAGCAATCATAAAAGGAGGGATCTCTTAAAAATAATAAAGAACCAGGAAATAACAATTCAACAGCTGAAAGATGATGCTATATATATGTGTATATATATATGATTGATAGGTGTCAGTGAAAAAACAGGAGGCAATATAAATGACATAGAAAGACTATTTGCAGAAGCTGAAAATTTCTCAGGCATGAGGAAAGAACCTGACATACAGATAAATGAGGCATATAAGCATGCCAAACAGCCATAACCAAAATAAATCTATACCCAGACATACGATAATCAAGAGCCCAGAAATTCAGCACAAGAATAGAATATTAAAAGCTGTTAGAGAAAAGAAACAGATCAACTATGAAGGAAAGCCCATGAGAATCACAGCAGACTTCTTAACACAAACCATCAAGTCAAGAAGAACTTGGAATGAAATATTCAAAGTCCTGAAAGAAAACAACTTCCAACCCAGACTGATGTACCCAGCAAAACTATCTTTAAAATTAATGGAGAAATAAGATACTTCCATGACAAAGAACAACTGAAGAAACTCATGGCCACCAAAGCAACCCTATAAAGAGCACTGAGAAATATTCTAGAAAGAGATAAAAATGACCATAGTTCCAAGAACAACAACAGAAAGAAACCACCAAGCAGGACAAGTGATTATACCGAGGGGGAAAAGTAGGGAACCAACAGCAGAAAAATAACATGACGATAAGTCAATACATATCAGTTATAAACATTAAGTGGCCTCAATTCATCAATCAAAAGAAACAGATCAGCAGAGTGGATCAAGAAACAAAATCGAACAATATTTAACTCAAAAGGCAATGGAATGGAAATAGAAGATGCAGACAACTACAAACACACTCAGTCACATTATCTTTAACAAAAGGGCCAAACATGCTCACTGGAAGAAAAACAGCCTCTTTAATAAATGGTACTGGAAAAACTGGCTTTCCATATGCTGAAGACTTAAACTAGACCCATGTCTACCACCATGCAGTAAAGTCAAAATGATCAAAGATCTAGATATTAAAGCAGAAATGCTAAATCTTCTGGAAGACAGAGTAGGCAGAAATCTTGAAGACATAGGGGTAGGCAGAGAGTTCATAAACAAAAACCAAACTATATGGGAAATACTTCAAAGAATCAGCAAATGAATCTCATCTTATTAAAAAGTTTTTGTGCATCAAAGAAATCACTGACAGTGTGAAAAGAAAACCTAAAAATTGAGAAAGAATTTTAGCCAACTGTCCCTCAGACAAAGGACTTATGCTTAGAACACATAAAGAATTTTTAAAAAAATCAGACCCCTAAAATTCAAAGATCCAATCCAAAAATGGTCATCTGAGATGAATACACACTTCAGGGATGAAGAAATATAAATGAAACTAAAAATATTATGAAAGGAAGAAGCTGCTCAAAATGAAAGAACAACTGGGATGGGGGACAGAAGAAAATAAGAAAGTGGGGAAATATATATATATATACATATACACACACACATATAGCTAAGATAATAGCTAAAATAATTGTACCACTAATTCTAATAGTTCAGGAAAGGAATAGTTAGTGCCCATATTGTTTGATCAATTTTGCATGCCTATGTCTGGTAATCTGAGCAATTATTTTGAAGGTTAACAATATATAATATAATAATCATTGTTAATTCCCTATCTTGTTTTGAAATCCTGTATTTTAGTTGTTGTTGTTTTATTCTCTTTAAAATAAAAAGAAATTGATCTAAAAAGAATAAGAAATTGATCTAATAAACAACAGAAATTCAGAGTATAGAATAGGATGAAGCATTTACATATCTCCGGAATAGAATTAGCTTTAGTGCCATGGAAATATGTCACATCTAGAACACAGAGCCATCCGCACCATGTTGGAACTTAGGGCGCCGAGCCAACCAGTAAGCAGCCTGCCGCCCTGGTAAGTGACTGTGGTCTGGCAAGCCGCGGCCACCCCAGGGCGGGGAAACAAGAAGCAAGAGCGTTTCCTGAGATCCGAGCCATGTTGGAACTTAGGGCACTGAGCCAACCAGCAACCAGCCTGCTGCCTACCGGGGCACGGGCTTAGAATCAACCACACACACACCCCCATTAACAATTGGGATCCAGGGATCTGGGTATCTCTTAGGAGGTGACCATATTTGGTACAGCAAGTCGGGGGAGTTTCCTTCTACTATCTCTGAAGGCAGATATTTTTATCGCCGTTTTGCTTTGTCCTGATTAATGGTGTTGCTCTATTCAATACTCTGTGTTGATGTGTCCTATAATGTTGTGTATTTCTTTGATTTTGCTGTACCTAGTAGAAGAACAACTATTGTGAAGACGAGATATACAATGTTGCCTATTACTGTTGTCCTGGTGACCTGCTGTGATGTTCTGTGCCAATTTCACTATACTGTCTCAATTGGATTTATTCCATCCTGTTTTTTTGTAACTGTTTGCAGCCTCACTGTGTGTTCACTTTGTATGCCTTAATTTTGTAACATGAACAGCTATTTCTGGGAGGACAGTATGTGGTTTGTCAACTAGTGATTTATGGTTTTTTTTTTTTAGGTTCTGTATTGTTTCTACCCTTTTTTCTGTATTGCTTTTTTTTCTCTTTAAATAAAAAAAAAAAAAAAGAACACAGAGCCATGTCTGGAGGTGTGCGCTGTAATCCAGCACTGTGGGAGCCTGAGGCAGGAAAATAAAAAACTTCAAGCCCAAACTGGGGAACTTAAGTGACTTAGTCCCAGTCACTTAAGTTAAGTCCCAGTCATTTTCCATTTCTCAAAATAGAAAATGAAAAAAAAAGCCTGGAGATATAGGTCAGTGGCACAGCCCTGAATTTACTCCTAATACCATAGAAAAGGAAAGAAAAGAAAAAAAACTCTATATAATTTATATGTTTTTTGTTAATTCATAATATATATTTAAATTATAAAACAATATTTCAATATAACCTTACATGTATGCAGATTATAAACATATGCTTTGTATATGCGTATTATGTGTATTATATATAATAGACTGTATAGCATATAAATACAAAATATTTTCATATAGCCCAATGTGTGCATATATGTGTGCATATGTGAAAAAAAACTGTAACAGTACCTTCTGGGGCAACCCATTCGGGACCCCTCCTGTATCTCAGGAGCTATTCCTATTCCCCATTCCTTTTCTCCAATAAATTTTCCTATGCTTTTTTTGGTGCCGGGGATCAAACTCAAGACCTTGTGCTTGCCAGGCAGGCGCTTACACCATTGAGCTAAATCATGGCCCCAATTTGTCTCCTCTTAACCTCTTTTGTTCCTTAGAATTCATTCTCGGACTTTGGGGAATGTGAACTCGGCATATCTGACACCTAGCATTTCCCCTATATCACTGTATTTAAATAAAAATTGTAAAAGCTGCCAGAAAAAAAAAAAAAAGACTCTTTCTGCTGAGGGCGGTCTCGTGAAAAAGAAAAGATCATCTTCATGTGACTAAACTTTAGGTAACTTTTGTTTCTTCGCTGCATGCATTTCTAGTTTCTAAATGTCCTAAAGGACACCAGTATTAATTATATAGGAAAGAAAACAGACAATTAAAAGAGCAGGAATCACAACTGGAAGTGAGACCAGGCGGAAAGACCCGGGGCCACGGGCATAGCCTGACCTGTCCCTGACACCGGCTGGAAAACGGCAGTAGGATTCCATGGATCACAGAGGTGCTGAAACTCTTAGAGATCTTTTAGCTTAAAATCCCTGATGGATTTCAGAGTCGCTGCATCCTCTCAATCTGCGTGCAAGCTTACCTTTGTGGGTGTGCCCACGCGTGTACTTCGTTCTTAGAAAGGACCTAAGCATTTGTGCAGCTCCCAAAGGGCTCCAGGCCCCTCCGAGGTCCTTCACAAATGGTGATGTTGGAGTGGTCGGCAATGTTAGCGGAGCCCACTGGAGCCTGCACCCAAGCGCCTCTTAGAATGAGTGTGAGTGTGAGAGTGAGTGTGGGGCTGGGGCAGAGGCGGGGACCCTACGGCAAGGGGCGCACTGCAGGGAGCTGCTTGTTAGTATCACAAACTACAAAGTTCACCGTCCCCGGGCTGGAGCGTGATGCTTACTGATCCAGTGTGTACCCGCACATGCAGGGACGTCCTGAGTTCAATCCTGAGCATCCCCCCCCAAAAAGGAGAATGGGTGCTTTTCCCCCATCAGCATCATGGAACCTGGGACCAGCATGCCGAGCTGTCCAGCAGTGTGACCTCGAGGGGGCACAGAAAGGTGAGGACTGGAGCGAGGCCTCATTGGGTCTCACCTGTGATGCGGAACCAGAAGAGGCCGGGCCGGCCCTCGACACTGATGACCCCCACCATGTGGTTCACGGGGTCCGTCTCCATGACGGTGAAGCTGTAGTGGGGCTCATCGAAGGCCAGTGGGACGGACGACGGCCGGGGCTGGGGGATCCATTCGATGTGCAGCCGGACGCTGGTGGAGAGGGGTGGCTGCCCGCTGTCTGTTGCCTTGATCTAGAAAGAGCCCAACACCAGAACTGAGCCGTCACTGAGCCCAGGTCCCCTCCACTCATTCGTTTATTCAGCGCCCACTGGAGGGCTGGCGGGGCAGGCATCCTGCCAGCTCTGGCAGGCACAGCAGTGAGCAAAACCTCACCTGAAACTCAGGACCTGCTGCTGAGTGAGCAACAGAGAGACAGACCACTAACGGAAGGCTGACTGGGAGCCAGGTCCCAACATGGGCTTTACATAATGAGCTGTGATTAAAAAAAATACAGTACGTTTATACACACATGGCCATCATGCCCCTTCAGAACAGGCCTCTTGCTTTGAACACACTTAGCATTCTTGCGTCTTTCTGCACAGCTCTGAAAGTCCTTCGTGAATATCTTTAGCTGCACTGTTGTAGCTACCTCCGTGTCCTGAGTCGGTTCAGAATGTTTACCTTCCACGGTTATTGTGACATTAGGGAAGAGCCAGAAGGTGCACAGTGCCAGACCCAGTGAAGAAGGCAGACGAGGGCCCACTGGCATGCTTTTATAAGACTGCCTTTCCATCGCATGGCACGTGGCAGCAGCATTCGCCGTAGCTACGATCACTCCTTGTAAAGACACTCACAAAAGAGGACTTCCAGAACTGCTTCAGAAAACTGCAGGAACAATGGGCTAAGTGTGTTTGAAGTAAGACAGGGCATTCTGAGGGAGATTAATTGCACAATGGCTTTCTCTGTACTTTTTAAAAAAAATTTAAACATTTACCTCAAACATATGTCCTGTACAATAACCATAAACACAGTAATCTAGAATTTACTGAGTTCTCAGCATTATCTGGCCTTGCTCCTAGAGCTCTGTGTGTAGCATCTAATTTATCATCTCCCTCTTACCAGGGGGAAACTGGGGCTCGACCTGATGAATTCACCCACCTGATAATGTACCAGGACATCCACAAAGCTGAACTTGAATTTAGATTGTCTGACATGAGAACCCATGACCTAAGCATTGGCTACACTGGCTTCCTATAAGAAAAATGTTCTTATCCCAAGTATACAGATTCTAAAAGACTCAAAAGAGTTAAATCACTCATCTGTCATGCAGCACTAGGGTTAACACCTAGGCATATCTTAATGCCAACACCCATGTTTCTTTCATGAAATCCTTATATATAAGAAAAGAGAGGGGTGAGGGTGGTGGTGCATGCCAGCACTCTGGGAGGCAGAGGCAGGAGGGTTAAAAGTGTGAGCCCAGCCTGGGAAACTTAACAACTTAGCTTGTTTCAAAATAAAAAATATATATATTTTAAAAAGGGCTGGGGATACAGCTCCGTGTGAAGGCACTGGTTTCCATTCCCACCACCACCACCACGACCACCACCACCACCACTGCCACCACCAAAGACAAAAACAAACCAAACAGAAGGCTTCCCAGGTCCTTCCTGCCCTCAAAGAGAAAGGCCCAGGGTCTGATCCTTTGGTTAAAGGCAAGACTCCTGGTTCTCCGGGAGAAGGCCAAGAAAAAGAGCACATTCCCACTGGGCCCCTGGCTGTCTCCCTTCTCCTGTATCCTGACAGCAGGAAGTCCCTAGCCAGCAGTGCCCCTCCCCAGCGCCTGGCCCCACCCATGTGCTCACCGTTAGGATGTTGTACTCCCCAGCTGTAAAGGTGCTGCTGGATGACACCACACCTGTGACCTGGTCGATGCTGAAGCCCTCCTCATCACTCTCCTCGATACTGTACGTGACACTGCCATTGAGCCCATCATCTGGGTCTGAAGCCACCAGCCGGTACACAGCCCCAGGGGACACTGGGCTGGGCCTCTCTGGAAGGCGGACATTGAAGAGCTTGTGGGAGAACATAGGTGCGTTGTCATTGACGTCCAAGATGCACACCACCACCCTGGAGGTGGACCTGAGGGACGGCTCCCCATTGTCCAGCACTGTCACCTGGGGACAGAATTGAACATGAGCACCCACTGGCCAAGTGCAAAATAATGTCTAGGTATGGACACCCGCCACACCTGCCACACCCACCACACCTGGCCACTACTCCTGGCAGCATACGAATACTGGTCTGTTTGTTCTTTGGTATATGTGTATTCATTTTATTATCATCATCTCGCCCACTTTGATTTCAGCTCTCTTAGGAATCTCACCACAGAAAAGCCAGCAAGAACAGAGACAAGAACTAGAGAGAACTGGAAGAAGTCTAGGCCAGAGTCTCCAGCCCAAGAGCTGATTCTCTTTGTCAGGGAAGACCCAGGGCCACTTCTTAGAGCCTATTTGTTTTTTATTTGCTTGTAATTCTCAGTAGCTTTGTTCTCTGGTTCCCTGGAGCTACTTAAGGTTAGAACGTGTTTTTACAGAGATGGGGAGAACTTCAGAGCCAGACACCCAGCCCAAGGCTTGAAATGAAATCCAGAGTGAGACAAAAGGCCCCAAGGAAATTTCAAGACCAGGAGCTCTTTGTGTAGGGAGCCATTGTAAAAATATTTTAGTGTTTAAAGGTAAAGGTCTGTTACTGGACTTGGGACAATGCTTCAGTCTCAAGGCCTAGAAGGCTGTTTATTTGTTGCTTACTAATAATATCAGTTCCTTACAAAGGGAAGGAGAATGTGCCCAGGAATATGCATCTCTCCCTCCAATGTCTTTAAGACTAAAATAGATGTCTGCTCATCAGCTGGAGAGGAGGAATAGGTAGATTTCCACCCAGCATCCTTCTCTTGTGATTTAATGCCCTCTACATCTTAGACTGAAGCATCTCATTGGAATGGGCCCCATGGACATCTATGTGACTTTAAAGATACACTAGAAAGAGCACAGACATAGAAGACAAAGGTTGTTATCCTGGCTCTGCTGCTAACCTAGCACTTAACCTTGAATAATTCTCAGGGAATGGACTAGAAAGCAGACCCGACCAACACATAGCACACGTATTCTACCCCACATTCATGTACCCATATCAGGCATTACTAATCAATGCACAGCACTCTGCCCAGCCTTGGTACCATTTCATATTCCTTCCCTTCTCAGTGCTGAAGAGCCAGCACAGACCTGACAGTCTTCACCACCAACCACAGCACAGCTGAGCTCAAGTACGCCCTCCTTTCTGAGCCCAGTTCTCTGCTCAACCATAGTGCTGGAGGTATATGTGGCCCAAGGGTGCCTCCACTCCATAAACGATCTGTAGCCTACCCTCAGGAAGCTTTTGAGTGAATCCAGTGACCAAGCTCCCCAGCTTCCTCACCTCCAGGATATGCTCATCCTTGCTCTCTCGGTCCAGCTGCCGGGCCGTGGAAAGAAGACCTGGGGGAGAGATGGTAGAAGGGAGACATAAAGCAAGGACTCCCAGGGCTACTTCACTGGAGTGAGCTCAGGATGGCACTCAAATCCCAGATGTGAATTCTCCTGGTCTTTAGGGAACAAGTACGTTAAGGGGGAGTGGAACACAGGAGAGGGAAGGGAAAGTGAGAAGGTGGGAGAGGACAACAGAGATAATGTGTTAGCTGAAATTCCCACTTACATCCAGCTTTCACCATGAGACAGGGGTGATGGGTCAACAACTCAGCAACCAGCAGCATCAAGCCTACCCAATAAGATGCCTGCTTAATCAGATGCTCACCCAGTCAGAATCCTACCCAATCAGATGGCTGCCCAATCAGATGTTCTCCCAGTCAGATGCCTGTCCAATCAGATGACTGCCCAATCAGATGTTCTCCTTGGCCAATTAGCACAGATTAACCCCAGCCCTCCTACTGGACTGCAGACAGATGGCTGGGCTATTTCATGAGAATCAATTCTGGGACTTCTGAGAGGAAAAGCTATAGAAAAGAATCTCTTTTGCATGCTGGGTATGCTGAGTGGGTATTGGAAACCTGAATGCAAGGCTCCTGAGAAGACCCTCTACTCGGAGAAGAGGAGGCAGGGGCAGAACCTACATCACTCTGTGTGAACCCTGGCTGGGGCTGTGCCTGCAGCACTGGTGTCTGGGCTTTGAGAAGGTAAGGAGAGAAGTGTCCTGTGTTACCTCAGCCAGTGTGGATTGGGTTTTGCTCTTTCCCATCTGAAGACAACTGAGTCAATTCTGAGACTTTGGCTGTTGGGCAGGGCAGAGTGAGGTCTCACAGTAGAGTCGGGGGGTCAATTCCAGTCTCTGAAATTTCAAGGCCTCCATTCCAACAAGGCACCATTGTCTGACTCAGCCCCCTCCTTTCCCTTTCTAAGGCACTGCAAACTCTCAAATCCAGCTTTGAGTTCCTTTTAGGGAACACACACATGCCCTCGGTGCCTCCCCCTGACTTGATTTTTCCACCTTTTCTAAGGTCCTTCAACCTCAGACTTCCTCTGCAGATGGTGAACTAGGTGAACCCAAGGTCCTCTGGTTCCAAGTTCAGAACTTTTCATTCCACTCTGAGTAATTAATTCTAAGGTGTTAAAGGCAGAAATCTGGGATGATGAGGGCACATACATGTTCAAGGCAATTGTGCTTCTAAAAATAAACCTTCACGTATGAACCATAGGAAGGAAGAGGAAGCTGAACTGTATGTAAAAAGAAAGGGCGTGAAACTATTTCAAATACACTTTTTTGGAGAATGGAAATGCTGTGTACAAACTATTGAGCAAAAATGGTAGGTTGTCTGGAGTTATAACTGAGGCCACAGTGGGAGACCTTAGTTCTGGAGAAATCACAGTGGTAGCTTTTTCCTCTGCCATTGTTATTATTGTTTGCCTAGGTCTCAGAGCCAGCTGTCTCCATGACCAGCAAGATGTGGGCTCCTCGCAGGTCATCTGTAAATTGGGAAAGTTGGACTCCATGATTTGTAAACCTACTTTGAATTTGCCCGAGCCACGTAGGCTCCAAACTATGACAGCAAAGGAGAGATAGTGCCAGTTCTCTGTAAGCGTCAGAGAGCTCCAAGTTGAGGTTATGAGGAGCTCAGAATGTCATCCTGACCCCTCAGTCTGGACAGTCACACTGGGGTATGAAAGGTCTGCTCTAAAGGAGAGCAGAGCTATGTAGGGGTCAGTGGACCATCTAAAAGCTCTTGGTAACTTTACTGGTCTTGTTCAGTCGATGAGATGATGGAAACAGTGGAAGTAAGTGTGCAGACGAAGCTCAGTGGAGGGACCGGTGGCCCCAGGTGGGAGTCAGTGTGGGAAAAAGGGGTTCAGGGCTGGGGAGGAGCCTCCTTGATGGAAGAGCAAGTCCCCTGTGAGGAGCATGTTACTGATGTGCAGTAGAGCACATCGGCCAGGTTTTTCCTCCTCAGTGAAGGGAGGAAGTGGGAGGGACTGGAGAAAGTGCCTGGGCAGCCCCACATTGGGCACCCTTTTGGTCACAGGTGGAAGCCTGTGGTAATGAGAGACACCTTCCTCGGGCTCTGGTGGGTACTGTCCTAGGTCACCCACCCAGCTCATCCCCCAAGCAGAAGAGCTCAGGGCCTGAGAACCCTCAGGCAGAGGGCAAGAGTGAGGAGGTCTTGGCAGCTTTTCACATGGCTCTGCCCATGCCCTTCCTCCCTATGCCTTCTCCTCTTTCTCCTCTCCCTGTGTATTTTCTCTGTGCATCTCTCTTGCCATCCCCTCTCTTCCTTTAGTACTTCCTGTGCCCCTTCTCCTTCTGTGTCTGAATCTGTCTTCTCCCCTTCCCCCTTCCCCTACCCTTCATGCCTCCCCTACCTTTAAGGACCTGTGTTCCTGGGTCCTGAACAGTTGGCCCTGCTGTCACCTTTATCTCCCTCTCTGGCATCAGTGTCCTCATTCCCAGGGAGTGCCCATGGCAACGGGATACTGCAGAGACACCCACAATAAGACGGGGCATCCAAAGCCCTTCTTCCCTCTTCTGGCATGAGGCGGTGCTTGGTTTAGCTGTTATCACTTTTCTCCTCCAAACACACATTTCTCCATCACCCCTTCTCAGGCCCGTCTTTGACCCTTTCCTTCCTCCCCTTCCTCATGTAGTTGCTTTTCAAGAGTTCTTGATTCCACCTCTGCTGGATTCCCATTCCTTCTACTCTGCTCACCTTGACCCACCACAGTCCAGGTCTTGCCCCAGTTACCTTTTCCTCTTTGTCTCCCTTCTCTCTCCTCCTTCAGCACCATAGAGCCAATGCTCACTGAGCTCATGCATACCCAGGCTGTCTTCTAAGCTCCTTCTGTATCTCTACATATTAGCTCCATGAGCCTTGCAGTGGCCCAGGAGGCAGCTATGATCATCTCCATTTACTGGTGATCAAATTGAGGCCCCAAGCAGTGATAATTTGAATATGCTCCCCAGAAGTTCCCACAGTGGAAGCTCAATCCTCAGATTCACATCTGAATCTTACTTGGAAGTAGAGCCTTTGGGAGATACTTAGGGTTAAATAAAGTTATGTCTCTGTGGTGGCGTCATGACTCTATAAAGAGGACCAGAGACTCGAGGTAGCACATTGCTTGGGCTCAGCAGGTGTTGACCTCCACCATGCCGTGATGCACCAAGGTCCTCCTCAGACATCAGCACTGCGTTCTCGGACTTCCAGCCTCCAGAATCGTGGGCCAAATAAACCTTATTACAAGTTACCCAGTCTGTGGTCTTGAGTTAGAGCAACACGAGATGGGCTGCGACACGTTCTGAAATAACTTTCCCAAGACCTCGCCATGTGTAAATTGTGGAATGAGAAACACCTCAGAACACTGACCTGCTTGCTCAATCCTCAGCAAGGTCCTATCTTCCTCCCCACTAACCACTGTCCAGGACGTTTTCCTTGCCACATCCCCTCCCAGACTGTGACCTGTCTAATCTGCCCTGGTCTTCAGCTCCACATAATCAGCCCTGATCTGCGAAGCCACTGCAGATTCCTGACACTGGGCAGCTTTCTCCTCTCCGAGCAGCTACGGGACCACATCTGTACATGTTTTACTGAGTTATGTTCTTGTACTGGCTCTATCCTATTTCTATCTAAACATTCAAGCTCCTGGTGGATGGAATTCTCTAAGATCACAGCCATGGTTTACTGCTTCAGTCTCCCTACCACAGCCTGTTTAAAGGCCTTGTGAGGCAGACACGTTTAAAGATTTGCTAAGTGCAGTCAGTGAGCATACCTAGACCTTAATAGATTGTGGATGATTCCAAGAGACTCATTCATCCACCCAGCAATAATTTTCTGAGCTCCTACTGGCTGCCAGGTACTAAGGACCATTCTGGTGGGCAACACAGTCCAGGTTCCTTTTCTGGGGAACCTTTGACATCTAGGGCACATGGGTAGTTAATGGAATAATCACACAAATAAAATAGACTGTATCGCCAGGGTCACAGAAGCGGGGAAAGGAATGGCAGGAAGTGTGTTACACTGTCTGTGAACACTTCTCAGAGGAAAGAACAGCGGGGCTAGGATCTGAAGGAAGGAGGGAGGCCCAGCAGCCCACAGGAGAGAAGAGGCTCCCAGTGGCAAAGCCCCTGTGTTGAGCCCAGCCACGGACTAAAGCAGCCATGTGGCTGGAACCCAGGGGTGCACTGTGACAGGGAGAAGATGAAGCCAGTGGGGCCAGCGGGGCCAGTCCACCTTGTCTGGGACACGGCAAACTATGGGTTTATCTGACGGGCATAAAGAAACCATCCAAGCTACCCCACCAAGGAAGAGGGGCAGCACAATGGCAGAGATGAGGAAGGAGGGCAAAGGGTTCACAGTTGACAGATTCTTTTCCTGGTAAGAAAGCTCATGTTAACTGGGCGGGGTGGCCCACACCTGTAATCCCAGCACTCGGGAGGCTGAGGCAGGGGGATTACTGTGAGTTTGAGGCCAGCCTGAACTGCATGGCGAGACCCTGTATCAAAAAGACAAAAAAAAAAAAAAAAAAGCTCATGCTAACAAAAAAGCTCTTCCCCTCAGCAGGAACATTAGGAACATCTCTGCCATGCAGGGCATTTTGCCAGACTTGCTGTCAGGGAACTGTTGATAGTAAACAACAGGGATTTGGAAGAAGTCGAGAAGTTAATGCCCTAGGTGAGAGATATCACAGCTCTTCTGGAAAGGGGGATAGAGCAGCTGCAGGTAGAGAGCCAGCTCAGGCCTGTTTTCCAGGGAAAAGTGCCCTCCAGGACTAATCCATGCCCCGAGGCCAAGGTTAACAGGAAGCTATCCCAACAACTGCTGCTGGGGCAGACATTTGGACCCTGTAGGACCCAGCCACCGTCCGTCCCTCCCAATTGCTTTGGTTTTAAGGGCCAGTGAGAAGTCCATTGAGGAGTCTCCCTTTCCCCTTCCTCCTCTCTTGACAGGAGTGGAACAAGAGTGAAGGATGGAACAAGACTGAAGGAACAAGAGTGAAGGATGGAGGAAGATACTGTGTTCTCGGGGGAAAATGTCAGCCTGCTGTGTGACAGGATCCTAGCTTATCCCTGGGGAGACAGATGTCTTGGAGAACTGCACAGCACTGTTCTCAGTGCTAGCAGGAGGCAGGTAGGTGGTGCACATGGGGCAGAGGCTGGGAATAAGACACCAGGGGGCGGTCAGGGCTGTGGGGGACTCCAGGATGTGTGCCCACCTGCATGGGGAGCCGCCGACAGCCCCTGGCATATTGTGGGACTCAGAAGACAGTGTGGCCACATAGTTTCCTGTTTTTTAAAGAACCATCAGAAATCTGGAGCGCACTGTAGGATTTGCCAATGTTCAAATGTTGGCCATAACTTGAACAGCCACTGTTTAAAGCTGGCACAAGTCAAGCAGAACACCTGTGGGTGACACCTGCCTCCCTGCCGGCAAGCCGTGGCCTTTGGAGTCCTCTAACCCACCTTCCCCACATGGCCTTGGGCCAAGGGCAGTCGTGAATGAGAGGACTGACTCGTGGAAGGGGCCCCTGTTGCCACCACCTGGCGGCAGGGCTGAGACAGTCTAGCACCAGGGGAGGGGTCATCCGGCTTCCGGTTTGGGATGAGTTTGGGAGCATTAGGATGTCCGAGTCCTACCTCAGCCTTTGGGTAACTGAAGCAAGAAACTCCAAAGCAAGAAAGGGAGATACGGTTGCTTCTCATTTTCCCAGAAGTGGTCTTTGTACAAAAATGTCTCTGACTTTGTCACTCATGGGAACCCTCTGCGTGTCTTGTCGAAACACAGATTGCTGGGCCCACCCTGGGGACCCTGGTTCACTGGGTAGGGCCTGAGAATCTGAATTTCCAAACAGCGTTCTCGGGCAATGCTGAGGATGCTCTGACCGCGCTTGGTAGAGACACCCACTCCCTCGGCTCCCTGGGTCCTTACCTGTGAGAGGATGAATAGCGAAGATGCCCACGTGGTTCCCGCCAGTGAGATTGAAGGTCAGCTTCCCTCTGGAGCTGGGGTCTGGGTCCCAGGCATCCAGCTGCAGCACAGAGGTACCCGGGGGCGCATTCTCCACCACGCAGGGGTAGAAGACAGGTCTGGACATCCGGGGTGGGTGGTCATTGACATCCATGATCTCTATGTAGACTTCAGTGACAGACGAGAGGGGCACAGAACCCCTGTCCACAGCCAGCACAGTCAACCAGTAGTAGGGTACGAATTCTCGGTCCAGAGGTGCCCGGGTCTGAATCACACCTGGGACAGTGAATCACCAAACCCAAATTACTTTAGAAACCACCTGGCTGACATCACCTGACCTGTACTGTGGAAAGGCGACGAACAGGTAATCCACAAAAGAGGGACTAGCTGTCCAAGTGATACGGGAGAGCTGAGAATTAAGGGCCGTATTGCACGATGTCCTAGTCTATGTAGGGCGGGAGATGGCACAGTGGCCCTGCTCTCCTCTGACCACTTCACCCCAGTTCCAGTGACTTCCGAACGTTCTGTCCGTGAGATTTCCTGCTGGTTGTCCTGAAACCCTTTTTCTCGTTAGTTACGTCCTGGTGGAGCCTCAGCTTACGAGTCAAGGATTTGGCCAATACGTGTCTGTTTCCTTCCCATCACCCTCATGATTTTGGGGGCTCAGTTTCATGCTTAGCTCACTCGTTCCACGCTTGCCTAGTATGCGCCAGCTCTGAGCCAGAGCTTGGGGGTCTGGTGGGAGGCAGGGGCGGCCTGCACCCTAAGCTCTCATGGGCCTCCCAGTTGGCCCTAGGAGCTGAGTGGTGGGAAGGGAGGGGCATGTCAGAGATGAAATGGGGAAACTGAGGCCCCGAGAGGGAGCCTGGCTTGGCAAAGGTTATAGAACACAGCAAGTAAGGCAAAGAACGGGGTCTGGAACTGACTGAATCTCATGCCTTTTCACCCTACCCCCACGGCCTGTACTCTAAATGAACCCCCTAGACTGCCGACTCCTCGAAGGCACTCACCTGTCTCCACACACTCTGGGCCTGCCCCAAGGCCTGTCTTAGCAGTGAGCACTCAATATATATTTGCCAAATTGTACCTGTTTTCTACAAAGCCTAAAAACAGGGTAGAGAAGTGGTTGTCACCTTTTTCAAGGGCAATTTTGGGATACCACAATCATGAGAATGTACATTATCTGGTTGGGATACAGCTCAATGGTAGGATACCTGCTAGGCCTGTGTGAGGCCTTGAACCCCAATGCTGCACACCCTTAAAAGTATACGTTACTCTTGGACACGGTGACTTCATTTTAGAAATGTTTCCTACAAAGCCGGGCATGGTGGTGCACACCTGTAATGCCAGCACTCGGGAGATTGAGGCAGGAGGATCCCTGTGAGTTCGAGGCCAGCCTGGGCTACACAAGTGAGTTTAAGACCTGCACTACATAGTGAGACCTTGTCTAAAAAGAAAAAAAGTTTTCCTACAGAGGCTCATTCATATGAGTAAAAGGATATAAATGAGGATATATGTAGAACTATATCATAGACTATAAAGATAATTAAAAGGACAAAAATGTACTTACAAATAAGATGTCCTAATCTTACATTATGTGAAAAAGTTTCAGAAGTAGCATCTGTTGTGTTCCCATAATAATAAAATGAATAGTGAAAATATGCCGGGTTCAAGGAGTAAGACATTTAGAAGATTGTATTTGGAGAGACAGATGGGACACAGACGAACACTTATCTTTTATTTGTGGCTATATAAAAATGTATAACCATCACGTGTTGCATTCATAAACAGAACGCGTGTGTCTATGTGAACATGGGCCTCTCGCAAAGATGAATTTACAACAAGGAACAGGAAGGAGAATGCCTGTGTTCCGCTTTCCCTTCTTCCTGCAGCCTGTTTTCTTCCAGAACTTCCCTGATTTCCCTGCATCCCTTTCCCCTCCACCCCTGCCTCTCCCACCCGATCAGCCCCAGTACCTGTGTCTGGGTCGATACCGAAGGCTGCGAGGCCGGTGCCGGCCCGGAGGAAGTACTGGATCTCCCCGTCCAAGCCATTGTCATCGTCCTGGGCCACCACTTGCATCACCTGGGTTCCCGGGGGACTGTTCTCCTGCACCTGGCCCTGGTACACAAAGGAGGCAAAGCGAGGAGGGTGGAGGTTCTCGTTCACGTCCAAGACTATCACCTCCACGTGGCAGAGGGTCCTGCGGGCCAGGGGCCTCCCACTGTCACTGACCCACAGGCTCAGGTTGTACCCGGCCTGCCTCTCAAAGTCCAGCTCTTTCTCCAGACTCAGCGCCCCCGTCATCAGGCCCACGCGGAAGGTTCCGTGGATGTCATCCGACAAGACGTACTGCACGTCCCCTGCAGGGCCCAGGTCGGGATCAGAGGCATCCAGAAAGGTCAAGACCGTCCCCGGGGGCAGGTCCTCGGGCACCTTCAGGCTGCTGTGTTCTGTGATGCACCGGGGAGGGTTATCGTTGGCATCTTCTAATGTGATTATCAAGTCAGTGACAGAGAAGAGCTGGTGGCCCTTCTTGGGCTGATCCCTGGCCTCTACCTTGAGTACGTACTGAGGTTCTGCTTCTCGGTCCAGATGTCCTGTGACCACCAGCTCCCCGGTGAGAGGATGAAGGGAGAATTTCTCAGTGGGGCTCAGCAAGGTGTAGCGGACCCTGCTGTTGTCCTCTGAATCTCCATCTTCCGTTTTTAACTCTGCAATGGTAGTTCCCACCTCTGTGTCCTCGGAGATGGTGAGCTGGTACCCGCCAGGAGGGAATCTGGGCGTGTTGTCATTCCAGTCTTTCACGTTCACTGCCAGCAGCTTCCAGGAGGACTTCCGGGGGGTCCCCAGGTCATACACTGTTATATTGAGGAGGTAGAAGCTGGTTGTTTCATAATCCAAGGGAGCGGCCACCGTGAGCAGCCCCGTCTCCAGCTCAATGTCAAAGCAGCCGTGCTCGTTGCCATCGGTGATCACATAGACCAGCTTGCCGTTAAAGCCAGCATCAGGGTCGGTGGCTGCCAGGCGGGCCAGGGAGGTGTTGACGGGGACACGCTCGAGGACGTCGATGGACTGGGGGAAGTGGTCTGCAAACTGGGGGGCATGGTGATTGATCTGATACGTGGTGAGTGATGTGAATTCCTCATCACTGGACTCCTGGTCCTGGAGTCCAACCGAGTGGAGGACGGTCTTGGTGAAATGAGTCAATACCCCCGTTTTAGCGCAGGTGACAGGAGATGCAAAAAGAGGGTCCTTCACCACGGTGACATTCAGTGTGGTGGGCGAGGCATAGTTTTGGCCATCCGAGGCTGTGATTTTCAGGGAATAGCTGGTGGGTTGACCAGCACTAAGATTTATGAAAGAGCGTTTGAGAGCTATCACCCCCGAGAAATGATTCAGATCGAAGTACTCTAGTTCATTGCCCGACACGATCTCGTATTTGAGGTTCTGGAGCTCATCCACATCTATGGCTGAGAAGGTCATCACTGACCTCCCTACTGGCCAGTCGTGGCGAATAGACACAGTGCAATTGACTTCCTCAAACATTGGCCGGTTGTCATTTAGATTCTTGAGCCTGAGAGAAACGGACACTTCCTTCTCCTGGCGAAATGGGGTTCCCCAGTCCGAGGCCCGCACTCGGAAGGTGTAAATTCTTCTCATGAGCTCATAGTCCATGGGTTTGGAGGTGGAGATGACCCCCGAGAAAGGGTCAATAGAAAATGGCACAGCTTTGGGAGCCACGATGGAATAGGTGATGTATCCGTTCTCCCCGGGGTCCTGATCTGTGGCCGTGACAGTTAAAACGCTGGTGCCTGGAGGAATGTTCTCATCCAAGGTGCCGTCGTAGGAAGACCTGTTAAAGACGGGGGCATGGTTGTTACAGTCCACGATGTCAACGATCACCACGGCGGAGGCCAGGCCGGGCGAGGTTCTGACGTGAAGCTGGTAGTGGGCTCGGTCACGGAAGTCCATGAGCTTCACAGTGGTGATCAACCCAGTGCGCGCGTGGACTTTAAACCCCTCGCTCTCCGAGGACGGCTTCAGAACATACTGCAACCTGGGAATGGCTGGTGTGACCTTCACCAGGACCACGCGACTGCCAGGAGGAGAAAACTCGCTGAGCTGAACCCTGTAGACGGGCTTCTCAAACTTGAGAGACGCCAGTCGGGAAGCGGGGAGGTGAAAGCCCCTGATCTGGGAACGGAAGGGAGGTCTGCCCCCACTCCTGGCCTGGAGGCTGAGGTTGAACCCGTGAAGATATTCCAGCCAGTTGATGTCTTTGACGGACACCAGATTGAACTCATTGCTCCGGGCGTAGGACTTGATGGCTTTGAAGTGCTTTCCGGGGTCACCACCAACAACCTCCATCGAGTCAACTTTGGCCCCTGAGCCATTGGCATCTACCACCACCGTGGCATACGTGGTATCTTCGCTGCTGCCTGCTGGGGTCACCACCACTGAGACGATGGCCGGGGGCTTCTTGGGCGCAGGCTCCACGTGGACGGTGAGGGCAGCTAAGTTGCCAAACCCATTGCCCTCGGAGATTTTTCGCATGCGGTCCACAGCCAGCACCTGAAGCTCATACTTCCCCCGCCAGGTGACGTTGAGCTTCCCGGCTACGGTCACCACACCGCTGGTGGGGTGGATGGCAAAGATCTCAGATCTTGCGTTAAAGGCGTAATAGAACTCTGCGTTCTGGCCCAGGTCAGCGTCGGTGGCGGTCACCTTACAGATGGGGCTCTTCAGAGGCATGTCCTCGGAGATGGTGACTCTATACGAGGGTGGGGAGAAGAGGGGCTTCAGGTCGTTCTGGTCCAGGATGCGGACCACCACGCGGGTCAGGGCTTCCAACTCCAGGGTCTTCTCTGTGGCTTGGACGATGAGGGTGTAGCTGTCTTGAACCTCCCTGTTGAGAAGCGCCGTGTTACTGCTCTTCGTTCTGATTCTCAGAAAGCAGAAGTCGCCTACCACGTACTCCTCTGTCTTAAAGACGTTGACCACGTCCCCCGAGATGATCCGGTAGCGCACTGCCCACTGCGGCTCAGCGAGGTACATGCCCATTTTCACGGCGCTCTCCACGTAGGTCTTGGGGGCAGAGTTCTCATAGATGGTGGCATTGTAAACGGAGTGTGTAAAGCGCCAAGCCGAGGAGGGGTCGGTTCCTTCTAGAAGCTTCTCACAGGTCACACAACAGAGTAACCACATGGCCAGACCCAGCAAGGCAACGGTCATGGTGAAGAGGACTGCTGGCAAAACAGAGTGGTGTGATTAGGGGAGAAATGGTCCCCACAGCCGTGGCTCTTAACTGGAGGGCATCGTTGCCATCTGGGGGTCCTTGGCACTGTCTGAAGACACTTTTGTCTGCTCCAGTTGCAGGGTGGGTGTCTGGTAGGCAGAACTGGGGGTGCTGCTAAACTGCACTTCACAGGACAGGAATGTCGGGCCCCAAACGTCAGCAGTGCCGACCGGTCTCTCTGCACTGCTCTATGACCCGTCCTGCACAGAGCCTGACTCGGGCTCATTCTGAACTCAGGGCCTAGACCATTTGCAAAGCCCTCTGCACAGCAACTGGCTCATATAGCACAGTGCTGGGCACTTACCCCTTTTACCAAAGCTGTAGCTACCCTGGGGTGGTAAACAGTCCCCATGCTTAGCCAGGAACCCAAGCTGAGCAATATTCTCACTGTGCTTCCCACAGGGCCCCTTCGTCAGGGACGAGCTGTCACTGGATTGAGTCCACACAGACGGGAAAGGAAGGTGGCTGGGCCCCAGGTTTGGCATCGGGCTGCCTGGGTCTCAGTCTGGGCCCTACCTAGGGCTGGGGGGTGCCTCTCAAGGGAACCTCTGTGGGTTTTGATTTACCTGTCAAATAGAGGTAAGAACATGACCCCATCTCGCAGAGTTGTGAAAATTAAAAGAGCAGGGCATGGTGGTGCACATCTGTTAATTCTGGCACTCAGGAGGCTGAGGCAGGAGGATCACTGTGAATTCGAGGCTGGCTGGGCTCCATAGTGAGTTCAAGGCCAGCCTGAACCACATAGCGAGACCCTGCCTCCAAAAAACCCACAAATTAAAAAAAAAAATTTAAAACATCAAAGGAAATAATGAAGATAAAGGTGCTCATAGGGTGCCCGGTATACAGTAAGTTGTACTATTATCAGCTATTACTATTATGGTGAGGCTCTCAAAGAGAAGGAAGCCGCTCCACGTGGGTCCCAGGCTTATATCCCCCTGTCCCACTACCCACCCCTTATTCCTAACGGGGCAGAGGTGGCTCCTGGACCCCTGGACCCCTGCAGCCCGCCCCGTTCCTCAGCACAGCCGGGGGAGGGGGAGAGGGCAGCGGGATGGGGATGATACTCACCCCAGGCCCCAGCTCACAAAGCGGATGGCCAGCTGAGAGCGGGTCCTTGGAAACCAGCTCCTGCTGACCCAATCACAAGAGCATGCTTTGCAGCTCTGACACTTTCTGCTGTCCTCACTCTGTCCCCCGCTGTTTCCCACTGGGCCCCGCCCTCCGTCCTGCCTGGGGACTGAAGTGTGAGGCTCCTGGGGCCACCCCCACCCCCACCCCAAGGCTCCAGGCTGGTGTCTGAGCCTCCCCGGAGCCTCTGTTCCTAGGAACCTCGGCCAGGCCCGGGGAGCATTCCTGGACCAAACGGGCCTGACTTGTTTTTCCGGTTGCCTGGCTCTTCAAAGGCAAGGAAGAGGTTAAGCTTCCAGGGCAAAGAGAAAAGAGAACCTGGGCGCCAAGTCCTCCCAGAGTCCCGAGGGAACCAGGCCCAGGGCTCCAGAAGCCCCCGCTAGTGGCATCCGCAGGTGGGAGCCGGGAATGGAAACGTCCACCTGACTCAGGGACCCTAAATGTGCCCCATCCTGCAGCTTCCCCACCACCACCCCAGGTGCCCCAAGCCCGGCCACCTTAGAAAAGAGGGGACAGGCGGGAGGCAGATGTCCACATTTGGGGTCCAAAACCCAGCATCCGAAAGAGCTGTCGCGTATTCCCCACACTGCCTGCCCCCCGCCCTCACCCCTGAACCACCCCTGCAGGCACGGGGAGCCAGCCCCAGGCAATGCCACACTCACCCTGCCCGACACTGCCCGCCCCAGCCTGGGGGACTGCGGACCATTTGCTCTGGAGGTTGAGCCCTGGGCCGGGGGCAAGGGGTCCTTACCCTAGTCCCAGCCGTGTGCTCCTCGGCACAGAAAGCCAGGGGTGCATGCTGCCTGCCCTGCCTGCCGTGCACAAAGCCTCCTGTTCCCCAGGCCAGGGCCAGCGCGGGGCAGGTCCCGACAAGACGCATGACCGGGCTGCACTGGCGCCAGGTGGAGAAGCGGAGCGGAGCCAGGGCCGCTAAGAGGAGCTGCGGGGAGGGAATCAGGGCCAGGGTACCCTGCAGCGGAGGAGGTGCACAGCGAACGCGCCTTTGGGTAGCCGTGGAGCCTCCTGGCCAGGTGCAGGGTGCAGTGGCTGAGCACTGACCCAGATACAACGCTGTCCCCACAATGGTCTCGGCACCTGGTCTGGGTGAATGGGGCGCAGAGGCGTGTGTTGGGCTCCTGCTCCAGCCTCCCCGCTACAGCACCCAGGGCCACTCTTTTGTAACACCTTGTGAAAATAGAAATCTGTTCATATCCCTTGCTTGCTCAAAATTTTCCAGTGGCTTCCCATAAAGTTTAGGTTAAATCTAAACTCTTTATCATAGCCTAAAAGGTCCGGCGTCATCTGAGCCCTGCACTCTCTCCATTGGTCACAGCACTGCTGTGTGGCCTCCTTTCCCCTTGGCTCAGCAAGGAGCTGCCTCAGGGCCTTTGCACTTGCTCTCTACCCAATGTAGTAACTTAGCAAGGCCCCGTTTCAAAATACACACATAAGCAAATGGGCTGGGGGTTGTAGCTCAGTGTGAAGGGCTGGGGTTCAATCCTCAGACCGGGAATGACATAATGTGTTGGAAAGTTTTCATTATCCACAGATTCAACAGTTCAAGTATGAGCCAGCTGCTGAAAGGGAACCGTTGAGTGAGTTTTTAGCTCACCTGTTACCTCCTGACCCCAGTCTGAAGCAGCCTCTCTGCCCAACCACCTTATCGCTTCAGTCCATTTTCTTTGTGGCATTTGTCACCACCCCACATATTCTTGTTTATCTAATAACTGTCACTCACCACCAGGCTCCAGGAAGATGAAGGCTATGCATGTTTTATTCCTGGTCAGTGCCTGGTACAACCCAGGCACAGTAAATTCTAGTTGCAAAGGGGGAGCTTCTGGACTCAGGAGCCCCAGACACAGTGCAGATCCCAAGGGCCTTTAGAGGTCACCTCTGCACTTTTGAGGCTGGAAAGTGAAGTCCCACGGAAAGAAAAGGGACTCAGCCGACATCACAGGCTGAGCATGAGTCCCAGGCACTGTCCTCCTGTGCTCAGGGGAGGGAGAGAAGCTTGGTCACTTAGGGATCCCCTGCAGGACTCCAGGCCCAGCGCCAGCCCATTTGCTAGTTGTAGAACTCGGGTAAGTTACTCAGCTCCCTGCACCACGGTTTCTCGGTCTGGTAGGACGGGGCTATGAGCAGCACTGCTCTCGTGGGGTTTTCTGAACGCTGTAAATAAAGCCACACATATTAGGATGCTTGCCACAGTGCCCCGCATGTGGGCAGCAGCGTTGCGCACAGATTAGTTCTTTTTAGTTTTTAACACCCCGGCAGAATCAAAACTCTGGTCAGGGCAAGGGCGGGGTCCGCGGAACTCCCTGGAGAAGGTCCACCCTGTGCTCCGCAGAGCAAGAAGCTGCTGGTGTCTGGTCGAGTCCAAGCTTGCTGGCCCTGCGGCGGGCTGCTCCGGCAGCCGCTTGTTTCGAGCTCTCTGGCTCCCAGGCCCAGACAGAGCTCTCCCTGGAGGCCAAAGTGCACTCTGTAAGGGAGATGCGTCCGTTTCCGAGTGTGCACAGTACTCGGAGGCAGCGGGAGTGAAGGAGGGTGAACACACTAGCCACCGTGTGGCCTTGCACAAAAGCTTACCGTCTCTGACCTACAGTTTCCTGCTTTCAGAACATCAGAGAACAAAGTCAGTACACGTAAGTGCTGAGCACGGTACCCTTACTGTCCAGCAGCTGGCTGACACACGAGCGCTGGGTGTGTGGATAATGAGAAAGGCGTGTTACGTCTTTCCAAGGACTGAACCCAAGGCCTTCACACCAAGCTACATCCCCAGCCCATTTATTTATACATTTATTCCATTATTATTTTTAGACAAGGTTTTGCCAAGTCACTAAGTTCCCTAGGATGGGTTTGAACTTGCAAACCTCCTGCCTCAGCCTCCCAAAGTGCTAGGATTATAGGAAAGCATCACCACGCCCAGTTCCCAGTCTGTTCTTGTTCAGGCTGATTTTCTGCGACCCGGTGCCTCTAAACTGTGAGGAGGCCGTGACTCAGTTTGCCCTACAGTTTGGCGCTCCCTGCCACTTTCTGCAAACCTTCCCTCTGACATTCAGAAACTCGGAGATTACGACATCCACGTTTCTCTCCAGGTCCCTGACGGGTGTTTGCACACAGCTGCATGGCACGGCGCTGAGAGATCTTCCCTGGGGTCAGCCACCTGGGGTGAGGCTGGTTCCCTGTTCCAGGGTATCCGGAGTCTGAGGGCACCAGCGAAGGACGCTTTACTCTAGGAGGAAGTTTGTCCTTGTGAGCTGAGCAGGTTCTAATGTCCCTTCCAAGCCATGTAGGTGTGACGCTTTGGACCTTGTATGCCAAAATGTCTCTATCAAACTATAAATGAACTCTCGAAAGGCCAGAAAAGAGTCCCCGGGCCACAGATCCCTGTCTGTGCTCGCTCAGTCCGGTCAGATCCCTGCTGAGCTCTCAGGAGACCCGGATCTGGGGGTCACCCATTCTCTGGGAAGCCTTGGTCTAGCAAGTCACCCACACCATGCAGACCTCTTTCAAACTCACCTGCAAACGATGTGAGTGGCTGTTGGGGGTTAAGGGCAAGAAGGGTTCAGTGATTCCAAACCCTGTTCCTTCTGGGGCAGAGTCTGTTTCCTAATGGAACTTGTAGAAGACAAAGTGGGCCCCTCTCTTTGAATGCAGAACAATTGTTTCTGCATTAGTTAAAGCGAGTCTTATTTCCATGTTCTGATATGTACAGGGCTGGCTATGCCATTTCCTTCTATCTTCAACTGGCTCTAAGCAATGTAAATAAGGCCGGCTCAGGTGCTGATAATGCAGTCCTGAGGACCAGCCTGCAATTTCCTGTTTCCTCGCACCATATTCCCTGCAAAATGGTTGAACACAGCGGGATGGCAGAGCCACATAGCTCCAGGAATGACATCTGAGTATGAGCCTCAAAGTAAGAGGCTAGGACTTTCCAGGACACAAAAGTTTATATATCAGAAACTGAAGCAACAGCCTCCTAAATTCTGTACCGCAGCACAGTAGCAGAGGACCTATGCTGCCAGGCCCAACACCTTTCCTTTCCTCAGGTGCATCACGGATAAAAATTAGCGATGTGCTTCTGGGAAGTGCAGCTGCCCTCTTATTCCCATTTCTCAGATAAGGAAAACTGAGGCTCTTGTGGCATGGCCAAGGCTACCTGGAAAGACTGTGTCTGCACTGAACAGCCAGCCTGCCTACTTGAACATGGGTGCTCTGTATTCCCAGGCAGGAGAAAAACCAAGAATATGAGGTATTTAAAAAAAAAAAAACTTTGCAGAGCATTTTAGAAAAGAGTGAGCCTCTGGATTCCTTGTCTTGGGTTGGAAAATGTCCCCCTCTCCCCCAAATTCAAATGTGAAATTACAAGGGCTTTAGATCCCACCAGTATATACTTTCCATCTCCCATCTCTACCCACTTTGTTCTGGGTGTTCAGCACTAGGCCTGGCTTTCAACATAAAATCTAAATACTGTATAGTCTGTTGCAAAAGCTTGAAGTGAGTGAGTATGTGTGCACGTGCGTGCGTGTGTGTAGATAACATCGGGAGGGCTTGTGCCTTTGAACAAGAATGAAGACTGTAAGTGCAAGATTAGTGACCTTCCAGACATCTGCCAATCAAGAAGCCTTAGCCACTGAGATCATTTTTCTCCTTGGTAATAGGGAGCCTCACAAGGTGTTAGAGGAGAAGCAGGACCAGAACAAGACCATGTTTGGGAAGAGGATTCTGACATCAGACTCAAAGAGGGATTTTGCTCACTGAAGATTTTCCCTCTGGGGCTGACTAGGTTTGAAACTCGAGCTCTACTTATTTAAGCCAAATGGAATTTACTGAGGCAGGGAGGCTTCCTTCCCTTTCATAAAACTTGGACTCAATTCACTCCTTGGTTTATAGGCAGCCACTTTGGCTTCTCGAGCACTGAAACAAAGAGGTAGAGGTAGATGTGGGAGGTGGAGGAGGTGTGGGAGGTGGAGGAGCCAGTGACTGAAGCCCATTGATGGGCTGAGTGACCTTGGGCTCAACTTACCTGTCTGTAAAATAGCTACTCCTACCTACCTCCCGGGGCAGCAAGGAAGGCAAATACTATGACAAGCAAGAGCCCCAGAAGGAAAGACGCAGACTAATGCCTTACTGGAACCAGGAATCACTTATAAAAAGGCAGCCTGACCCAGTAGTGGGACCATAAAAGCCAGTAGGAGGAGCCCCCAAAGGCTAAAATACCCAGAGCCCTCAGAGGTCAAAACATAAACATTTAAAGGAAGCCCAGGTTCCCAGGCACTTAGGTTTGGGAAAGGAACAAATATGAAGGTGAAGAGAAAGCGTTTTCTTGTCCAGCCTCTTCCTTCAAAGCCATTCCTTCACTCAATACATGTTAGAACATTCTAGAACATAGAAAAAGAATAAATGAGAGTCCTAGTCTTATGGGAGTCTAGTGGAAGGGAAGGGACATTTACTACATCAGGTGATAAATACCGATATGAAGGAAAATCCTCTGGAGCAAGGAACAGAGAGTTTATAGGGAAATGTTATTTGTCTTAAAGAGTAGCCTAGGAAGTGTCCTATGACAAGGTGACCCATTAGCAGGAAGCTGAACAGGACCAAGAAGAGTCAGGCAGCTGTCTTAGGAACAGAGTTCTAGGCAGAAGAAAAACGGAGAGGCCCTGCAGCAGAGCAAGGAGCCACGCGATGAGCTTGAGGCACAAGGGAAAGAGGACTTCGTGTGAGCAGACAGGCGGCCCAAGACCTCGGGTCCGAGAAAAAGACTTCCAGCAAAACAGGGCGCCACTGCAGGATTCATGGGATGGCCACCCGGGCGCAGAAGGAGAGAGGGCCATGATGTTTGATGTGCTGTCTTAAAACCGTTAAACGGCGCCCCGTTGATACACTGCCTCCAGTGACATTTGTCTGCCCTTAATATATTGTTTTGTTGTTTGATACTTCATTAGTTGTTAACATAAAAACATTGGGCCTTGGACCCAAACCCCTAATTACAGCGTGTCTTTCAGAAGCTGGAAGGCATAGCTTCCGCGCTCTCACAGGCTGCCGGCTGGCTGGAATGAAGTAGTGATTGCCTGTACTGACCCACAGATGCTCTGCCCACTGAGTTTGTCCTTCCAGGCTGGTGTTGAGTTTCCACCACCACTACCAAGGTCAGTTTGCTAATAGGAGAGAAGCATCCATGGGAGCTATGTCCATGCTAACTGCAAAGAACAGAGTCCAGGATGGCCACGCATTTCCTCCCCAGAGCCTGTACGCCATCACACCCACCTGGCTATGTGAGCATTCGGGTTCCCTGATGTCTTGATGCTCCCAAGGCTCAGAGCAAAGAAGAGACAGACCTGAGGTCTCCTCTTCTTGGGGTTGTCCATATGGATCCATGAGCTCTGCACTGGGGCTGAAAAGTCGCCAGGCTAGAGGGAATCCAGGACTAGAGGACCTGGGTCAGGGGCAGAGTGGAATAATTCTGCAGAGTTGCCAAGTCTAGCCCCACTTCAGAGGGATTTGTAAGATCAAAACCAGCTCTCACTCAGCAGAATGTTGACTGGTGTTTACCAATGGGAAGATTTTGAGAAAGAGCAGGGGTATGGTTTAGGGTTCCCAGAGAAAGCTGATCAGGGCACAGGTGTGACCTCAGCATTACGGATGGCAAGTAGGGACACTTGCTCCTTTCCTGCCAACAGCCTCTGAGGAGCCCGCAGGAAGTCAGGAGGTATGGGCACAGGGGCTGTCTCTGTGGTTTGGGGGCAGGTCTTTGGGAGATAGGAAGGTTGTCCCCTGAGATCATGATCAACTCAAAAGAACTGGAAAACTTCTTTCAGAAAAAGCAAAGAATAAAATGCAGAGGCCACGTTATGGTTTATGTCTAGATGTCTCCCCAGAACTTCATGGGCTCATAAGCAGGGCTCTGGGGAGGTGATTGGGTTGTGGGGGTGTGATACTCATCGGTGAGTTAGTCCACAGTTGAGTTTGTAGCTAAATGTGATGTTGGGAGGTTTCTTGGGGACTTTTCTCTCATGGCTGGAACAAAGTACTCAATGCCCAAAATGAAAGAAGGAAAGCTCAGTGTGTGGAGGTGTCAGTCCGTAATCAGCTGGCTCCAAGGCAGGGTGGTGTGGCCCAGGGGCAACACTGCAAGGCAACAGGGAGCAAAAGGGAGCCAGAGCAAGCCCCTTTTCCTCCCTTATACTGTAAGCAGGTTATTCCTCACCGCCACTCCTGCCCAGAGTCGATATAGCACTCACACCACCTCCATCCCCTCCTCTTGCACAGGCTGGCGACATTTACAAAATAAGGATCCTGGCTCCCTGCTGAGTTAAAATTTCTAAACTTCTCAAGTTGACACAATGTATCAGCTATAACAGGAGGTGAAGTCTGTTTCTAGGAGGTGGGTCACTTGGGGGGCACAGCCTGGAAGTGTCCATCCCCCTCCATCCAGCCTTGATGTCTCTCTGCTTCCTGCTGCCCTGCCAGGGACTGTTTCTCCCTCTGCAGTGCTGCCTTGCCTTGGAGCCAGCTGACTGTGGACTGAAACCTCCACACACTGGAAACTAAAACAAACCTTTGTTCCCTTAATGCCTAGAGTATTGGGTAATGTGGGAACTTAAGTAGAAGCAGAGAGTACAATAGTGGTTACCAAGGGCTTGGTTTGAAGAAGCAGGAAACAGTGGACACAAAATTTCAGACTGGAGGAATAAATTCAGATTCATCGTACAACATAATACATACTATAATTAATAGTTACAGGCCTGAAAGTTCCTATGTGAGATTTTACATGTTTACCACAAAGAAACAGTAAGTACATGAGTTAACAGATCTGTTAAATAGATTAAATTCCATAATGTACACATACATCAAAACATCATGTTACATTCCATAAATGTAACTATGTGTTATTTATTGATGTATGCAATATATGCAAATTTTATCGATTTTTAAAAAGAAATAATTTTTTCTAAGAAAATAGATGGAAACTGAACCCAGTCTGGTAATTGTTCTGAAGCTTGGACCTGATGGTTCGTATCAAATATTTAGCATATGCATGGCATGCAGTGACTGCTAAATAAATACTATCGCTTGCTGTTTTAAAACTGTCGTTAAGAGTATGTTAATAGGGCCGGGGATTTAGCTCAGTGGCTTAGGCACCTGCCTGGCAAGCGTAAGGTCGTGAGTTTGATCCCCGGTACCACAAAAAAAAAAAAGTATGTTAATAAGCTGAAACTATGACAAATGTGAGTGGGATCCCAGAGCCCCAGTCCTTATTAATACCTTCTTTTGCTTTCTGTGGCATCTCTGTGACATTTCCAGGTCTCCTTAGGGCTCTGTTTTTGTTTTTTAAAGAGAATAAAACAAGGCAAAATAAAACAACAAAGCCAATCAAAACAAATCAGTGTAAGTGACACAGGATTCAAAACAATAGGAAACAAACAGTGGTTACCATAATGCCTTGTGTTGTCTTCAGAATAGCTGCCGATACCTTCAGACATAGTAAAAATCAAACAAAACAGGACAGAATAGAACGAATAAAAAACAAAACCATGAATGCAATAAAGGACTTCAAAACAAGACAATAGTAAATCCAAAATATATGTTGTTATCTTTGAAATAGCTGCCCATGCCATCAGATCAAACAAAACAAAACAGAACAAAACTCAACCCAACAAAACAATGAAAAAGATACAGGACTTCAAAACAAGACAATAGGGAGTTAACAATGGCTACCCCCTAGATGCCACACTGCGTATCATGATCCTCTGAATAGATGATCAGACCACCAGCACCAGACCTGCAAAGTCAGGAAACTCCAAACACCACGAGCATCAAATTGCGTTTCACCTCAATAGCCATCATCATGGCCCGTATCTCTCTGGATCAGCCAGTTGCTTACGGGGGGTGGGGTGGGGTGTTGGCTCTTCTCGTTTCCCAGCCCACACCAGAAGGGGCTGGGGTCTGGCTGTCCCCCCAGCATTGGCAGGAGCCCACACACGGCACTGGCTCACAGGGAGGGCTTGCTTCTTGGTGACTTCTTATTCTCTTCCCCTGCAGTCCATGAAAGGTGCTGACTCATGGCAAAAGCCTGGAGTCTGGCCGTCCCCGCCGTGGCAGTGGCCCGCTCATGGCGCTGGTTCAGGGCACCATTTTAAAACTACTATGCGGGGCTGGGAGTGCAGCTCCATGGTAGAGCACTTGCCTTGAATTAGGAGGCCCTGGATTCCATCCCACACCACACAAAAACAAATAAAAATTTGTTAAACAACATTTTATGTCTAATCTGTGCTTTGTGAAGGTTAATAACTATGCAGAGAAGGGAAGAAATTGCTCTAACTTACATCCATGTTGGTAGCAGAGAGGAAACCGGAGCCCAGGGCTCTCTGCATTCACTGCCCACCTGCAGCCCCTTCTCTTCTCCCGAGGCGGGGGCCCCCTGAGCCCATTGTGCACATCCTCCTCCATGTGCTAGCAGGAGAGCATGGAAGGAACCCGGCTCCAGAGCCAGGCCAGCCCTCGGCCCTTCATCTGCTTACCTGAGGCTCGTGGCTTAGCCTGTTGGTGCCTTAGTTTCCCTCTTCTAAAAGGGGCCAGTGACACTTCCTTCACTGGAGGATTTAAGGGCACGGTGGTGGAAAGCATTGGCCCAGGGCCAAGCAGGCACAGGGTAGCTGATGGGCTGTCACTGTGACTGCTGCCTTAGGCTCTGAGAATGTGCGGAATGCAGGAATGCGCCTCTGTATGTGTGCTGGCCCTCGCTCAGGCCAGGAGCCCTTCGTGGGAGCTCCTCCTCTTCCTCCTGCGCCCGCGCATGCACATGCACACACGGATCTTTGGGACACTCCTGCCTTGCTTTGTGACAGGCTCAAGCAGCCACTTGAGCCAATGAAAGTCAGAAGAGGTGTAAACTTTGATCTCTTTCCAAAGTGAAGAGGGGCAGAAGATGTTATGAGATGGCCAGGAGGAGGAGGACAGAAGGCAGAAAATGTCCTGGTCACCTTAAACAACAGAGATCTCCATATCTTTAGTCTCCTCCCACAGACACGTTGGGCTGATTTCTCTGAGCCCCAGTGACGTCATCCGTACAGTGGGGTCATTCAGCACAAGTCCCCTCAGTATCCAGCACACGGGAAGCTGCCTGCATAAGTGCCCCCAGGCCCTACGGCCACATGAAGTGCATGTTGCTCCTCTCTCTTGGCCCTGAGAAGCGACAGGGACAGAAGCTTCTGCTTGTTCCTCGTCCATGAGGACATCAGCTGTGTGTGGCAACACCTGGCCAGGTCTGTCTCTAAGCTAGACACCCCTGGCTCAAGTGAGCAAGCTGCCCTGCATTTGAGCCCTGCCTTTGTTCAGGTTGTGTGTGACCCTAAGCAAATCTTGGGACCTTGGTCTTTTCATCCATAAACTAGAGAATGGATTCGTCAGGCCGTGGTGAGGATCAAGACAAGGCAATGTGCACCAATGCCCAGCACCACGCCTTGCACGGAGCCCTCACGAGGCTGCTGCTGTTATGAAGATGACAACTCAGGGAATGGAGACCTTGTTTCTTGGCGGGGTGCCCTGCAGAAGGTCCCGGGCAAACTCCTTCGTTTCCTTGGGCCTTCTCTGGTCCATTCATCTGGGAAACAGGACTAAACTATCCCTGCTGAGCTAGCCCTCCACTGAGCTGTCATCTAACGATGCCATGAAGACAGTGAGGTTTGGGAGTATGAAATGCTCAGGGGTCCTGGTCACCACTGGCATTTATGGAATATTTACTGTGTGCTAGGTACTTGATAAGCACAGGTCACATGGTCTCTCCAAGTGGGCAAACAGCAACCGTGTAATTATCCTCATTTTGTCGATGATATAAATGAGACTCAGCAGTTACTAATGTTATGGTTGGGACCCAACATGTCTGTCCAAAGGCTCATTGTGTTGAAAGCCTGTTTGCCAGCTGAGGGGCTTCGGGGAAGTGATCGAATCACAATCCCAGTGGGATGAGGCAGGTCACCAGGAGTATGGCTTTGTCCCCTTCCTTTTCCAGTCTGTCTGTCTGTCTCCCCCGCCCCCACCATAATGATTCTGCACTGCCTCTTCCACCGACCTAAAGCAGAGGAACCAACTGAACATGGCCTGAAGCCTCTGAACCAGAAGTCAAAATAAATCCTTTCTCCTGAAGGTGTTTATCTAGGTATTTGTCGCAGGAACAGAAAGCTAAGACACCTAACTTCCAACACTGCATGGCCAGGCAAGAATTCAAACTCAGATCCTCCATGGGTTGGGAAGAACAGCTAGGAAGATAGAGGCCGTGTGACCCCACGCACACACCAGCAAACAGATTCTCAGCACGGGCTCCCTTCCCCGGCCTCCTCGCACTCCCACTGCCTGTAGTCCCACCGGGCCCAGCCGTCCCTCTGCCCTGCCCCTCTGAGCCTGGGACAGTAGTGGGGAAGCTATGGCACGTGAGTTACTTGTTTTTCTTTTAAGATGAAAGGTGTTAGAGTTGTCGTGTTTTTGTTTGTTTTGATTTGTGTGTTTTCTAAACTAAAGCCTCAGCATTCAGCTTAAATTACAGAGCTGGCACTTTGGATAAATGAGTTTGGGGTTGCAGTTTGGAGACTTGGTCTATGAAAGGTTCACCATCACTGACCCAGGACAAAGCTAGGCAGGTGGAAAGGTCACGGAAGGTGGACAGTGGGACAAGGCCGGGAATTCTGCTGGCTCAGTCCTGAGCTAGCCACATATGACTGCAGGGCCAGAGGCCCAAGAGGGGTCAGATGTGATTTGGGAGCTGCCCCGGGTTTCACAATCAAGCCCCGTGGGCTCTGCCTACACTGAGTCCTCCTGTGTACGGTAACAGCTCTGCCCTGCCATGGGCAGCCCCAGAAGCCAACAGATGGCTGGGCCTCTGCTCTTGTCGGCAGAGCTGGCCCTTGAATGGAACCAGTCACTCCTGCCACTGGGAATCCCCTCAGGGAATGAGGGCAGAGGCTGAAAAATAAACACTCCCAGCCCCACCCCACATCTACCGTATCAAAACTCTTTGTGATGGGGCTCAGGAAGAGATGCTGAACAAGCTCGCTGGGTGATTTTGGGATCTGCCTTTGGGATCTGCTGAACAAGGTAACCATCTCTTAGGAGCTTGCATCCTAGCCTCACTTCTGAGCTGAGATACTTCCCGGGGCCTTCCTTCCCGGGGAGGGAGGAGAGGGAGCCGTAGGGAAAGACCTCTATCTTCAATATTCTCCAGTGCCACTGTGTTGAAAATCGAAGCCTCGCCCTCAAGCAGCAGTGACTCAGTAGGACCGTCCAGGGCTTGAGCGAGGTCACATTTCCCCCCGCAGGTGCCCCACCGACCACTCTGGAGAACTCTTTGGCCACAGGGCAGAGCAGACACCGGTTTATCTTTAAAATCAACTGGAAAAGCAGCGACAGCCCTGATTTCCACGTCTGCACGTCTGAGTCTGCAGGTGTCACCGGCCCTCAGCGTCTCAACCTCCTCTGCTGCTTCCCCTGAGCGCAGGTCTGTCTACCTCCCAGGCCGAGACCCAGCACTGAGACCCAGGGTCTCCTTGCAATAGAAACAGCCCTGAAAACAGAAGTCTTTCACGCCACGCCACCCCACAGCCACAGGCACGCATGGCCTGACAAACATGTGCACACGTGTGCACCCAGGCATTCCTCACATAGCCGTACACCAAACGCAACCCAAGAGCCCATCAAGAGCAGAATGCGTGTAGTAAGTTCCAGTGTGGTCAGAGAATGGAGCACAGTTCCCCAAGGAAACTACAGTACAGGTGAAACCCATCGCATTATGGGGGGGGGGGGCTATACATAACAGAGTACATCCTGTGGGAGTCCGAGTATATGAAGCTTTAAACTAGGCAAAACGGATATAAGGGTTAGATTGGAACAGAGTGAGCCTCATGGGGTGAAGGTAGTTAGTGCTCAGAGGAGGACGCGGTGCTGGGGATGGCGCTGTGTCCTGGTCACTTCTCTCCGAGCTGGCTAGCTTCTGGAAATTGCATTGAACTGCACCTTTACGACTCGTGCAGCTTTTCTGTCTGCATTTCGTATTTCCTAGGAAAGCGTTTTAGAACACTAGCAAAAGAGTTTAAAGAAGGCTAATTAAAATAATAAACATATTTTAATAATGAACACATTCCAATGATTGCAAATTGAAGGGGTTTTCACAGCATGGGATCCTGGACTCTTCCTGTCCCAAGAACCAGGAAAGAAATGGTTCTCGAAACGGAGAAGCTCGGGAGTCGCACCAGGCACCCCAGGCAGTGGGAAGCCCTTCCCTGTGGTGCCCCCACCCCGCTTGCCCTTCTTGGGGGGCCACAAGGATGGGGTGAGCTCACTTCCCTGGGTGCCCATGCTGAGCCAAGCTCCAGTTTCTTCGGGTTCACTCTATACGTGTTTCCTGTCCCCAGAGCCCGTTGGGGTTCATCTTCTTATTTAAGCCCCTGGAGGAATATTAGGGGGTAAGGGGCATTTCTATGTTACTAGTGGGACCACTGAGGCCAGGCTGTGTCCGAGGTCCTGCTGCTCGCTAGTGGTGGCTCATTCAGGACTCTTTCGTGCTCTCTCTTCTCTTCTCTTCTCTTCTCTTCTCTTCTCTTCTCTTCTCTTCTCTTCTCCTCTCCTCTCCTCTCCTCTCCTCTCTCTCTCTCTCTCTCTCTCTCTCTCTCTCTCTCTCTCCATGTGATCGCACCCAGCAAACCCAACACAGCCCTGGCTCCTGGTGGCTCTCCCCAGTAATCACAGCGATGACCCTGGCACCCAGCACATGGGCAGCTCCTCCCCTGGGGGTCTCAGAACCCTTCAACAGCTAACATTGCACACAAAAGCCTAAGAGTCAGCAAAGTCCAGTGGCCAGTAAGTACGGTGTGCAGAGGGCAGATTGGAGCGTGGTCTGTCCTTTGCAAACTCAGGCTCTGGACAGGAGAGCAATGGCGCCCAGACCCACCTGGGTGTCACCTGCAGTCCGCTCCCCCCCCCAACTTGTGAATGCAGCTGCCCAGGCCCCACCCTTGGCTTCCTGTTTTGATATCATAGACAGGCTGAGCTTGAGGAATTTGTGTTTTTTATATCAGCTCCAGGCATTTGGGAAACTTGGCTAAATCAGGGTGCTATAGAAATACGATGGAGAGAAAAAGATCAGTGTAAAGGCAAAGTTTAATTTAGCCACTTCCAAACTGATTCACAGGACCTCGCTACTGAGCAGAGCTCTAACAGATGCACAGCCCTGATAGAAGAGGCCAAGCCATCCTCGGAGGCAAGAAGGACTGGGGACAGCTGGGGACAGCTGAGTGTCTTAAAGGGTCTGCGTCCGCATGATGCCTGCGGCCCCTGGAGGCTTCGATATCTGCGTCTCGATCTGGTTCCCAGTTAGTCACTGTGAATTCACTTTACAGAAGTTCATCCACTGGAATTTGCAGTTCATTCATTCTGCGCGTGAATGTTTACAAAGAGAGAATTAAAAGATCGTGCTGACCCTCTGTCAAGCACCACTACAAACGTTTACACGGAATGAAGAACATGCCAGGGACCCCAGAGTGTTCCTCTCCCCACTTGCTTCCAAGAGTCTGAAGTTCTGGGATTTGAATTTCGTAAGCCGCTGTAGTTTTCTGAGTTGATTTCCCAGGACTTCGGAGCTCCCGGAAGTCTGACAGTGCTGCCACCCGGTGAGCACTCAGTATGAAATACAGACGCTGAACGCTCCACCCGGAACAACTCGCACCTCTCCAGAATGACATCAGGTGTCCAGGCTCACCGAGGTGGAAAGCGGTCAGGCTGCAGTGGGCGCTTGAGCCCCCTGGCTTCGGAGCTCCTGTGCGTGACCGCGGCGCCACGCAGACACCAGGCCCTCTCGCTTCTCCAGCTAAACTTCCAAGTGTGCAAAATGACAGACTTTGCACCCAGAAGCCTTGCGTTCATCAGGAGGACCAAGAAGGGGGATGCCGTGGGGACAGGCAGCAGCTGGAGACAGGGCACGTGAGCACACGCGGCCAGCACGCACACACATGCCAATGTTACCCCACCGCTGGCGTGTAGCATCCTGCTCCTCCGGAGCCCTGGCCAACTGCCACGGGCACCGGAGCCGAAAAGAACAGGAGACTTCTCCGTGGGGCTCCCCGCCCCCAGGGGGAGGAGAGCTGCTGCTTTCAGGCCTTCCTGTCTCAGGAACAGAGAAAGGAGGGAGGGAAGGGATCTCTCCTGCAGATCCACACTGGAAAACGTCCAGGCCCCCTCCGTTGCAGAGGAGATGGGTTTTAGAGGATAGTCTGTGGGTGACCTCGGAGAATCACCCACTGCCATCAGCCCTATGTGCGGTGACAGCAAGATGTCTTCCCATCCAGCCTGACCCTCTCCTTAGAGTCACTCCCGGGCGCAGCCTCCTCCACCGCCCTCTCCTGTTTGATATGTCGAAGTCATTTCCCTGCAGGATAAAGTCATTATGTTTTCAAGATAAAAGTGGGAATATTTTCTAATACAGCCATCTACAGGGACTTGCTTCAGAGACTTGCTTACAGGGAAAGATTGGTGGAGGTATAGACGAAACCTAATTGTAGAATCTGGTGACAGAGTCTCCATTACCTGGCTTTTGCAGAATTTGTAATTTCCCAGGTAAGTTGCATTTTTATAAAAGAGCCCTGCCCATCGTCCTGCACACAAGGCCTCCAATGATCTGCTCTCATCCTGCTCTCTGACCAGCCCCAGCGCTTGTCTGATGCTTTCTTGTCTTTTAACCGGTGTGACTGTGCATAAACCACTTTTTCTCTGGGAATCTGAAAATCAGTCTCTATCTCCCTCCCTTGCTACGTAGCACAATTTGACTTTGCGATCTTCCTGCCTCTGCCTACCAAGCACTGGGATAACAGACTGTGCCACCACGCCCGGCTCCTAATTTTCTTTTCCTGACTCTCATTTACTACCTCAAAACTGATGTTCAGTGTCAGTTTCCTCACAAAGCCTTCGCTGAGCCTGAAACAGAGGTACCACGGTTCCTCTGATCCCCTGTACCGGCCTGACTTTGCCAGGAGTTTTCACCTACCCCAAACTATCCAAGCATCCATGGTGGGTCTGTCTTCACCAACTGTAAATTTTTGGGGTCCTGACATAACATGAGTGCTCGCTGAAGTGTCCATTGAACCAAGTGTCTGTGCGGAGAGTAAAAGCTGTGTGACTTAGAGGAAGTGGCTTAACTGATCTGTGTCTCTGTTTCTGCCACTGAAAGTAATGACAACACAAAGAAAGGGCAGAAGGTGATGGAGTAGGAGGAGAGGCCAGGCCAGCAATATGCACACGGAGGGGCTCGGTCAACAAGAGCGCTCTCTGCACCCTTTCAACTCGGCGGTCACAGATGCTCACTGGAAAGTGCTCACTGACCCTAGGACATCACCACCAACCAGCCGTGCACCTTCAGGCGGGGCATTCTTAACCTGTGGCTTCACCTTTAAAACAGGACCCATCGAGGGCCAGTCCAGTTGGACAGTGAGAAATGTCTACTGACGTGGGGACAGGAGTGAAGGAGCCGTGTGTGTATGTGTGTGTGTGTGTGCACACGCATGCATGTTTGCAGGTGTCGGGAGGATCTGATCGAGGAGGACATCTTACAGTCCAGGGTTTCCCTCCCTGCTGATCCCAAACCGCCCCCCTCATCCACAGAAGAAGCAGAAACACATGGACTGGCTAGGCAGCGCAAGGCAGAGGAAGGTGCAAAGACGTGGGTCTCAGGCCTGGTTTCCCACTCACCGCATGACCTCGGCCGAGTTACCAGCCCTGCCTGGTGAGGCCTGAGCTGCCATCTGTCTGATCGATGCCTCTCTAACGCAGCTTCCCTAAGCAGCAGTTCTCATCTGCGGATTAATTAGGGCTCGAGCAACATCGTTCACTCAGCAGGTGCACAATGGGCTTCCTTTATGTGCCATGCGCTGTGCTGGACGCAGCCGCCATAGGGCCACGAGCAAGACGGACCTTGGTGCCTCCCTCGGTGGGAGAAACACCATCCGGCAGAACTCACACGGGTCAGGAAAGGTGGACTCACGGCCAGGCTTAGGAGAGAATGCATTCAGAGAGAAAAATCATCCCAGGAGGAGAGAGACGGCCCATGAACTGTAAGAAATATGGCCCGGGCATCTCAAGTCCAACCTTGAATGCATTACACCATTTAACTCCCACGTCGGTTCTCAGGAAGGAACTGGGATAATGAGGCTGTCAGAGAGACTGGGGAGAGGGTGCAGGGGTACCACATGGGGCCCAACTCACAGAGAGGCGTGGCGGGGCTGGGGCCCTGCCCATGAAAACACAGGCATGGCTGCTACATGAAGGGTAGGGAATGTCTGTCCCTCTGAGTCCTTAGGGACTAGACCACGACAAGTCACAGAGCAGGAGGAAGTCCCACAGCCCTTCATTCATTCTCAGGAAACTGAGGCAGAGGGAGCTGGTGGCACGGGGCATTTGCCATCTCACTCCCTCAGGCTGGCCCACATCATGGGTCCGAAGTCCTCCTGCAAGGAATGTGGCAGGTGCTCCACGCAGAGCCCTAAAGGACACCCACAAATAACTCTTCCTGAGGTGGGGACTCTGAGCCCCTCACCCTTCCCTTCTACGTACCCGACAGGGCTGTTGGATGAACCCCTTTCGAACCTATCTTAACAGGCATCCAGCACCTTTCCTGTGTATGCAGAGAAATCAGCCCAGAGAGGTGAGAAACTGTCCCACATCCTGTGAGTCACAGATGCACCATGAACAAATTCTCTTTCCACACTGCCGCACGGCTGACTGTGAAAAGCTGAAAATTCCCAGACCGTGCAAATTCAGCGCAGACCCCCAAATACAGGAAGCATTCGAAGAACTCAGACCACAGTGACCATCAACGGTGACATCCACAGAAAGTGCGTTAACCCAACCAGCGTCTACTCCCACCTGCAAAACGGAGGCCAGAGGAGTAGCACTCAGCTCCTGAGTCTGTTTCTCCACCTGCCCCCTCTATCCCGAGCCCAGACATCAGCCCTGACCATGGCTGGGGACAGCGGTGGCCTTCAGAGCCCTCAGTGGACCTCAGCGAGGCTCTGCTGCTCCCACACTAGAGCTGACAGCGCTGTCCCCTTGGGCAGAGAGCTGAACTCTGGCCCTGAAGTCCTGCTCAGCTTCCCCTCCAGCTCTGCTGCCTCCAAAGATACCATCAGAGTCCTGCTTCCCCCACCCCCAGCCGGTGTCACAGCCACTGAGGTGGCTCTGGGCCACAGCCTTCCTCAGCCCTTGGTGACTACGCATGTTCCCACTGTACAGTCAGGAAAGCCGAGGATCTAACCCAAGGCCTCTGAAGGACTGCAGGGAGCCCGGGCTGGCCAGGTGAGCTGGCTGTCCCTCACTCAGCGGCTGTGTCTGGGCTCCTGGGCCCCCCGGACATACACAAGAAGCCGCCCCGGCTGTGAAGGAAACTGTGAAGGAAGATCTCCCCCAGACCTCCATGGCGTTTCATCCCCAGAAAGCGCAAGCAGATTTGATTCTCCCAGGGACAAGAGTCCAGCTTTCCACACGTGCAACATGACCTTCCTCCTCCCTGAGGTCAAAGTCCGAGTCTTATCTGCCCCTGAGCCCCAGCCTCCCGGCTCCTGGGCTCAGCCTGGCTACATCTGCATGCCTAGAGGAGCCGGGCCCAGGTGCCCCACCGTGCCCCCTCCATGGCTGCCCCAGCTGCCCCGGCCAGCCAGCCGGCTCCCAGTTCCTTCTCCACCTCTCGGGAATCCCCAAAGGCTGGTCAGCGCTGGAACCAGGCACAGAAATAGATTCACTTTGCAACCCCTGGCCCTGGGCTTCGGTCCTTCAGGAGTTCTTACCTGGGCCCTTGGGCAGGGGAGGCTGCCCTGGAGTGGAGTGGGCGGCCGGGTGGAGCTCGCAGCCCAGGCAGGCGCCGGGGAGCTGCTCGCAGTGGAGCAGGAAGGCGCTCGGCTCCAGCCCCAGCCCTAGAGGCTGCTGAGAAAGTTGAAGTAGGTGTGTCCCAGCCAGGAGGAGGAGGAGGAGGAGGAGGAGGAGGGAGGTGGGAGAGCTCCGGCGGATCATCGCCTCCTGCCAGCTCTCGGGGCACTGAGAGGGAGGGCAGGAGCCAACTGGTTTGTGGCCCAGAGCTCACGGTGGGGAATCGAGTCGTGGAAAATGACAGCCAGAGGGAGCTGAGAAATCGGACCCCTCTCCCCATCCCTTCGAGATTTCACAGAGGGGTAAACTGAGGCTGCAGACAGGGAGTACGCCCAAGGTCATGCAGAGACAACCAGATACTGGCACAGGTCTCCCAGGCCAGCAGTGTCCCTGCTCCTCCTCCCCACCCAGACCTGACGCTGCTGACTGCACTCACGTTCTCCCCAGCTCCCGCCGCCCCTGGCCGTGGCCCTGGCCCTGGCCCTGGTGTGACCACCTGCCAGCCCTGCCACTGTGAGCAACTCCCTGAATCCGAACCTCAGTATCCTCTTTTTACAAAAATCGCAGCCAGTGGGCCGGGGGTTTAGCTCAGCAGCACAAATGTTTGCTTGGCCAGCACGAGGTCATGAGTTCAATTCCCACTACAAAAATAAAAAAATCACAGCCAATAATAGCTCCTTCCTTCCAGGCTGGCTATGGGGGTGAAATGAAATAAAGGTTGATAAAAGGCATTTAGCCTACCAAGTCCCCACAAAAAAGAACTCTTCTTACAGTTATGAGGCGAAGTGACCTAACCTCTCTGAGCCCAGACTTCCTGCACGGATACAATGGGCATAAAGAACCCCGCTTTGAAAGAGACCTCGGTGAAGGACAGAGCACAGCACCCAGCAACGCAGAGGGACAGGAGACATCTAGGTTTTATGGGGGGCCCCTCGCTCTGGTTCCCCCAGATGATTCATTCCCCCGCCCACTTTTTAATCATAGAACACGTCCAACGTCCATTTGTTTGTCTCGTACATTCACACACAGGGGACGGAGAGGGGTTCTTCCCATGCACCCTGGTCTGGAAGCCCCTCTGCAGCCCCACTTGTAAATGAGTAGGTCTCTAATTACAGGGCGCCTATTACCTCTCCCTGAAGTCGGTGTAGACGCAGGAATTTTACCTGGAATTCGATGGAGCAGCAGGCCTTGACCTTGGGTAATGGACCAGGATTCTTCAGCCCTCCACTGGGACTATTGTGCTTATAAGCTTATGTGACCCAAGGCAAACGACTTCCATTTGCCAAATCTGTTCCCTCACTTATGAAATGTGGTCACAGATGTGCAGAGGACCCTCGGAATGGATCTGCCCTCCTTGCTGTGAGACAAAAGTCATTCCTGGAAGGGCCCTGACCCAACACCGGGAGGACTGTAGGCGCTGAGTGGGCTGCGGTGGTGTGCTGTGCACCGCCCCCTGGGGGGAGGGTCCCCGACAAGGAGGAGTCTCTAGTGCCCCCTCCCCTGGCTCCCTGGGGGTTTGTGGTGTGAGGAGAGCACCTGTGATCCCCTGGGGTGGAAAGGCTGCCCTGGGCGATTATCCACTTGGCTGATCGCCACCAAGGCTCCAGGTCTGGTGTAGTTAGGGATTAACTGGACCCAGGCCGGAGGGTGTGAGGCCACCCCCAAAAGCCCTTTGACTAGTCATGTGCGTAGCGTCTGGCAGCCGCCTTCCTTCAGGGCCCCCCATCAAGGCCCAAGTGGGGCTCCAGCCTGTCCAGTGCAGGGGCGAAGGCAGGAAGAGGACTGGGATGGAGAGCAGCACCCCGCAAGCTGCTGGCATCCATCCCTGCCCCTCTGCTCCCGTTCCCCGTTACTCTGCCGAGCCAGGCCAGGTCCTGCTCTCTGCTGGCCTCAGGACCATCCCGGGCTCCTCTGGTCTCCAGTCTCTGTGTGCTGAGGAGGTGCACTCTGACGGTGGCCAGCGCACCCGGAAACTCCTCACTCCAGAGCCCTAAGCCTAACTTCCCAAGCGCCTCAATTTCCCTCGATTCTTGCTAAGAGGGTATCAGTCCATCCCAGGACAGTGCCTGAGGCACCTGCCCTCTGAACACCCCGAGGGCGCCCGACCTGAGCGAGAAGCAATCACAGCAGCAAGGGCTGGGCTTCCCACTGGGCCCTGACTCCACCGTGGTCTGCGTGATGACTCCGACTCATGGACCAGGCGCTTTATCAGTCTCCTGGCTGAAACCTTCCTGTGACCCTCAGCTCTGTGTGTGGCACCCCCCAGCTGACTCCTGCACACCTTGTTAACCTCTCCTGGGACAGGAACAGGCCTCAGCAGTTTCCGCAGTGGTGTCTCCCAGGGGGCTTCAGAAATCCTGGTGCCCAGGCCCCACCGTGGACCCATCACCTCCCTGGGGGTGGCACCTGGACTTCCCTTTCTCCTAGCGCAGGCGAGGCAGGGAGGAGACTCGCCCCTGGTCCCCATCCTCTGCCTGGACCTCCAGGTCCTCCAGTGCTGATGTTCTGAAGTTCTCACAGCCTCTACAGGGCTGTTGTAGGTTTCTAAATAAAGACCTAGGGCTGGAGGTAGAACTCGAGGGTTGGAGGTTTTGCCTAGTGTGCTCCAAGCCATGAGTTTGATCCCAGCACTAGAAAAAAAAAGAGGGAAGGAAGGAAGGGTGGGTGGGCAGGCAGGCAGATGAGGAAAGCCAATCTCCTCTCCCCTGCCTGCCTTCCACCACCTCGGTTATTGTCTCCTAAGCAACACAGCCATATTCACCACATAGGCAGAGAGGTAAACTCTCAGCACGGAGCAGATTTCAAGGTACCCGTCCAGTCTGGTAGCACAGATATTATTTCAGTGCCTAACCAACTGGACCCCTCCGATTGCTCCTCGGGTAGGCTGAGGGCTCAGGCTCGTGCAGTGAAAAATCAGAGGCGGCGGGCACCGACACACTTACAGGGTTGGCTGACCCACCAACAGGTTTGTCCAGGCCTGGGGGGATTCCCATGAGGCAGGCGACTGTGGGTGACTGTCGTGGAGGGGTGGCCACCTGGCTGTGTGGCATGCATCGCACGCACAGGGCAGATGCTACCTGAGCTGGTCCAGGATCAGGAAGAGACTCAGCCCCTTGAGGCCCCCTGGCTGAGGGACTCAGGGTCATCCTGAGGCAGTGTGTTCAGTGGACATGAAATGCAAACTGTCCCTTCTGGGGCTGGGGACCCTCTGGAGACAGCAGAGCCTGAAGACCTGCAAGGCCCGGCAGCAAGAGTGGGTGCAGAAGCCCGACTGCCAAAGGGGCAGGATGCCTTTAAGGAAGATGAAGTCATCGGGGCCCAGCCCACCTGGCAGGAGGAGGGAGAAGCAGAAGGTGGCAGGCAGGTGGGCTGTGGGGGCCAGGCGGGGATGCCAGCTCTGCCACTGACAGACGGGACCCAGCAGGAGTGGGAAGGGCCGGCCCTGGTGCTGCCTGGGCGGCCGGGAATGTAATCAAACACTCAGCAGACCCGCTGGCCGCAGGCATCTGGGCACCACCAGGCCTTCCAGCTCATCCTGACCCCCAGCCGGCACTTCTGACAGGCTCCTGCCAGGAGGGGTGAGGGGCCTTGCTGGCCTGCCCCCGGTGCAGCCTGCAGTCCGCTGCCCGATGCCCAGTCAGAGCTGCCGGAGCAGAGCTGCTGGGCGGGGCTGGGCGGGGCTGGGCAGGGCTGGGGCTTTGAGATGAGCCCTACAGAGCCAGGCTGGTGCAGGGCTGAGGTCGGGTCACTCCAACAAGCAGCCCGAGAGGTGGCAGAGCCTCTGGGATGTTATCTGCACTCCCACACGTCCTCAGTCTCTGCGATCTGATGAGGCCTTGGCCCAGGACACAAGTACCCTCCCTGTCCCTCTTCCACTGCCGCGGCCTGGGTGTCCAGCATCACCTCCCACTCTTCCCCACTGCAAAGCAACAGCTCTTGACTCAAACCGCACCCTATACCACACATCATCTCCTTCAGCGTTCAGGTCGCTGCCCCCAGGGGGGCACAGTCTCGGCCCCTCCACTCTGACCTTCAGTTTCCCACAACACCACCCTCTCTCTCTCTGCTTTCCTCAGCAAGTTGCTTTCTCCTCTCAGTCTCCATGAGAAAGAGCATTGTCCTAGACTCAAACATCCCGGGGTCAAGCTCTTTCTCAGTCACTACCAAGCCGTGTGTTCTTAGGCCAGTTCCTTACTCTCTCTGATCTTCAGATTACTCTTATGAACGATGAAGGGCTGGGCCAGAATAATTCCTCTCAAAGTGCAGTTCGTGGATCATCTACATAGAAACACCGAGAACTGCGCTAAAATGCAGATTCTGGGTCCACCAACCTGACCAAATACGTGGAAAAAAATTAGAGAAATGTTCAATTTATATACACATAAGCACCACATGACACTTTTTCCTTATGAAATAAAATGACCGAGCTAAGTCTGATGTCTTCTTTGCAGCCTCCATCAGCAATACTTTCTCCAGATGCAGCTGATTCAAGTGTGTTGGCCTGTCACTCGCTAGACGTCACCCTGCTGCACAGATGCACCACAGGAAACAGATGTAGGTTGGCTTGGTTCTTCGGGAGTGAGAGGAGCACCCCGCAGGAGCTCACTGTCAGGCTAGAACTTTCTTAATCAACGCATCTCAGAGCCTGCTCAGGGCATGCACCGAGGTCCACCCCAGGCTGGAAGCTCCTGGGTCACGTGGGCCTCCCCCACGTTGACAGCCTCAGGCTAGAATAACCGGTGTCTCTGACCTGTGGTTTACCGAATGGGCAGGAGCAGCAGGGCACTTCCCAGGCACGAGCTAACTGGAATGACCCTGCCCCGGCCCATGGACACCGACCGCTCAGAAATTCACTAGGACGGATAAAGCTCCTAGCAAGCACATTTATGCAAGGTTTGTTGAATGAATGAATGAATGAAAGATTTAAAGTTCCTTCCTAAGGGCTGTGAATTCAAGTCTACCAGCAGGGACAGAATGCTTACCATGGGCATAGCACTCGAACGAGGAACTGACAGGGAACTGATATCCTGGAACAGACATGATCCATGCTGGTACGGTACACTTTAGTTGACGCACGTTCCCTGGGCAGGAGTGGAGCCAAGTTGTGCCAGTCAAAGGAGGACAAAGTGGTTTCAATTTTAAATGTTACCCAAAAGCTCATGCTGCCAGCCTCTGGTGGAACCCCCTCTCTATTGAGAGGTGGTGGAACCTTTAAGAGGTGGGGCCTGGGGAAGGAAGTGAGGTCACTGGGGCTGGGATTTTGAGAGCCTTTCCTGTCTCTCTTTGCTTCCCGCCCTCCATGAGGTGAGCAGCTGTGATCCACCACGGTCTCCCTGCCCTGATGGACCCCTTGCCACAGGACCAGAAACAACACAGCCAACTGTCCATGGACTGGAGCCCTGAAACCGTGAGCCAAGATAAAACTTTCCTTCTTTGAGGCCAGTTTTCCCAGGTATTTTGCCATAGCAGCAGACACTGAATAATACAAAGGACCAGGGATCCCCGTACCAGCAGTCAGGGCGGACTGCAAATGGAGAAAGCTCACAGGGTACCTTTAAAGCTTGATGAGAAGGAAGCAGCACCTAAACGTATTCTGGTGACTTGTTTAAATTCCAGGGATAGCGAAAAGCTTTTCCAGGTACCCACACAGAGAAAGCGGGTTACCTATAAAGAGGCAAAAAGTCAGACTGACCTCAGATGTTTCTCTTGCAATTCTAAATGCCAGAAGACAATGGAACAACATCCACAGAGATGTAGGAAAACGATTTTGAGCCAAGAATTATACACCCTGCCAAGTTAGCACTTGGGTATGAAGACAACGGGGAGTCATTCTCAGATACCAAGGGGTTAAGAAAGTGTATCGACCAACAACCTCCTCTGAAAATTCTGCTGAATGATTTACTGAAGCCAACAGAAAATTTACAAAGAGTAGGGAGGTAATCGTATGAAAGATCTGATGGTTAAAACTAGTTAAGACGCATAAAGTCTAAAATTGTTACTTATAGGGTAATAAACCTAAATGCAAAATAGATTTGTAAACTAGATCTAAAATTTTCAGCTTATGTGGTTAAACTGCCAGCGTGCATGCCAAATATTCAATAGATTGGACAATTAAATACTTCTTTATTTGTATCACACAATACAAAGACGCATGTCTTGAAGCCAAATGTACATTATATAAAAGGACAAATACAATGAAGACATTCTAAATGTTAACAAAAATCTGAAAATGGTACAGTTTTATTTCCTTTAAAAAAATAAACCTAGCAAGTCATAATATTAATTCTGATAATGTATGGAGAAAATTTCCTAAGCACTGGTTGGAGAGGGTTGCATATATTTGAAATACTGATTGGGAAAACTAGTAATTACTGCATCAGATGATAGTTCATATAAGTCAATTTGTCATTGAGTTGTAGACAAAAACAGATTATGTACATTTCAAGCTTCTGAAATTGAAAACAAATGAGAAAACAAAAAAAAAACAGTAGCAAAATGAAACAAAAGAGAATTGTTAAAATTTGCATGGAAGATATTGACAGAGATAAAGGTGAATTATATTCATAAGTGGTTAAATTACCAATTAATAAGATCTAAATTGAGTTTTAAAATCATCTCTGCCGGGCATGGTGGTGCACTCCGTAATCCCAGCCCTTGGGAGGCTGAGACAGAAGGATCATCATGAGTTCCACCCTGGGCTACAGAGTGAGCCCAAGGCCACCCTGAAATGCAGAGCGGGACCCTGTCTCAGACAAAAAAAGAATCGTCTCTGACCCAAGTTACTTGCATTTGAATAAAACAAAGGTTAAAAGTGTCTAAAGGTAATAGAAACTCTTAGGTCATAGAAATGGAGAGTAACACTTTTAGTAGGCAGAAATAAGACATTTCACATTTAAGAGACTATGTGGCATTCGTATGTGAGATTTTTATTCAACATCTTGATATGAATGCTAGTTTTATTGTTGTAAACTGGTATATATATATATATGTATGTATATATATATATATATATATATATATATTTAAAATTTTAGTGATTTGGGGCCATAGATGTAGCTAATGGTGCAGTACCTGCTTGGCAAGCATGAGGTCCTGAGTTCGATTCCCAGTACAATAAATAAATAAAATTAGTGATTTTATACAATTAAGACTCACTGAGTAATCCCTCAAATAAGGCAGATACGCATAACAACAATGACAAAAGCAAGCAGTCAGGGAAGGATGTGGGTCAGGAGAGAGGCAAGCAGAGACTGTGGTCACAGAGGCTAAGGGTCCTGCAAAGGGGACACAGAAGGCGCTGGACAAGGTCTGCAGTTTGTTGTCAGGGAAAATGAGGGAGGCAGAGATGGCAGACGCTGAAAATTGCAGCCCAAACTGAACAGACGGCTTGCTCTGGAGACCAAGGCATCACAAATGAACACACAGAAGTAGGCACATGTATTAAATAAAGAAAAAAATGGAACAGATTACTGAAAGTTCCAGGGCATGGATGGGTAGATAGAGATAAGTGAGCAGGCAGGAAGAGAGACGGACTGGTAAGTTTCTTCTAGGAGCGCTGGCTCTAAGTCAGGTGTCCTAATTTAAGTAGGGGGCTCTGCTTTCTGATCCTCATCAGCCTTATGATTGTGTGGGGTTTGCTACTAGCTACTGCTAGTTGCTGTTCTTCAGTCAGATGCCACATGTGACTTAAGAAAAAGGAAGTTGGACGTGGATAATCACATGCTCCCAGCTGCTAGCTATCAAATTATCCCACTCCCAACATCATAGTGGACTTCCAACATGGCAGCATGGTGGGCATCTCCATCCAGCCCAGATGCTACAGTGACACTTCAAATGACCTTGAACACATTATGATCTCATTATCATAATTAAAACCACATATCCACTGGTACCATGACAGAGCCAACTGCACCCCAATTAGGGAAGAAACAAGCTGTGTATTGACTGTTAGAGACCCCCCTTCCCCCGTGAAAACCCTGATGACAGCATGGATCCCACATCCCTCAAACCCAGCCCTAGTAAGCCCCAGCTACTTCCCCATGCACTACCCATGGGACAAGACATCCTGTCCACTCCCAGGACTGGGTGGTGTTCAATAGGATTTGTTACCACGGCCACCCAGGGAATTAGGAGAATCAAACAGCAAGTAGGTGAGATCTCTGCACAAAACTGCCTGCAACGGTCAGACAGTGGTCACAAACAGCTGACAGGACTTCTCAGTCCTCCACGCACATAAACAGGAGACACAGAGATTTAAAGCTGGTGCGTGAAGAGCGGTTGATAAGGAAGAAGACTGAGGGGTTGAAATTTATTTCACTCAACAATAGTCTTACTCCGTGGAGTAACTATTGAGAAAATGGGGGAAGGACCATAGGGGCCTCCTAAAGTCTTGGAGGTCTATGGTAGTTGACTCACTTTTGTCGCACCGTGCAAAACGGGCCACTGATCCCCAAGACCACACCTTCTGATGGTGAAACATGGCTTTGGCTTCCGTCTTCAGAATCACTGTGACAAACAGCGTCTAGAGCAGTCAGCATCAGGGCCACCCAGATGCCCGCTGACAAAGCAGATCCTGGGGTTCCTCCGCTGTGTCTAAATCAGGCTATCTTGATGTGCTCAGATTGAAGTTAACCTGCCTGTCATCTTGTGCACAAGAATTGTTCAATAAATATGTTCATTCCTCAGATTTTCCTGTCCTGCTTTCACTGGTTGGTGCCTGGCAGGGTCCACGCTTGAAGTCAGCTCTCCTGTGCCAATTGCAGAGCCCTTGCCAGAGTCTCCTGCCCAGAGGCGAAGTCATACCCCAAATGACCTCTCCACAGCCCCAGGCCTCAAGATTTCAGATTTCTCAGCAGCTGGCAGGCACAGGCCACTCAAATTGCCTGAAGATTTCTAGCTAAGCCCTTGGGCTTGCATCGGGCTGCAGCAGAGATCTTTTCAGAACCCAGGTAGGAGGGAGGCCTCGCAGAGAGAAGGGATTCTCCTCATTGGGCCCACTTGGCTGCTGCCCTGGCGGGGGCCACACTAATGCCTCGCTGACGTCCAGGCATGGAGCTACGGGGGCCGTGAAGGCCACGCAGAGCTGCTCATTACCCGCAGAAACCCTGCTTCCCGCTTCCTGGCATCACCTATGGTGCTTTACGGAGTATTGTTACCCGAGCTCATGCCCCCGAGACTCTGGGTTAATTGGGACATGGTGAGAGTTTGGGCATCAGATCATTAAACGCCCCTGTGAGGCCAGCGTGGAGCCAGGGTGAGGAAGCGCTGCTCACGGGCACCCCTTACCTAGGGCTTCTCTTGCTGCAGGGCCAAGCACGGAAACCCCATCTTCCGAGGCAGAAAATGAGGCTAGGGAGGGGACACAGTGGCAGAGCATTTGCTTAGCGGGTTCGAGGCCCTGGGTTTGCTCCTGAGTCTTGCAGAAGCAGCTTGGGCAGCACGCTCGGAAACACATGTGGTATGAGCTGCTCTGAGAGCCACAGACACTGGCCTCACCCAGCTCCCGCAGAGGAGAATTCAGGGCTGAGCTGTGGGTGACAGGGAGAGCAAGGGCCTCATGGGGACGGCAGAGCCAGGGATGGTCTGCAGTCAGCTCGGGCCATCACCGCCGGAGAGACGCCCTGCCTCTCCACTCCACACTGCTGCCCAGGCACTGGGCTGGCGAAGGCTGCTTGCCGCCCTGCTGGGACCATGTTTGCTGATCCTGCCCGAGTGCCCCTTACCCTCGAGTCCTGAGCCCCAGGGACCTAACTCTTCTGCACTCTGGTCCCAGACCGAAACTCAGGAGAGTGAGGGAAATGACAGCTCGTGGAAACTGCATCAAGTGGCAACTGGGTGCCCCTAATGGGCAATTGGGGTGCTGATAGCAGAAGGAGAGTGGGTACAAGGCAGATGCAAAGGCAGGTGCCCCTCCGTGAGGCTTTAGAGCAGTTAAGAGGACGATCGTGGAGTCGGGCAGGGCTGGATTTCAATCCAGGGGCTCCTCTCCTGGTTACCTGGCTCTGGCCACATCGGCCTGCTCCTCTGGACACGGGAGGATGGAGGGTGAGGAGTGTCAGTGACCGCACTGGCCGTGCATCTCTGTCTCCTGTGTGCTTCATTGCATGCACTTCCCTAACCCAGTGCGCTCACCTTTCCTGCTGAGGGCACCTCACCACAAGGGAGCGCGGGCTGGGGCAGAGCCGGACACCATGGCAGCCAGCACAGTGGCCTCGGAGTCCCAGCTAAGTCACGCAGTCAGTGAGGCCATGCTCAAGTATGAGTCTGGTGACAGCAGACACCACAGTGACCACTGGGGAAGAGAGGGGACGCGGATGTCAGAATTCACTGGGCTGCACCGTTAGAGGTTAGTGAGTTTTACTGTACACAATCCCACAGTTTCAAACTTGGCGGTCCAGCCAAATTACTTTCACCATGATTTCCTCTACAGTATGTAAATATGACAGGCCCTCCCTGACTGGCCTTGCTCTCCCAGGGGATTCAGTCCTCGTACCCCCTCCCCAGCTGTTGCCCACCCCTGCTGGCAGACACCCTCCTCGCCAACACCTCCTCCTTCTCCCCAGTTTAAATCATCTCCATAAACACCCGAGGCCCAGAGCTACAAACTCACCGAGCCTCTTCTTGTTCTCTTTGACCTATTTTGCTTAATTTTTAAAATTTTTATTCACGAGCAGAGTGCAACAGTATACACCTTTAATCCTTGCATTTGGGAGGCTGAGGCAGGAGGATCAAAGCTAAACTGGGCTGCATAATGAGTCCCTGTCTCAGAAAGAAAGAAAAAAAAAAAGTATTGATTTCCCAAAATGAAAATTGGGAAACAGTCACAGAATAATCTGGGCTTCTATTGAAATGTTGAGTGATCTGTGAAATGGGCTTGTGGGCAGCAAAGAGCTGAGCTCAGAAGCTGCTGATGTCACATGGCACATGAATGTTCAGGGGTGCACCTGGCCTGCTCCCCTGTCCCGTGACTCACTGGGCCTCTGTGGGTGGCTGTGTGTTCGACCCTTTGGGTTCCCCTGTGACTCACAGCATCACTGCTCTCCTCTGCACCCTTTCCTGGCTTCTGTATCCCTCTTCCAGAAAGCCTCTCACACCAGCGACCCGATCTCTCATTACCCTCCTACCCCAGGGACCGGCAAACTACAGCCACGGCCAAATCCAGCCCACTACCCCTCTTTTCTGTAGAACTGCAAGATAAGAATGAGATCCGACATTTTTAAATGGTTGAAAAATTTTTAAAGATAAATCCATTTTGTGTTGCTGGGTTGGAACCCAGGGCCTCACGCCTCATGCATGCCAGGCAAACACTCTATCCCTTAGCCACTTCCCCAGTCCTTTTTAAAATTTCGTTTTGAGGTAGGGTCTTGGTTAGTGCTCAGGCTGACCTCGAACTTGCAACCCTCCTGCCTCAGACTCTCAACTAACTGAGATTACAGGCATGCGCCTCAGTATCTGGCAAAATATAATATTTGTAGTACATGAAAATGATATGAAATTCAAATTTCAGTGTCTGTGCATAAAGTTTTATTGAAGCACAGTCACACTTGTTCACTGTCATGTTTATTATTCACGGTATACCATCAGAGTTGAGTAGTTTTTACAGAGACAGTGGAGCTTGAAATATTTACTGTGTGGTTCTTCACAGAAAAAGTGTTCTGACCTCTGCCCTGACTCTCCAGCTCCGTTCCCCGTTCCCCAGCACTGCTGTGTTCTCCCTTCTCGCTTGGCTGTCTGAGTGGTATAATACCTTGCAAGGACAGGTCCTTGGCTCTTTAATGAGATTATGTCAGAGGCCACCTTTGTATCATCAAAGTGTGGCAGGCTGTTCTCTGCCTTAGAGGTAGGGGGTGAAGGGGATTGAAGGAACAGGAGAACCTTGGTTTCTAACCTTTGGAAATGGATTTAGAAGACTTGGATGAGGGTGTCTACACTCAAATGCTAAAGGAGGGAAAGATTTCCTCTAATTTCCCCTGCATATAGGAACTCCTGGGTCCTCAATCGGTAGACCTGGAAGAGGAGTCAGAGAGATTCTGATACATTCATGCACCCATCCACTCACCCATCCACCCACACATCCATCCATCCATCCATCCATCCATCCACCCATCAAGACCTACCTCATCCATCCATCCACCTCCATCCATCCACCCACTCACCCGTTCACACACCCACCTGCCCACCCACCCACCCACCCACTTATCTACTCACCCATCCACCCATCCACCCACGGATCAGTCCCTTCACTATATCCCTGTGTTTAGCACTGTGCTAGGCCAGCCTGGGGATTAAGATGTGCTCTTTGTTCCCAAGGAATACATACGTTAATGGGCAAGAGAGATGTCAAAAGAAGGAGTTATATTTCAGCATTAACATCATTAAGGAGAACCAAGTATGCGCCTGAAAAAGATACTAACTCTAATTCTTTAATTTTGCAGTTGAAAGAAAAGAAAATGAGGTTAACCAGAAAGGATAAGAAACCTGCACACACTGCAAGTTTAGCAACAGAGCTGGAAATAGAATCCTTTCTCAGCTCCCATTTCTTTACTGTCCACCGTCCCGTTCCTTCCTTCACTCACTCACCGACAATTACAAACCCCTACCAGATGCCAAGTGCTGACCTGGGAACTGGGCATAGCATCATGGCCAGACAGACACACTTCCCGCCTGCCTCTGCGGGGAGGAGACGGAAAACAAACACGGTGGGAAGGAAAGTGACGGAACTCCCTAAAGGACCCATGTGCTCAGAGGAACATGGAGCAGAAAGGGCTGGAGTGGCTCAGGACTGCTTTAGCAGGCCAGTTGGATGTAATCTGTTGGAAATTCGGTCACCAAGGTCATGTGTCGGTGCTCTGTGGGTGTCAGGGCCTTTGGGAGGTGACTGGTGGAGATTAATGTGTCCCTAGGCTCCTGGACTCACTGGCTGATCGAGGCATAGCTTTGTTATAAGAACTAGCTCTCTGGCATGCCTGTCCCACTTCACCGTGTCGCATGCTGCAAAGTGGCCCTCGGTAGACTCAAGCAGATGCCAGCATCGGTGCTTTTGGACTTCTCACCCTCCAGAACCTTGAGCTGAGGAAGCTTCTACTCTTCATAAATCACCCAGTCTCGGGTATTGCGTTACCGCAGCAGGAGATAAAGTGACACACTGGTGAGACCACTCTTACAGGTGACCCTGAGAGGTGAGGAGCCGGCCCCAGCCCGGGCCCCGGAGGGCAGAGAGGAAACAAGCCACCAAGAAGGCAGAGCCTCCTCCTATGCCGCCTCCGTGCTGAGCAGAGGGAACCGCAAACCAGACAGGGGCCTGGCATCGTTTAGCTCAGGTTTCCTTCCTGCTTTGTGGACTATTTGTGTCAGCCCTGCCCTAAACAGAAGCCCCTGGAGAGGAGGCGGGCAGGCAGGTGGATCTTGTGCACCCTTGACCTCCGAGGTCCCCACAGACCCTGGGGACCTGTGGAGGGCAGGGGTGGGAGAAGATGGAGAGGGGAAAGGGGATTATCTCCATGCACAACTGAAGTAAATGAGATTCCGCGGGGTGCCAGTCGGTTCCCCAAAGTACACGCCTCCCCCTAAGCGTCTGTAATTGCGCCATTAACTCATTATAGGCTTATCCCGGGGTGGGGAGTGGGGGAGCGCAGCCTAGGGGTTCTGGCAGCCACACAATCTCCTCTGAGGCAGCACCGGGACCTGGGGGACCCCACCTGAGGCAGGAACAGCCAGGCTGGGAGTCAGGGAGTCAGAGTGACCACGTGACCTAAGTGAGACACCCCCACCAATGCAATGCGTGAGGAAGAAGCGGCTCAGAGCTGTGATGTCAAACTATGTGTCTAGGGAGGGGCCCCAGAGAGGGGCTTCGGGGGCTGCTTCGGGGAAGGGGGCAGCGTGAGGTACACAGGACCACCAGAATGGGTCTTGACTCTCCTCCCAGAATGGCTCCACTTGGATCTCTCCCCGCCCTGGGCCTCGCAAGGAGGCTACGTGTGCAAGGGCAGCGCGATGAAGCCCCAGGCCGCCCGTGTCACCCACGTTTCGGGTGGATTACCCGCACGGACATGCGTGCATGTGGGGTCTGCGTCTCCCGATTTTGCTTGGCAGGTGAAAACCAAACCCCAGCAGGGCAGTTCAGTCACTTGCCCTGCATCAGCGCTGGAGGCAAGTGCCTGCAGCTCGGCTTGGAGCTTCACTCCACCGGCCTTTGACGAAGGGCACAGAGGTTCTGGATTGCAGAGATGGCCTCTTGACGACCCTGCAAGGAGCTGGCACCGTGGCCTCGGTGCCTTGAGGGTTACTGCAGGCTATGACACACACGTGACACTCACTGTGGTTGGGGGTGACAGGAAACAGACAGTGTCAGCTCTGACTCTGGTTATTAATGACGTCAGGGCCTCTGAAGCCTGACCCTGCTCCTACAGTGTGTCCAGGAGGGACGGGGTAGGTGATCCCTGGAGCTCTTCCAGCCCCACTTGTCTCCTTCCCGCACAGAGGGAGGACTCTGGTGGGAGAGCACTGCCAGCTGGGGGCTACTGGCCAGTAAAGTCATTTTTGCTGGTTTTTAGGAAAGGAGAAACAGAAAGGCGGGCTAGGAAGAGGACTAGAAAAGCACACCAGGAAAAGGACAGAAGTCGAAGGGGACAAATTCCTTCCCCCAAGTCCTGGGCCAGCCACTCTCGACCTCATGGTAACTCCCTTAATTCAAAAACCCTAAGAAGTCCGACCCGATCCTTCGTGTGTGGTGTTCCACTGACTACACTGATGGTTGAATATTTTGTTTCAAAGAAATGTAAACTTTGTGAGAAAAGAGACCCGTGTATTCTACCTTTATTTTTCTGTAGTTTTCCAGAATGGTGAATTTAGTTTTAAAATTCTTTGTGGGTGAACTAATTACATGCTTAAAGTTAAAAGTGAAATTGTAATAAAGCAAATAACCTCATCCTTTTATACTGTGAAATTTTTCATTTCTGTACTGTTTATTTTTTTTGTCATGTGCATGGTAAGTTTTTGTTATGTTCTTTCTTTTAAGAAGGAATTGATCTTGAAATAAATACATAAGCTCTGGATGCAAATGGAAAAAAGGAATTAATGTTGGTACTAAAAACCATGATTTGTATACCTTAAAAATAAAAGCCCGGGCATGGTGGCACATGCCTATAATCCCAGCACTCCGGGAGGCCACCGCAGGACATTGCAAGCCCAAGCTGAAGTGATTTGGCAAGACCCGGTCTCAAAAGCAAAAAGAAAAAGGGCAAGTGGTGGGTATGACCCAGTGAAACACCTCTGGGTCCAACCTCCTGTACCACAAGAAATAAATAAATAGAACAAAATGGATGAATTTTTTTTAAAGGCCATGGAGGTTTAAAGGCTCGTTTTATTCATTTAAAGGTGCATCCTTGCACCAGGACAGAGAACTCTTTAGTCCCCAACAGGGTGCAGCGAATGGCCAGTGCATGCCCAAGCACCTCACCCAAACAGCCTCCTGCAGGAAGTAAACACCGTTTCCAGTTGAGAAAGCTGAGGTGAAGCTGAGTCCATGAACTCGCCCAAGTCCCACAGCGAAAAGGAAACAGCTGGAACTCACGGGAGACCAGGTCCCGCCCCCACCAAGATGGTAGCGCCTGGCCTGTGTTATTTAATAGCTGTGTAGAGGAATAATCTACAAAAGTTCACCCATTCACAGCGTCCACGTCAGTGGCTTCTACATTACTTACAGAATCATGCCATCATCCCCACAATCTAGTTTTAGAACATGGCTCACACCTGTCATCCCAGCACTTGGGAGGCTGAGGCAGGAGGATCACTGTGAGTTCCAGACCAGCCTGGGCTGCAAAGTGAGCTCAAGCCCAGCCTGGACTGCAGAGGGAGACTGTCTCAAAAGAGACAGACTCTGTCTCTAAACAAAATTTTAGAACATGTTTGTCATCCCCCAAAAGAGACCTCATGTGCATTAGTGTCCTGCCCAACTTCTATCCCATGTGCCCTGCCCTAGGCAACCACAAAGCTCTTCTCCACAGGCAGGTTTGACTCATATAGACAGGACCTATTTGGTGATTGGCTTCTTTCACCGAGCTTAATGTTTCTGAGGTTCGTGCTTGCTACAATATGGTATCAGTGCTTCCTTTATTTTTATGGCTGAATCAAATTTGATTGGATGAATGCACACCATTTAAAAAAATACACCATGTGGTTCGTCCATGCTTCACTTATAAACACTGGGGTCTTTTTTATTATTTGAGTTGTGGAAACAATGTAGCTACTCAGATTTGTGAGTGAGTTCGTCTCCTTCCCTCCGTCCTTTCCTTCCTGCCTTGCTCTTATTTCTCTTGGGTGGAATGGCTGAGGCACAGCATACCTCTGTCTTTAACGTTTTGAAGAACTGCCAAATGGTTTCTCAAATCAGCTGCACCATTTTGCATTCCCACCAGCAGTGGAAGAAGGTTCCAATTTCTCTACCTCACTGCCAGTACTTCTCTTTATCTGTCTTTTGTGTCTCAGCCACCCTAGCGGGTGTGAGGCGGTATCTCACCCCAGTGTTGATTTGCATTTTGCTAAGGACCAGGATGCTGAGCACCCTTTCACGAGCTCATTTGCCTTCTGTGTCTCTTCTTTGGAGAAATATCTCTTCCAATCCTTTGCCATTTTTTAATGGAGTTCTTAGCCTCTCTGTTGTGGAGTTGTAAGGGTTCCGTGTATATTCCGTATATAAAGCCCAGTCTGTGGATGGTCTCTTCACTTGCTTGATGGTGACTTTTAAAATGCAAAACCTTTTAATTTGTCCATTTTCCTTTTATTGCTTAACCTCTATGTGTTGTATCTAAGAAATCATTGCCTAACTCAAGGTTGCCAAGATTTACCACTATGTTTTCTTCAAAGAGTTTGTAACTCATTAATTTAGGCCTATGACCATTTTTAGTAAATTTGAATTAGTTCAAATTTTTGGATATGGTATGATATAAAGGTCTGAATCCTTTTCTTTCTCTCTTTTTTTGGTGCTGGGAATCAAACTCAGGACCTTGCGCTTGCCTGGCAGGCGCTTGTGCTGCTAAGTTACATCCCCGGCCCCCATTCTTTTTCATTTGTGTATCCAGTTGTTCCAATACAATTTACTGAAAAGACTATTCTTTCCCCATTGCATTTAGCTTGCCACCCTTGTCAAAATCAGTCGGCCAAAGTGTAAGTGTTTCTGTGCGCTCCGTTTTATCCATTGGCCTGTAGCTTTACTCTTATGTTGCTCCCTCAATACCTGTACCAGAGAAGCTTTGTTGTCAGAGAGTATATGCCCTCCAGCTTTGTGCTTCGTCAAGACTGCTTTGGCTTTTCTGTGTCCTCTGTGTTCCCATAGGAATTTTTAAGTTAGCTTGTAAAATCCTTCAGGATCAGGTCTTTCATTTAAAACCTTCCTCTCTTAGTGTGGTGGTGCACACTTGTCATTCTGTACTCAGAGGCTGGGGCAGGAGGATTGCCAAGAAGGCGCTCGAGGACAGCCCGGCCTGTGCAGCGAGTTTAGGGCCAGCCTGGTGAAACTCAGACTCAAAACACTTCCTTCTCTTATAAAATAAGGTATTAGGAGAGGATAACAGCTCACTCTGTCTGTCTCTGTCTCTGTCTGTCTGTCTCTCTCTCTGGGGGAAAAAAAGCCATCCTGTGTTGAATGGCAGGAAATTTTATTCCTCTATGGAATTCACAGGTAAGCGGGAAAATGCTGAAGAACGGGCCAGACCACGCTGAAGAGACGGACTCAGGCAGAGACGGAACCGAGTGGAGTGTTGAGGGGTCTCCGTGGACCCAGTGTGTAATAAGTACACCTCAGAGGGTCGTGGGCTGGGTCAGGGAGACCCTGGTGGTGTGAAAGACCCAGGGAACACCCAGGAAAGAAGTCACCCTTGGCAATGGCAGTGAGGGTTCAGCTCCAGGCAGGGAAGACCCAAAGTTCGACACTTAGCTCTGGTTAGTACTGATGGCACACTTCGCGGGAATGGAGCATTTCTCCTGTGCTATCTCACAATGCTCACCCGCAGTCTTGGGACTTCACATTGTAATTGTTTCATTTCCAGGACAGCGTGGTCCCCTAGAGCTATCCTGGGAGCCAGGTATGCAACTCTACATTTCCAGGAGCCTCATTTTAAAAAATGGTAGAAAGAAACAGGTGAGATTCATTTTTGGAAAATATTTTTGCTTTGCTCAATAGATCCATAATGGTATTATGTGATCGACATCGAAACATTTATTAGTGATATGTTCTTTTTTTCTCACTGCACCTAAAGATCCAGTGCATTTTCTTGGATCTCAAGTACATCTTGATTCAAATGCTAAATCTCCATTGGTTATACTTGAATTGTATATATTTATTTATTTTATTTATTTATTTTTTGGTGCTGGGGATCAAACTCACGACCTTGTACGTGCCAGGCAGGTGCTTATGCCACTAAGCTAAATCCCCAGCCCTTGAACTGTATTTAGATGTCACAAGATTTATAGTTGAAAAAGTAGCCTCACGTTCCCGGGTTATTATAAGCATCCTTAAAGGTGACTCGAAGGCCAAGGATATAGCTCTGCAGCACAGTGCTAGGTCCTGAGTTTGAGTCCCAGAACCAAAAAAAATAAGTGAATCAAGTGTCAGTTTCTAAACTTAAATTAATTAAAATTAAATGAAATTTAAAATCTAGTTCTTCTGTCATTCTTGCCAGAGTGCAAATGCTCGGTGGCCACGGGTGGTTGGTGGCTGTCGTGCTGACTATGCCCGCAGACAATGCTTCTGTCACAGTCACGAGGGCAGTGTCAGGGTTGGCTTGGTGACCACTGCAACCCTCACATTATAAGGGGTGGAGCGGGTGTCACACATTTATTTACTAACGCACAGATGGAGGCCCCGATGGGCTCACCAAGTCAGTGAACAAATAGTTCCTATCTGTCATTCTGACTTGGTAGAGAAGCTCGGATTCAGGAAAAAACCTAAGGAGGCCAAATGCCTACAGCTAGTAAGCGGCGTGGAGAGGAGACAGAGCCAGCTCTGACTCATTCCACAACCCACTGGCCACAAGGAACATATGTGGGCATGGGAGAGGAAGACCAAAGCCTGGGCCATCGAGCCAAGAATCGCCAGGAGACTCCGGCGCTCTGCCAGCCCTCCGCAGTCCTGCGTTCGCCCCTACCCACCCTGACCTGCTGTGCCAGCTTCCCCCTGGCCAAGTCCCAGGGATGCCCCGGAAGCCCGGAGTGTGAAAGGGAGGCAGAGCCAGGCAGTGCCATGGAACTCGGTGACAGCTGGCCACAGCAAGGGCGAGAGCAGAGTCCCAGGCACGAGAAACAGGCACAGACAGAGCCCTCGTTTGTCTTGCAAAGTCTGACTTCATATCTGATCACAAGTTCTGGAACCGGCCCCAAGGTAGTGAGAAACCAAAGGGAAACTTAACCTTCGGTCACAGGACTTCAGAGTTGGAAAGAGCTGGAGAAATCCTCTCATGCAAAACATCCATTGCTGGGCAGGAAGGTGAGGCCCAGAAAGGCAAGGTTCCTTGCAAGGTTGCACAGGGGGCTCTTTTAAAAAAAGAAGAAAAAAAAAGGCCACATATCTGCTTTCCTATTGCTGATGGTGCCAGGACTTCATTTCTCTAAATGGTACCAGGTCGGGGTTCCCATCCAGCTCCCACTAATCAAAATATTGCACCCTCATGTGCTCCAGGGGCTTAACCACAGTGCTAGAAATTTCGGCCGGTTCCCCTTAAAGTTTTATGGACAGTCCTCTGTCTGAGATACATTTCCTCTTTTGATCTTTTCTACTCAACCCCAGTAGTCTCTGCCTGAACAAATAACACACACCCTTCAAGGCCAAGTTCAAACGCCATTGGCTGCATGACGCTGCCTCCTGTCCCACTACACCGGCCCTCTCCTCACGCCCTTCCCTTGCCAGGTCCTCTGTGATGTTGGTCACATACAGAAGACCAGAGGCTCCAGGAGACAGCAGAAGGCTTGCCAGGCTCATGCACAAGCTTAGGAGAAGCTGCAGGAACCAAAACAGGAAAGAAAATTTGAGGCCAGATGGGAGAATAGGGAAGCTGGTAAGTAACTGAAAAGTGAGGCCATGACAGCCTTGCTCTATCTGCCCCAACCAGAAGTCAGGAGACCTATTCCTGTTACGGGGACACTTCACTCGGGGCTGTATTTCATCCCACTTTCACAAGGAATCAAGTGCTTCAAGCATTTTCGGGGGCTGGGGATTTAGCTCACTGGCATAAGCACCTACCCGGCAAGTGCAAGGTTGTGAGTTCGATCCCTGGTACCACAAAAAAAAAAAAAAAAAAAACGAAGAAAACTAGGACTAGAGGACCCATTCGACCCAGCTATTCCTCTTCTGAGTATCTTCCCAAAATAATTAAAAACATCACACCACAGCAAAATATGTGCACCCATGTTTATAGCTAGACCTTGGGAATGACCTAAGTAAAAAAGATTCTCTTCAGTATTTCTAAACAGTGAAGTACTACTCGGCCACCAAGAAGGGTAAACTGGAGACTTTTATAGGTAAATGGATGTCAGTTGAGACCATACTCATAAGTGAAATAAATCAGACACGTGTAAACATCGTATTGTCTCACTAGTGCGAGGAGCCGAAGTATGCGTGGATGTACATGAATATAAAAAATAGTTACGACTGTGATACTACTGATTTCTCTGAGTTCACTGAAGAGAAAGATCTGTGTTGGTGTTGTTCAGACAATTGAAAGCAGACGTTCTGTGCTTGGAGTGAATGATTTGGGGATGACAGTGCACAATGTACATACCAGTATTGTCCCCCATTGACGTGTTTTGAAATTTTAATTCTTGTTTGTTTTCTCTTTTTTCTTCTTTGAAATAAAATGGATTTTTAATAAAAAAAATTATGGTGAAATGAGAACATTTCATTTCATAACCTTAGGCGATACATACTTACTTCACCAACACTCCAAAAAAATACTCAAGCCAGGGATTTAGCTCAGTGGCATAAGTGCCTGCTTGGCAAGCATGAGGTCGTGAGTTCAATACCCGGTACCAAAAAACAAAACAAAACCAAAAAAAAAAAAGCAAAAAAATATTCAATCTCTCTTTGACAGAGACAACAAAGCCAAAAATCCAGATGGAATGAGTATATCAAGCCAGGTGAATTGTTAAACAAAAATGGGGAAGTTAAGGAGTCAACAACAGAAAAAGAAAGCAAGAACAGGAGTAAGGGGGCTGGGGTTTTAGCTCAGCGGCATTAGCGCCTGCCTTGCAAGCAGGCAGTCATGAGTTCGATCCCTGGTACCGATAAAAAAAAAAAAAAAAAAAAAAAGAACAGGAGTAAGTCAGTACCTTTCAGTAATAATTATCAACATAAATGGCCTCACTGCCCCAAATGAAAGACACGGATTGGCAGACTGGGTCTGAAAACAAAATTTAATAGTCTGCTGCACTCAAGAAACTTCCCTAATCCAAACAGAAATTCAGAGACTCAGTATCGAGGGCTGGAAAGCAATATGCCAGGCACCAAGAGCCCCAAAGCAAGCAGGGCTTGGGTTGGGGGGTGGTGACCACAATCCGAGCTGAACAGACAGAGGGGCCTCTGGAGAAGCGAGGACATCTTACAAACCCACAAGCCCTAAAGCTAGGTGGAGACAGTTGTGATACCCTGGATTCCAGGATTGCAGACCCTGGGGAGAAACCACTCATTCAAAAATGCAGATGAGGGCATCGAGGTGGCAGAGTGGTGAGCACAGCAAAATTCAGCCTTACCGGGATCCGGAATCCAGACACTGGAAACAAACAAACATCATGGGGAGGAAATAAAAGAGAAGTAAACCTCCAAGCGTCGGAAAGGAATTGACAGGAACATGAGAAGTTACAGAGAAGCGTGAGGGGTGGGCCACAGTGTAGAGGTGGACCCCTAAACACTCTGGACTCTCCCGAGATCTCGGCCTGTGGCTGGCAGGGAGGGGAGCCCGGTTCTGCAGAATCAGGGTGGGTGCTGGGGGCTCTAGGGAGAAAGGGCAGAGGTAGCCTGGGCTGGCGACGCGGGGTCCAGGGGGAGTCCACAGCCGTGACCTGCGGGACAGCACAGGTTTTTACTCTGAGGGGACCTCCCCTGTGGGTCAAGTAGACAACACCACAATCAACAGAGACATCAGAGCTGAACCAAACCTTCCCAAAAGTGGACTGGATGAAGAGCTGTAAATGCTCCCCCAACAGCAGAGTACACATATTCTGAAGCAGTCACGGAACTCGATCTACTATAGACCACACGCTGGCCCACAAGCAAGCTTAAGTGAGTGCAAAGAATCAGAATTATCTCATGTATATTATCAGATCATAGGCAATGAAACTGGAAATCAATGGTAAAGAAACCACAGAAATTATACAAATGCATGGAAAATAAGCAACATTCTCCTAAATAATCAATGGATCACAGAAGTAATTACACAGTTCATACAATCAAACGATAATGCTAATAAACATAACAGAACCCATGGGACGTGATGAGAGCAGTCCCACGAGGAATGTTTATACCTGTGACTGCCACAGCACAAAACCAGGACAAGCCCAAATCATGATCCTCAAAGGTCCTAAAGAAAACAAGAATGATCCAAATTCAAACCTTGTACAAGGAAGGAAATTATAAAGATCAGAGAAGAAATTAATGACATTGAGACTAAAAGAAAAAAAAAGAATACAATGAATTGAAGAGCTAGTTCCTTAAAGAGTAAATAAAATAGACAAGTGAATATTGCCCAAAAAAGGAAAAAAAAGACCAAAATCGATGCAATTAGAAATGAAAAAGGTGAAATCACAATGGACACTGCTGAAATCCACAAAATCATTAGTCATGACTTTGAGAACTGTACTCTAACAAAATGGAGAATTCATAAAAAATGGACAGATTCCTGGAGACACCTAAACTACCAAAATTAAACCAAGAAGATACAAAAATCCCAAGTGCTCCAATATCAAGCAACAAAACTGAAGAATAAGACACTACTAAAAAAAAAAGCCCAAGTCCTGATAGATTTACTGCAAAATTCTACAACCCCCTTCCAAAAGCCAAAATAACTCAACTTTCAGAAGATTTAATACCTGTACTCCTCAAGCTCTTTAATGATATCGGAAGGGAAGGAGCACTCCCAGAGTCATCCCTAGAAGCTACTATTACCCTGACTCCAATACCAGGCAAAGACCCAAGGAGAAAGAGTACCTCGCTGTTGGTGGGAATGTAAACTGGTATACTCACTATGCGAGACATTATGGAGATTCCAAAAAAAACTAAAAACAGAAATTCCATTTGACTCAGCTCTTTCTCTCTCAAGTATCACTTCCCAAAAGAGCTAAGGAAATCATATTGCAGGGATGCATGTATACCCACTGTCACGGTTTCTATCTGGAGATGTCCCCAAAGCCTTATGCATCGGTAGGCGAGGCTTTGGGAAGATGACTGGATCACGGGAGTGTAATACTCATTGGTGGGTTCTTCCACTGATGAATTTATAGCTAAACGTGATTTTGGAGGTGGAGCCTGGTTGGAGGAGGTGGGTCCCTGGAGATGTGGTCTGGAAAGGAGACCGCTTTCCCTTCTCCTTTGAGCCCTCTCTCTGCTTCCTGCTGCCACGCATGTCACGAGCTTTTTCTCCTGTCATTACTGGCTCACCTTGGTGCCAGCTGACTATGGACTGAAATGTCTACAAACTGTGAGCCAAAACAAAACTCTCCTGTTTAGAACTGTGGATGTCCAGCATTGTCTCAGCCCCAGGAAGTAACTAAGACATCCATGTTCATAGCAGCACAATTCAGGAGAGCTAAATCTTCGACATGACCTATGTGCCCATCAACAGCTGACTGAATAAGGAAAATGTGGGATTTATGCACAGTGCAGTACCATCTGCCATGCTAAGTTTGAGTCACTGGTAGAAAAATGAATGTGCTTTGAGATTATAATGTTAAGTGGAATAAATCAGACACACAAGCCTGAATATCCCATGTCTGTTTTATATGAGACACACGAAGTATAAATAAATTAAAGAGCAAAATAAAAGATAGATAAAAGCAAATAGGGAGCTAGATGTTTTACAAATCAGAACAAGAGCAAGAGACGGGAGGGGGAGAGGGAAGGGATATTTAGGAAGAATTAAGGTGTGTCGTGTACACGTACCAACTACCCACAGCGAATGTAACCATGCACCACAAACATGAACTAATAAAAGAAAATCAAATAAAGAGCTGGGGAAACTCCAGCAGTCCCCGAATTGAGTGGCAAGCCCCCTTTGCTGAAGGAGGTCGGGCAGATAGGGTCACACACAATTTGGCCCAGTTAAGTGCCAGCCTAATCCCTCTCTAGGTCCCCACCACAGCGCTAAGGCTTCAGCTTTCCACAGGGTAAGAGGTGGGGACTGTCTCATGAGTCAGACAGAAAAACTGAGGTTCGCCAAGGTGACTGTATCTGAGGTCACACAGCCAGAAAGTCCCAGAGTTTTGACATCCGGAAAGCCGACCCCAGAACCTACATTCCTACCCAGGGAACCGGCCAGGTGCTCTGACATGCAGCCTCTTGCCTCCTCCGCTACAGTCAAAATTCAGCCCACCAAGCACCTGTGGGGAGGGCGCCCATCGCTGCCCCAGGCCTGACTTCGGGCAGGCCCACCACATATACTGCAGGGCCCAGGCGAGAGCGCGAATGGGGGCTCCTCGGCCCGGGCCACCTACCTTGGAATTAGCCACCAGACCCCATCCATACCCCTCAGGCCTCCAAGCAAACAGCTCTGCCCCTCTTCCGTGCCCTCTGTGGGGTACAGCCTGCCCCAGGAGGAAAGGCTCTTGGCAGAGACTGGGGGCTCTGAACCCTCAGGTTCCTGGAATATAATCCAGAAATGGAGGTCACAGGCTTGGACAAGTCATCCCCTGTTGTCATAGGCTCCTTACCCCATGAGGACAGTGCAGGTGGAGGAGGGGCTGGACAGGCCCCAGGAGCTCCAATGTAGAGGGGAGTCCTCATTGCAGACAACCCCAGGGTTACCACAGGCCCCCAAAGCCTGCTTCCCAGTAGGGTTAACACTACACATTCCGAGCCTCTGTGAGCTGTGACCCTTACTAAGCCCTCCCCTGAGAATGACTTCCCTTCACCACCGAGGCACCCAACCCCCACAGGCCTCCGCAAGGCTCCAGGCCAGGCGAGTCAGGACTCGGGTCCTGGGTCCCCTCTGCACATGCATCTGAGTGGTGGCAGAGCACAGGGAGGGGCCCGGACGCCCTTAGTGGGGAGGGGTCAGGCAGCATGAAGGAGACGGACTTTTCCAGAGTGTGTAGATGCCGCCCTGCAAGGACAGATGCTGCCCACAGACTGGACAGACGCTCACTGCCTATTTGTGGAGTGCATGCCTCAGAGACGCCCCACCCAAACCACCTTCCAGGGATGCCTTAGAAGCCCCCAGGGAGGCCCAGGGCGGGAGGAGCCCCCCAGCTAGGTTGAGCCCATGGTGAGCTCCAGGACACAAGTGGGGACTGACCTTTCCAACCCTCAGGGGCTTTCACTTGGTGCCCACCCTGCCCTGGGCAGAAGGTAAGAATGACAAAGCTCTAGTGTTGCCATGACGATGCTGCATCATCTTGCAAGTCTTTCCCCCCTCTGGGCCTCAGTTTCCCTATCTGTTAAAAAAGCAGACTGGACGTCTGGGTGTGGAGGAGCACATCCTGCCTCAGCGAGGTGTGCCTTGACCCTTGGGTCCCTTGCTCGGTGGCCCTGCCCACCTAGACACTGGATCAGTGTGACTGCCCAGCTCAGACCCCTGTACCGCTTCCGCTCCCTGCTTCGGCAGCAAGCAGAGGCCAAGCAGGTGTCACTCCTCGGGTCTCGCTGTCACCATCCCTGCCACAAGCGCCCGTTGGTAACCTCCAGGCATCCTAATTAGCATCACCTTCGCTAATGCCAGGCTGGGTGACATTTATAGGCTTGGGAAGAGAGCGCCTGAGGAGAAGGTGATGAAAATAGCTGTCTGCTAACACTGTGGCCTTGTGGACGCCTTCTGAGAACTGAGTTTTCCAGAGAGCTGGGCTGGGCACTGCTGATGACATGACGGCGCTCGGCTTTGCTTTGCCATCTCAGGGATCTCTTCGCTGGCTTTCTGAGATGCTTCCCTGCTGTCCCAAACAAGAGCCAAGCGTGAGTTTGCCTTTGATTGGTGAGTCTGGGCCATAATAAAAGTGGCAGTGGGTGAACACAATCTTAATACCATGGCGTTGTCTCTGGGCCGTGCTGTACTTTGAATGGTTCCCCTAAAAGTCCACCTGTTGCACGAATTGTGCATTTCAAAATAACTAGTAGAGAGGACTTCGAATGGTCTCAGGTCAAGGAAGCTATATTTGGACATGATTACCCTGATATGATCCTTCTACATTATATACATGTGTTAAAATATCACATTGTGCTCCATATATGTGAACAATGATTATGAGTCAATTAAAATTTTAAAGTCTGTGTGTTGCCAACCTAATACCCAGATCCATGTTAATGGTATTTGGAGGTGGGGCTCCTGGGAGGTAATTAGATTAAGGGAGGTTGTGGGGCAGGGTGGAGTTCCCATAATGTATCAGCAGTTCTGTAGGAGGAGGAGAGCTTGCTCTTTGTTGCCATACGATGCCCTCTACCAAGTTACCACACAGCAAGGAGCTCCTCCTTAGGTGCTGGTGCCATGCTTTTGCAGTGTGCAGCCCTGGGTGCAAACAAACCTTTCTTATTAATAAGTGATCTGGTGTCAGGTTGTTTGTCATAGCAACAGAACCTGAACTAAGATGGGCAGTGAGAACACATTGGGTTATTTACCTCTCACTGAAAAAACCTAGGCTTTTTGTGTGTCTGTGTTTTCTCTCTTCTCATTGACAGTGACAGCTGTCTCTGATTTCAGGGGTCCTTGTCACCTCTGGGCAACAGGTCTGCATCACAGATTGAATGAATTGATTCTTCCTGGGCAAGATGCTGTCCTATGAGTAGAGCTCATAGTGGGACCATAGAAGGCTTCTGGTCTGTAGCACTTATTGGCTGTGTGACCCTGAGAAAGATCTCTGGGTGACTTAGTTTTCTGATCCATAAAACGAGGCTAATAATAACTGCCTTATAGTCATTACAACTAACCATAAGGTGATGTGCAATTAAAGCATTTATCATACTAGCTGGCAATAGTAGTTACTCAATAAGTGTTATTTGCTTCATTCCTTTGTATTAGTCTTGTCTGAATGATGTTGTTAGATAGGCACCTGCATTCTATATGACTGAAATGACTCATTTCCAGAGAATGCTTTGAGCTCCAAATAACAAAAGGCCCCACTAACAGTGGTAATCTAATTACCCCCCAGGAGCCCCACTCCCAAATACCATTAACATGGATCTGGGTATTAGGTTGGCAACACACAGAAGGTCCCACTAACAGTGACTTAAACAAATAAATATTTTAAAAGTATATGGCAGGAAACACACAGGCAAACAACTATTGACCTTTTTTCAGTGGCTCACTAATGTTAGGATGCGTCTCACTACAATATCTTTGGCTTCTGCCTCGTGGTCACAATATGGCCACTGCAGCTCCAGATATCACATTCACATCCAAGGCAAGAAGAGGGAGATAGGCTGACACTGGCTGTGTCTCCTTTCCCATAAGCACCTCATATTTCCTTTCTCAGTAGATTCCCCTTAGGTTTTACAGTCTGGAAGTAGGTCACATGGCAATCACCAGGCATAAGAGATATTAAAACATAAGAAGCAGGGTATAATGATGGACTTAGACCACCATCACATCTCTCTTGAGACTTAGCACTGTCTTTTCCTGCCCCCTTTCCGTATCAGGGTTCTGTCATTGGTGAGGAGAAACAAATATTGTCGAACCTCAGTGTTATATTGGGATCTGGGTGTCCCACAAAGGCCTCCGTGCTGAAGGCTTGGTCCCCAGCCTGTGACATTACTGGGAAGTGGTGAGAGAGGCAGGGAGAGGTTCTGGCCCTCCCTTTCTTTCTTTGCTTCCCTGCCTCCATGAGCTAAGCAGCTTCGCTCCCCCCCCTTGCTGCAGGCCCAAAGGCAGGTGCCGGCCTCCGACTGCCCTCCGAAACTGTGAGACAGAGGAGGCCCTTCTGGCTTGTGCCAGTATTGCTAGGAGGGTTAAATGCAGATGTCTTGTACTCTGAGTAACTGATTTGAAGATAACAATGCACAACATATATACCATTGTTACCCCTTAATTGTTGTGTTTTGAATTTTTTTTCTTTTTAAAATAAGAGAAAAAAAAGACTATGCAAATCAAGGTAGATGAAGGTCTCAGGGATATGAGCTCACTGTCAAAAACCATCCTATCCGCCACAAGCTGAAAAAAAAGAATAAACCTTTCTTCCTCATAAGCCATTTACCTATGGCTTTGTAACTGCGACTAAAGCTGACACATCCATAACAACTTTTTGCCCTTAATTTGGAAATTTTGATTACAAGTGTCAGAAATCCCAATAAGACTGACTTAAGCATAAATACATAAATGGATACATAAAGACACAGTGTCTTAGTTGCTTTTCACTAGTCGCTGAGACAAAATACCTGATGCTCAAGGTTGGGAAAGGAAAGGTTTATTTCTTACAGTTTTTGGAGGTTTCAGTCCACACTCAGTTGTCTCCAAGGCAGGGTGGCATGGCGGGGCCGCAGTTCATGGCGGGGCCGCAGTTCATGGCGGATGCAAACAGCAAGCGGAAACCGGCAAGAGAGAGACACCCCTTCTTCCTGCCATTACATCACATCCTGGCTCCACCCCCTAGGAGGGTGTAGCACTGACACCACCAATCCAAACACTAGACAATGAACCAATCACAAATGTACAATGCAAATACATGAGGCCTGGGGGCCGCCGACATAAACCATGACATCCCACCCCTGGCCCCTAGAGACTCATGTACAACCTTTATACAAAAGACATTTAGTCCATCTCCAAGAGTTGCCAGAGTCCTAACATTTTCAGCATTGTTGAGAAGTTCAAGTCCCAAGTCTCCTCCAATATCTATGGCAAACTCTTAACTGTAACCCTTTGTACAAGTGAAACAAGGTTAACATTTCTAAAATGCAAAGGCACAAAATAAACATTACCATTCCAAAAATTACAAATTGGGGAATATAAAGCATTGGGAACAAAGCAAGTCCAACAGCAAGTCACCAGGGTGAACATTAAGTCCTAGAGTTCCATGCTCAGCATTTGAAGCAATCTGGTTGCAAGCTCCAAAAGGCTTGGGTGATTCCACCCCCAGGGCACTTCCAGGGATTTCAGCTCCCACAGCTTCTCTCTTAAACCTTCTCTGCTCAGTTTTTGAAGCTTTCCTTGGATGATCCACGTTCTTGGCTTTTCCAAACTTCTGGGGTCTCCACTGCACCTTTGGCTTCACACTTACATCTTTACATATTACCCTTTCAGGACACACTGCTTGGCCTCCCAGGCCCTTTGCAATCGAGGTGGAAACCTTCTTACCCTCAAAATTTGTGCATTTTCCTTGCACCTAAAATCAGCACCATGTGGATGCTGCCAAGGTCTGCTGCCACTGGAGCAATAGCCAGGCTTTTCTCTCTCTTGGCTATAGGGATCGATTGCCTAGATTGCTGGGCTCTGTGAACCCGATTGTGAAGAAAAGCTTTTCTATGTTGCCGCCATTCTGGAACCTCATGTGGCTGCCGCCATTCTGGAACCTCATATGGCCTCCTGTGCCATTCTGGAGCATGATGCTCTGAAGCTTTCTTATCTGAGAAAATTCTTTCACTTTTGCAGTTTGGGGGCTGCAAAGGGTGGAGACCCGCTGCCTCCTGGGATGCCCAGTGGCCATCTTTCTTATCTCTCTGTTTCTTCTCAGCAATTAAAGTCTCGGCACTATCTTTACAATCCACAGCTTTACTGGATTTTTCCTTCTGGCCAAACTCACAGTCTTTTAAATTATCCTGCTGGGCTCTTTGCTCTTGATTTGCAACATAGATCTGGCTAAAAGCCCCCAACAATAGCCATGCCACAGCCTCAACACTTGACTGCCTTGAAATTTCCTTTGCCAGATTAATCAGTCCATTATCCTTAATCTCAGTCTCAGGCAAAGTCTCTGGGCATGAGCAAAATGCAGACAAACTTTCTGTCAAGCCATAACACACATCATAGGGAGTCCAACAACCAATGCAGTCCTCCTTCCCAGCAGAAACCTCCCAAGCCTGGTCTTTACTATTAGGCTTTCTATCAGCCTTCTGGTCTCCTGAGCTCTGACCAGAATCTCCTCTACAGAACAGCTGCTCCAGCTCTATGTATCCAGGCGACAAGTCCGAACCTTTCCAAACTCTGCTCACAAGCCATTTCCAAAGCCTCTTGAAAAACATGGTCAGGTATAGTCACAGCAATAACCCCACTCTCGGTACCAAGTTCTGTCTTAGTTACTTTCCACTAGTCGCTGAGACAAAATACCCGATGCTCAAGGTTGGGAAAGGAAAGGTTTATTTCTTACAGTTTTTGGAGGTTTCAGTCCATACTTAGTTGGCTCCAAGGCAGGGTGGCATGGCGGGGCTGCAGTTCACAGCGGCTGCAAACAGCAAGCGGAAACCCACAAGAGAGAGAGAGACACCCCTTCTTCCTGCCATTACATCACATCCTGGCTCCACCCCCTGGGAGGGTGTAGCACTGACACCATCAATCCAAGCACTAGACAATGAACCAATCACAAATGCACAATGCAAGTACATGAGGCCTGGGGGCCACTGACATAAACCACGACACACAGCAAGAAGGAAAGAAAACAATAACAGAAGTAAAATTGACTCATCTCCTTGAAAAATCCAAGAATGGTTTGCTATTAAGTCTGAGGCCAAATGGTCGAACCATACTGTCTGGAGAGGCCCTTTTGTGCTTTTTGGCTTTTTCTTTGCACTTGACATTACCAGGGTCCTGATGGTCCCTGGGAGCTCCAAACTCACACTCCCCCAGGCTCTGGCACAGCTGGAGTGAGCCTTCTCTTCCTGCCAACATGAGAAAAAATATCCCAGGATGGGCGCTGATTGGCTGTGACTGGGTCCAAATCCACCCCTGAGCCAATCACAGTAACCACAGGGAACTCCGCGCCTGATTGGCAAAGCCAGGCCTCACACCCAACTCTGGAGCATAGGGCAGGTCAGCTTCCCCCAGGCCAGTGGTTAAATCTGAGGGCTAGAGTGGACCCTTCGTGAACATCAGAGCAGAACCAGAGGAAAACAGAATATAAAACTTGGCAGCTTTTGAGGTACTTTATTCCACCCAGACATGAATGAATTGGGAAACACAGGGAATCTGGCCCCATTTTTACAGTGAGAAAAATGGTCACAGAGAGGGAAAATGACAGGGTCAGAGTCACTCAGCCTACAAGTATTTAGGATAAATCTTCATCTCTGAGTTCTTGGTAATTTCCTGAATGGCACCTGACATAGACAACTGGTCAACCCGAGGATTATCCAGGAGCCGTGAACCCATGGATCACACTAGACAGAGCTATAATAACCTTTATAAAGCACCTTTACCTCTGCTGCTTTTTGAGAGCTTTACATCTTCAAGGAAGGCAGCCTCCAAATTGGTCCTTCTACTGTACGGATAGGAGAAGGCTGAGAAGTGATAACCAACCAGCTCAGAAAGCCACGGAAGCTATGGTCACACCCAGGCCAGAGGGGTGATCGACACTAAATGCTGTCATTTCTCCAGCACCCTGCATGTTCTCGTAGGTCTCTCCACGCCACTGTGGGAAAGATACTACCAACACTGCCATTTTATGCACGCAAAGCTCAAATTCAGAAAAGTTAAACAACTTGCCCAGGGCTACAGGGTTCATAAGGGGAGGACCTGGGGCTTGAGGCCAAGCCTGTCCAAAAAACTGAGCTCCACAATGAAGGGATGGAGGATCTGGGAAGCTGTCTCTGGGGCCCCTGGGGCTCCCGACGCAGGCGGGGACAGTGTCAGGAGGGCAGCACTAGTCCCCTTCCTGCCTGGCTGACAGCTGTAATCACACCCGCTCTGCTCCTGGACTATCTGTTCATGACAGTTTCCGCCCAAAGAACCGTCCCCAAACTCCAAAGATCGGCCCAGGAGAAAGGACTTGACCCCGGGGATTGGGAAACCTGCCTCTGAATATCGCCTTCACTTTCACTGGGTGAACCTGAGAACTGTTTCCTGCCAGAGCCTCAGTTTCCCCATCTGTGACAGAAGCCCCCTTGGACTCGGTGATCTCTGAAGGTGACAGTTTTGCTCCAGCTTGATCTTGGAGCCTCTTGGGCTCCAAGATTTCCCCACCCCTTGCGGTAGCTTCGGATTTCTTGCCCGGGGGTAGAGCAGGGCAAGTTGCTACAGTTCCGTCCCCTGTGCTCCCGCCCCGTCGCCCCACGCCCCGTGGTGCAGGCTTGCCTAACCCCAGCCGCCCTAAGCAAACCCCTGGGAACAAAGGCGGGACGGGACTTGAAGAGGGAGGGGCTGGGCGAGGCTTCTTCCCTGTTCAGCAGTTTTAACCCCTTCCATCCCAGCAGGCAGGCTGATGCGGTGGGGCCTGGCACATCCACCCCAAACAACTGTGGCCTTCCAGGAACTGCTCTGCCTCCTAAAGGAACCTTCCCAGGGAGCAGCCAGAGCAGGAGACACTTCAGTCCTCAGGGGGTCAGAGCCGGAAAAGAGCCCCACGTTGTCATTTTGCCAGTTAGGAAGCTGCAGTCCAGAGATGCATCAGCCCCCCAGGGAGGAGCCTGGGTTAGCTGCATGCCAGCTACACACACACACACACACACACACACACGCGCGCGCGCTCGCGCAGAAGAACAAACATATTGAATCCAGGAACCAACCAGAGACTCCTCACCTAGTGCTGCCTCCTCTGTAGATGGCGCCTTTTGGGATTCCTAAATGAAAATTCCCATCCCCAAATTAGAAGCCGATTGTTGAGGCCTGTCCGTAAATTCCTCACTTGAACCTGCAGTGACTAATTCTGTCAGTAGTGTGGGATCAAACCCACCATGGCTATTAAAAATGTAATAGCAAGCCCCAGTGCCCTGGGGCTGAACTTTCTTATTGGCCTCAGAACAGGGCGAAGCCTGCACAGTCAGCCTGCTGGGCCAGGAGGGCCAGGCGGGAGCTGCTTCCTTGAGAAAAATCTCCTGCAGGACCCCCTGCTCCCGGCGCACCCTGGAGGGACCTTCTGACCAAGGAATCGTTCTCCTGCACAGGCCCTAATATAGCCGAGGTGGGGGTCCCCAGCCAGGAGAAACCCTGACATTCTACCCTTAGTGGAAACAAACAGGTCCCCCTAAGGCCTCAGTGAAAGTGGGGGTGACCCACAAGGGCGTGGCTTGGGGAGAACTCTTGGTGAATTTTAAGCAATATGCATGATTATCAATCTGGGCAGCAGCTTTGAAATGGGGGCCCTGGGCTCCTGTAGCCAGGGAGGACATATGGATCCGGGCAGAGGACACCAGGTGACCTGGGCCCAGCAGCGGGCGATACAGCAAAGCAAGGGTCAGCACAGGAACTGGCAGTACTGTCAGGATCTGTGCGCACAGCCTCCCAGCCTGCCCTTGGGGTCCCTGAGTGAGGTCCACGCTCCAGGGACTCTCGGGAATGCTGCTCTGTAGCTGGCACTGTGCTGAGCCCTGAGAGTAAAGTGACAAATCCATGTGGCTCCTACCCTTGAGGACAGCGACAGGTGAGAAATACAGAGGTTCCTGGGTGTGGTGGCACACGCCTGTCATCCCAGCACTCAGGAGGCTGAGGCAGGAGGGTTGCTGTGAGTTCAGGACCAGCCTGGGCTACACAGTGAGCTCAAGACTGGCCTGAACTGCATAGGAAGACCCTGTCTCAAAAGACAAGACAAGACAAGACAAGACAAGAAAAAAAGAAATACAGAGGTCACCCTATTGTCATTTTAGCACATCCAGTGTTGAGCTCTTCGGCAAACTAGCACCCCAGGGGATCCCCAAGTGATGCTGGTCACTGACCGCACAAGGCTAATGACACCCATGTGCCTCCTCTTCTCTCACAAGTGTGTCCAACGCCACCGAGGAACCTATGCCTGGTCTGCACCCTCCTTCCAGCCCTGTGCCTGCCAAGCAGGCAGCACCTTTGCCCTGGATGCCTGCCCACCAGGGAGCAGCCTCAGTGGCTTGCTGTAAAGGCAGAGCCCCCCAGGGCTTCCAGGCTGTGCGGGAGACAGACACTGCCGCCCTGGGCCGTGAGGAGACCTCAGCCTCTGTCCCAGTGCAGGGTTCCCCCTCCCTGCACTTACACACAGGCCTTCAGCTTGCCTGAGGAAGGTGACACCAACACCCTGGTCCCTTTCTCAGGGCCCTGCAAGTGCTGCATCCTCTTGGATCTTTGGTCCCCCTTTTCCAGTCATTCAGGTCTCAACAGAAGTCACCTCAAAGCCCTCGAGACCTCCCTCTCCAAAGCCCCCACCACCCATTTTCATCACAGACCCTGACTTCTATCTACGCAGCACTCGCCTATCCCAGAAGTCACCTTAGTTTTGTGTGTGTCTGTCTCACTGTGGCCTCTGGGGACACTGTCTCACTCCTTTACCACAATCTACCCAGCACCCACAGCCCAGGGTTCAGTAGGGTCTCCAAAATCTCTGCGGCCTCCTTAAAGGGTTAGTGCAATGCTCAGATAGAAAACGGCCATTTGGGAAAGAATAGAGAGCTTGGATGAATCTACCCATTCATCAGATGGGTAAGTGGAGATTCAAAGAGACCAGTTTCCCAAAGTGACCGACCCCTCTGTTTATCATATAAACAGACACAGGCAGCAGCAGAAGAAAGAGGTGGGGTAGGAGCAACATCAAGGGCAGAGGTAGCACCTTCCCGGGTAGTGGGTAAGTGGGACTAGAGCAAAAGGCGAGGACAGGAGTGAGATTGCCCTGACTAGGCAGGCGCAGCTCAGACTTTGCCCCTGGGGGAAATTACTCAGCCAGCCCAGGGACAGCGCGCAGAGCCACTGGGCATGCGCGCTCGGAGCCAGGGTGGAGGGCTGAGGCGAGCGAGTCCCACGGGACCTGCGTGCCACGACCTCAAAGGCCCTGAGGGCGGCAGCCGCGCCCCTCCAGACCCGTCACCAGCGAGCACCCTCAGCGGGTCTCGGCCCGCCGCCGCTCACCCGTGCCAGCCTGCTGCCCGGTTAGCGCTCCGTGCCCAGGCTCTGGGCCAAGGAAGCGCGCACAGAGGGTGGTTAGCGAGGAGCAAGCAGCCCCCGGCGCCGTAATTACACCCGGGCTCCGCGCCCCGACATCTAAGCCAGGAGCGGGGTGCTGGGGCGAGAGAGAACACGGTTCGCCTGAGCTGTGGCGCCCCAGGTGCCTTCCACCCAGCCCACCCTGCTCCCCGCGCTGGCGGGCTGTCCGCTGAGTTTCTTCCCTCCCCTCGCTCCTTCCAAAGTTCCTTTTTTTGGTGCTAAAGGGCCCCGTGTGCAGGCTCTAAGCGCTGCTACTGGTTAAACGCAGCCCAGCCTCTGCTCCGGTGGAACTGACACTTTAAAACCAAATCGCCCACAGGTAGATGGATGGGCATACAGGGTGCCAGGCGGTGACGCCCGGAGAACCCTGCGGGGCCGGGGACCAGGTGGTGCTGACCCCCGGGTGGCAGAGGCTGGCCGGAGGAGGCCACTGGGCAGCCACGCAGGCGCCTGGGACAGAGAGGGCCCTGGCAGGCGCCGGCGCATGGTGGGAGCAGAATGCGCCAGCGATGATGTTTTAGGACTCTTTGGGGTTACGCAGCTCCAGGTCAGGGTGAGGACAGCTTCCAGTCAGGGCCAGGCTCCAGGCAGAGAGAACAGCACGTCAGAGGCCTCAGGAAAGACACAAGGCTTTGTGTATTTCAGAGAATTTCACCTTATTTGACCTTCAGAGCACCGCTGTCCGCAGAAGCATGTAGATGGCTTTTTGCTTTTGATAACGGAGCCCCTCCCACCCCAGCTCAAAAAATGCCCCACTGTTCCACAGAGAGCAGGCAGGGGCCTCTGGACACAAGAGCAAATCCGGGTTCGGAGCTACCGTTGCACGTGGGATCACTGCGAGTTCCAGAACAGCCTGCGCTCCCGGCCGCCTCTGACTGGGCTAAAGGGCTCAACGCTGAGCCGAGGGCAGCTGATTGGCCCGGTGGGCTGTGGAATGACTCAGAGTCGCTGCACTATAGAGCTGTGACGCATCCCCCCAGGACTGGGGTCACTCAGCCAGCATGGCAGGGGACGTCTGCACGGGTTGCAACTTAGTATATCTGGGCTGACCCTTCTGAAATACACACTCTTCAGACGCCCTCCAAAAGTCTCCTGCAGAACTCCAGAGAGAGAGGAGGGAGCCACAGAGACCTAAACGCCAATGTAAAACCGCAAGTCAGAAATGCCACCCAGGGGCGCAGGTCCCCTCACCAGGGACTCTCACGGCGACTCTGCAAAACCTTTCATGACAGTTTTCTCCAGATCCTGCCATGGTGTGGTCTTGGATTCCAAGCCACACACGCTAACTAACAGAATTGCTGACAGTGTCACTGTCACGCTCATGTGTCAGCTTCCTGGTGTCACCACATCCAGTGAAAGGCACTGAGTAATTTGGCACCAAATCTGGAGGGGTACGCTTGTGAACATTTTGCATGACACATAAGCAGTGTAGGAAACAAAATATGTTTTGTGAGGGTTCAGTCAGGACCCTTTCAAGTGGTGTGAGAGACATTTTAGATGCTGTTGGGAAGGATTGTTGATAAGAAAGATAAACTGAACTAACTGGGTGCTGTGGTGCGCACCTGTAATCCCAGCACTTGGGAGGCCAAGGCAGGAGGATCACTGCAAGTTCGAGACCAGCATGGGCTACAATGTGAGCTCAAGGCCAATGCTAGCCTGAACTGCATGGTGGGACCTTGTCTCAAAAAGACCAAAAGAAAAAAAAAGAAGAAAGATAAGCTGGGCTGGAGTTGCTGCTCAGTTGTAGCTCAGGTTTAAACCCCAGCACCACAAAAAAAGGTGGGGGGAAGGAGAGGGAAAGGAAGAGGATGAGGTCATCACTCGCAGAAATCTGTAGAAAAAGGATCAAAGGAAGATTTAAAATGTAAACCACCTTGGGAGGCTGAGGCAGGTGGATCTCTGTGAGTTTGAAGCCAGCCTGGGCTACATAGTGAGGTCAAAGCTATCCTGAACTACATAGCAAGACTGTGTCTCACAAAAACCAAAAAATAAAATATAGTAAAATGTAAGCCCCGACCAAGGGGTGGAGAGAGGAGGGAAGGGAAGGAAAGAGAAGGAGTAAAAAGAATTGACACGCTGTGTACACGCTCCACCTCCTTACCATCAGTGTAATCATTATGTGCTGGGAACGCGTACTAACAGAATTTTAAAAAATAAAGATATAAATAAAATAAAGTTTAAGCTTCCCGCCCATGAGCCCCAGGGAGCGATGCCCTGAAGCACAGGTGGTGTTTGAGGACTTCTTACACGGGATGCTTCCTGCCTTCCGAGGCACAGCTCAGGGCCCTGTGACTTCACAGGGTTAGGGACCCCGCCAGCCACCGCAGGACTGCTCGGGGCAGGTGTCACTGTCACAAGCCTGAGGAGCAGCTCGGCTCACAGGCCCGCAGGGCCTCGCACACCTGTTGGTCTCAGATCCACTTTCCACACTGACCTCATTAGAAAGAAGTCAGGGACACAGGTCAGCGGCACCGCACCTGCCTGGCAAGCGCGAGGTCGTGAGTTCCATTCCCGGAACATACAAAAAAAGAAGTGAGTGAAAATCACATTTTAAATACTTACATAGGAATTTGTGTTTAAAATAACAATAAATGCATCGTGTGTTCACAAAAAAAATCCCATGAGAAATATTTTCCATTAAAAAATTTAGGAACCGAGTAGCTCCGGTTTCCACTTTCACAAGCCTCTCCCCCCACTCTCCTGCTCCCGGCTGTAAGCCGTGCGCGTGGAAAGCTCTACCGCGCTCGCACCCGGGAGGAGGAGTAAAAGAGCCACCAGGTCCTTAGCACCTGCCATCCTGACTCTAGGTCACTGACATGCGCTATGGGAACCCTGGTGGGGTGGTCGAAGCTGAGCTGTTGGGAACCTTCGCTCGACCTTGAAGCTCTCCTCTGGATCTAGAGGTTCTTACGGACAGATCACAGATAGCAATAATACTCGTCTTTACCAGGGTCTGCTGAGAATACCAGGATGTCACGGGGTAAAGGCTGGACGCATAGGAGCAGCTCAGAGAACCGGCAGGCAGGTGTGCGAGGAAGCGGTCACAGAGACACCGGGTCACCGGGAGCGGTGATTTCAGGTGGGAAGACTTCGCAGCCCTTCCTGGGCCGGGGGCACTGGCTCGTCCCTGCTAAACAGTTCAGAAGCCAAGCAAAGGAGGCCCTGGGCTGCCGTAACCTACGGCAGCCATTCACTCCTTTGCCAAGCCCGAGTCCCCATCCTCTTGGTCTCCTGTTTCCATAGTTACCATGCCAGGGACGTAGCAGGGGCCCCATCGATATTTAGACGTTTGTTGAATAAAGGAGAGAAGGACTAAAATTCTGCCTTTTCATTGACAAAAACGGAAAGAGACCAAAGACAGACAACCGTGTTCCGGGGAATGGGGTGCTGTGGATGGTGAGCAGAGGGCAGCGTGCTGCTAAGACTGAAGCAAAAGCAAGGGCGGAGCTCAGGCTCTGCTTTGTTTTTAAAACAAAACACTGCTGAGGAGGTCCCCTGTTCCCACTCACAGACCCCTGCCTTCCGCCCTGCACAGGCCCCCTGCAGAGAGGGTGTCGTGGGAAGGTGGCACCCCCAGTCCCCGTGTCCCCTGCCATGACAGGAGGGAGAGGGCCAGGCGGCAGGACCGGACCTGTAGCGGCTGCCCGTGGCTCCTGCAGCCCAGAACAAAGTGGGGTTAACAAGAGCAAATTACAGGGGCCTCTGCAAAGCAAGCGCCTTTGATGGCCGTGGGGCTCGGGCTGTCTGGAACTTGGGCTCTTCCCTACCCCTGCCCTCCTGTCCAGGCCTCACTGCCAGGGCAAGCTGGCACAGGATGGCATTGTGGGAAAAGAACAGCAAAGCTTTTTATGTATTCCGTGCAACGGTCTCTACTGCATAGCTTTAAGAAGTAGAAGTGCAGGACCACAAACATAGAAAACCACCATTTGTGTCAGGTGTAATGGTGCGCACCCAGAATCCCAGCACTCCGGAGGCAGAGGCAGGAGGATTGCTGTGAGTTCGAGGTCAGACAAGGCGACAAAGTGAGTTCAAGTCCAGCCTGAATTGCAGTGCGAGATGTTGAGGTAGTGAACTGTCTCAAAAAGACAAAAACAAAACTACTGCTTGTGTTAAAAAAGGGGAGAGAATCGATGCACAAGTTTGTTTTTACACCAACACACAATATCTGAAAGATAGGAACCAGCACACGAAGAGCCCCGGAATTGACTCCAGGGACAGGAGGAGACTTCTGTGAACTTTTGAACCTTTTGCCTGAATTGATACACTTTGGAGATAGGGCACAACTGAAATTTCAAAGAATACAAAGAAAGGGACCCAAGGGAGGACCAGGAGAAGGGCAGAAGGGAAACGATGACCAGAGAGCTGCGGGTTTATAAATCCCCCTCGGCCCTACCTCTTTGCCTCCAACCCTTTTGAGGTTGTTACGATCACTGTCCAAAGCCACAGAAAGGCTCAGTGACCTTTTCCGGGTCATTGAGCTACCAGGTGGCAGAGCTGTGATTTAAAATGCACGTGACTCCAGAGCCAAAGCTCTGAACCGTTATACTGGCGTATGCATAAGAGTTCGTTTAACCCTCCAAACTGCCTTTGGAGATGGTGATGGTTTTCCCCCCTTATGTGAGGTGTGTGTGTTTAAATAGATTGGCTACAGGAAGAGCCACATCGCCACTACGCCCTCCCTTTGAACACACTTATCCCGTCACTCTTACCACCTTCGGGGGAAGTCCTGGAGTCCTCTTCTGTGAGTGGCTTTAGCGGTGGCATCCTGGCTGCCTTGATGTCCTGAATCAGTTCAAAATGTTCACCTCTCGTGGTCCTTTTGGCTCTGCAGAAGAGCAGGAAGTCACAGTGCCACATGCAGTGACTGAGGTGCCTAAGGCCACACCACCGTGTTCTCACACACCCGCCTGTCTGTGGCCAGCCGGCCCCCAGCTGCAGCGCTGTACCTGGCGTCCTAAAGACACTCACAGATTTCCAGAACGCTGCAGAAGCTGTCAAGGAGGCTGGGGTTAGCGTGAGGGAAAACAAAGGGGTTGCTCTGTGGGGAATGAGTGCAATGTGTCTTTTACTGCAGTAGACTTTGAACATTCAGTGTCTTTGATCACCCCTTGCAAACAAGAAACTAAAGGCCCAGAGAGATGATGCGACCTGTCCAAGGCCACACAGTGCAAGAAGAAAAAGAATCCCCTAGAGAGGACGGGTAAATACTCAGGTCTGTTGTTCACCAGCAGCTACTCCCTGCATTTCAGAGGTCCTGCGGCTCAGCTACTGGCCTCCCAGCTTGTCCAGGGGGAGGAACTGTCCTGCTCTTTGGGAGGCTGTTGCCAGCCCCCTTCCCCCAGGGGCTCTTACCGAATCCCTGGCTGAGGCGTCTGCTTCCCTTACCTGGCTCACTGAGGATTATTCCTTAATGCAGGCCGAAGTAGAGAGGAAGAAGGAGTGGAGGGCTGGGCAGGATGGACAGATGGATATCTTCAGAACCCAGAGGCAAGATCATTCTGACTGTAAGTGAGCGCTTCTCAGAGAAGAGACCTTTGAACCAAGCATTAAAGGATCGGTGAGAACAAGAGCAGAGAGCAGGGAGGCTCTTGGGTGCTGAGGTACCTGCAGGGAAGGCCGAGGGGCTCGGCAAGACCCGAAAGGGAGCTGTGGCTGGCGGAGTACCAGAGAGCTGCTGAGAGGTCAACTAGAGCAAGGCTTCAGCGGGCCGGGAAGCCAGGTGCAGTGTCCACGCTCTTCCACCCCGTGGGCAGTGCAGCAGCAGGGAGGTTGGGTAAGACAGAAGCGAGCCGCTCTGCCTGTGTACCCAGGGAGACTCACTCTGCACACGCCCCGGAGAGCCCTAAATTGCCCTGACTGCCCAGAAACCCCCTGGCTCTGGGTTCGAGTCCCAGCTCTTCCAAAGATCACGAGGCTGGGGACAGGGAGTGGAGTATGGGACAGGGAGGCAGCTGGGAGGTGGGCCTCTGCCCAAAGCCAGAGTTGTGCTGGGGGCTGGAGATTGGCCCTACCCCGAGGAGGCAGTGACTTCCTGCTATCCGGTCAGAGCCCACCCGCATCCCGACCATCTCTGTTCCTCTCTCCCAACATGAACAACCAAGCGGCTCCGGCCAGGCTCCCCACGGAACAAGCCAGGGAGAAGATTCAGCCCTGGAGTCCTCAGAGCATTAATGAGTGTCACGCACTCAGCAGGGCACCTGGCCCAAGGCGACTTCTTGGTAAACTTGAGATTTGTCACTGTTTTTGCTGCATGCTGGGAACAACACCAGTGTGTCTGCCTGGGGCGTTCCAGCCTCTCTGCCCCAGAGAAGGACTCAGAGCAGCACTGCTGGGGAGATCAGGGGCTAAGGAGGGAGAGGAAAAGAGGACACCTCCCTCGCCACCCAAAGACGCCAAGCTTCTGGTGAACTCACTCCCTCAGAGGTGGACATGGCCACTCAAGCAAGATAGCCAATGCCTGTGTCAAAACAGGTGAGGTGGCACACAGCACCCAGGAGAATCCCAGCACCCAGGAGACGGGAGCAGGAGGGTCACTGTGAGCTCTAGGCCAGCCTGGGCTACACGGGGAGACCCTGTCTCAAAACCAAACAAACAAACAAACAAATGAACAAAAAGCTGAAACTGCGGGATTTCAGGTAGGACAGCTCACAGGGGGTTCCTGTCCTGCTCCCCAAGTCAGGCTGTATGGGTGGCACGCATGGCACCTGGCTTCAGCCCCAGCCCAACTTTCCATGGAAGTTTGAGGAGGAGCCAGCGGGGAAGACAGAGAGCCTGGTGTCTTCCACCATCACGGAGAGAGGGGCCAGGTGAGTGGCCTGAGGCCGTAGAGGAGCGCTCCGGAGACTGTCAGAGTGCAAAAGCCAGCGAGAAAAATTCTCCAGAGACGGCTTCTCAGACTTCCCTAGACTTTCAAATTGTATGTGCTTCTTACGGCATTAGAAAAAAATAACGTATATTAAAAGCCTGAAACTCGAAACACGTAATGTGCAGACGTGGCTGATCCTGCCGTCCACACCCTGTGATGTCTGAACCAGCCAGCCTCTCTCGGGCCTCATTTTCCCGATAGGCGGGGTTTCCTTCCTGTTCTGATCATCAGTCCCTACGTGTAAAACCAGTGCCATCGCCAGGGCAGTAGCATGACAGGTGGCTTTGCCATCTGCTTGTCATTTTCCTGTTTTCAGCAGTGAAAAATGTTCTAGTTGGTGCACAGTGGTGTGAACTTGTAGACCTAGCTGCTCAGGAAGCTGAGGCAGGAGCATCATCTGAGCCTAGGAGTCAGGCTGGGCAACACAGGATAACCCAATGTCAAAAGAGCTTTTGACCTAGCACTTTTTAAAAAGGATTTGATAGTGACTGGATCACAACCTGCTTTATATAATTTATTTTTTATTTTTGGTGCTGGGGATTGAACTCACGACCTTGTGCTTACCAGGCAGGTGCTTGTGCCACTGAGCTAAATCCCCGGCCCACCTTTATATAATATTTTAATCCAGGGTTTGGATTTAATCCAAAATCACCCTCTCTCTTCCCTATCGGAAAGCAAGTCCCATGCCCCAGGTGACACAAATGAAAAACTAAAATAAAGGGACCCTACAGTCCAGCAGTCTCTCTGTAAGTTACTTGTATAATTCTGATCCCACAAATTCAAAACTGTGGAATTCCAGAACGCCAAAGCTGATCACAGAGAGCACCTGAAAAAAGAAAATGACCACTTGGTCCTCAGTCTCCTCTCCAACACAGTAGAGTCTCACTCGGGACAGAGGAGAAGGGCAGGAAGGAGCCCAAGGTCACACAGGTCACCAGTGTTGAGGAGACACGTCTCTGTCCAAGAAGGTCACAGACATCTGTATGATCTGTAACTTTACACCTTACCGTAATTTTAAATTTAATTCGAAGTTGAGAGGTTAGTACAGAGAGCTCACATAAACCTCTTACCAGATTCACTACTGTCTTAGTTACTGTTTTTGTTGCTGAGACAAAATGCCTGGCACCCAAAGTGAAAGGGGGAGAGGCTCACCGAGCTCACAGCTTGTAGAGGTTTCGGTGCATCGAGCTCACAGTTTGTAGAGGTTTCGGTGCATCGAGCTCATGGTTTGTAGAGGTTTCAGTGCATCGTCGGCTGGCTCCCCTCCCCCGGGGCAGGGCCGAGTCACAGAGGAGAAACAGTTTGGAGCAGGAAGAAGGCAGCAAAGCACACAAGAGACGGCCACGGTGCTTTCTGCGCCTCCTGTTTTATCCAGCTCTCCATGGTCAGGCAGCACGCACACCCCTAACCCAGCGTCCTTGTGCCCAGCACTGCACCATGCATGAGCCGAGCATCACACACTCAAGATGCAGCCACTTCTGGAAGAGCCCCAGCCGTGACCACGTGAGGCTTTGGGGAGACAGCTCGTCGCAAACCGAAACAACCGCTTACTTAAATTTTGGCCCTGTGTTGGTCACCACCCTTTCCTCTCCCACACAGGCCCACACACCCGCTTTCAGTGGGGCCATGGGAGCGGAAGTCAAAGTCAATGTCTGTTTCCTGAAGCAAGGATAATCCCTCCCTCCAAAAAGGAGCAATCCCTTCCACAGCCATAGCACAATGATCAGAGTCACGGATCACTGCTGTGATGCCACCTGTAATCCACGGTGCACATTCTGACCCGCCCCCCGCCATCCAAATAATTGCCCAGCGCCCCTCCCCGCCCCACCCCAGCTCAGAAGCAGTATTGATGTGTATCCATCGCCCCTGGCCTGGGCACCCCCCCCCCTCTTGCAGCATGAATGAGGTCTCCCTGCTTCGGCCCCAGCCCCTGGCCACCCCTCAGCACCTCTCTTGCTCCTGCCCTCTGCTCTCCAGCTCGCCCAGGCCAGGTGGACAGAGCTGCTGTGGGGAGGAGCAGCAAAGCCTGAGCACACGGGGGCACCTCAGCCTCTGTCTGCACACCCAGGCTTGCACACAGGGCACACCCAGCGCCATGGTCTCCAGCTTCCCCGTCCTCTAAGGACAAGTAGGGCACAGGACACTGCGCCCCAGGATGCTTCAGTCAGGAGCATCCCTAACTGGGAAAGAGTGAGACAGTCTGTGTCATCGGCAGTTCCAGGCTGACACCAAGTCTAAACGTCATCTGTCATTCCTGCTCCTTCTGTGGTTTTCTCCTTAGAAATTTGTATAGAAACATTCTCTGAGTGCGGGTTGCATGTGTACAGGTGTAAAAATTCATCCCTCTAAACTTCAAGATGCTGCTCTTCATTCACTCTGTACCTCAATCAGGTCGTGTGTATGTGTGTGGGTGTGTGCACATGCATGTACGCGTGGGTGTGGGGGATCAAGAATTCATGGTTCAAACACAACATAGGGCCAAGCTGTGAGATCTAAGAGGAAGCAGCATGGCTGATTTTGCCCCACCCGGCTGGGGTAGTTCATGCCTGATACTTTGACACTGAATAAATACTATTGAATAAATAGATGAATTAATGTAATGCTGTGATTATATTCTTTAACATGAAAAGATGGTTATGATATCCTGCTAAAAGGAGTAAACAGATGGTAGAATAGCAGGTAAGAATGATCTCATTGTTATGAGTCATGTTCTTTTTAATATTTAGTCCAGAAGAAAATATCAACATCCTAATAAAGGTTTGCTTGAGTGGAAAAATAAGGAATTGTTTTTATCCTTTGTACTTAAAAAAAATTTTTTTTTGTCTTTTTGAGACAAGGTTTTGCTATGCAGGTCAGGCTGGTCTTGAACTCACTCTGTCCCCCGGGCTGGCCTTGAATACTCAGCGATCCTCCTGCCTCAGCCTCCCTAGTGCTGGGATTACAGGAATGTGCCACCATATCTGGCTTAAAAATATTTTTCATAAGAAACATGAACTGTTTGGGTGAAAAAAGCAAGCATTTTTCTGAAAATCTCCACAGAAGCAGCGCTAGGGCTGGAGCACTCGAGGACTGACTTGTATGTCGAAAGAGGGACAGTAGTACCCAGGGTTTCCCAAATTTATCTGACCAGACACCTATTGTAGTTCCAACGTTGAATATTGTAACTTTTTATAATATTGTAATCTCTTATCTTGTCCTCCTCGTGGGCCAGAAAGTTTGTATTTGTAATCTCATTGAGACATTATTGGAATCCCAGCAAGTTAATTCCAATCTATCATCTCCAGTGCAACCCACAGCAAGAGTACAGACACTAAGACATGTTCCAAGTTACGGGCAGCCAAGGGGTCCTGAGTCCAGTCCAGGTGAGGATGCACGGAAGGAAGGCCTTGATCCAAGGCCTCTCCCAGAATTTATTCTCGTGAAGAAGGGAGTGACTCGAGGATGAGTGACAGTGAGGATGGCAGGAACTACGTGAGCAAGGTGAGCTGAGCCGGCTGGGCAGGGAGCGAGCACCTCTGCAGTGTGGGGGAGAAGGGTGTGCAGAAGGAGCAGTCTGCAGGACTCACTTAGGGAAGGATTTGAATGGTTTAGGAGGCTGTTGCTTCAGTTTCTAATATGTAAACTTTCGTGCCTGGGAAGTCACAGCCTTTTATCTTGTGGCTCAAACCCAGCTGACATTCCTGGAGCTATGTGGCTCTGCATCCCGCTGTGCTCAACCACTTATAGGGAACACGGTGTGAGGAAACAGGAAGCTGCCCTCTGTCCACTGGCGTCAAGGATTGCATGTCAGTACCTTAGATGGCCTTATTTGCACTGCTTAGAGCCAACTGAAGGGAGGAGGAAATGGCATGGCCAGCCCTGTACCTATCTGCATGCAGATGAGGTTCACTTTCACGCTGAAGCAACTGTTCTGCATTCAAGGGGAGTCACTCTGGTCATCTCCTGGACACACAGCAATTCCTTTGCTCCCCAAGAGCCATCCCAGTGAGTTAGAGAGAGAATGGAGCTCCGGAGCAGGAAGCTCAGGGCCTGGGAGAAACTCCAGGCTGGCCACAGCAGAACCCAAGTGTGCAAGGACTTGATGGGGCCCAGAGAGCTGCCAAAACCACAGCTTCTCAGCTCACGTGGGGAGGCTCCTACCGAGGAATGAAAACTACAGGATCTCACTGCAGTAAGAGAAATGTAAAGACTGCACTCCACTTCCCCTGGAATAACAATTCGCTCCCCTTCATGCAACCTCAGGCCTCTCCCTGAGCATCACTACTTCTGCAGGCACCGAGCTCCTCCCAAGTGGCTCCAGAGAAAGCCCTTCCCTAGGTTTCTTTCTGCCTTTGACCCTGGTCTGCCCTGGAAGACTGCACAAGAGAGTCATCCCGCGTCTTTCATGAGAAACGTTTCTCCTTCATACGAGGAATCATAAAAATAGCTACCAGAAAAGTGGTGTTTACTGGTGCTAGACACGTCACACACCCATCACATTTTACGTTCACAATGATCCTATGATACAGAGATTAGTGCTGTGCCCATTTTAGAGCTGAAGACCCTGTCTTAGGAGAAGAGAAGTAACTTACTCAAGATTGTTCAGCTAGTACGTGGCGAAGCTGAGATACGGCATGCAGACTTTCCACGCTCTAAAATCCCTGACGGTCACTGCCACCGTCGCCTACCTCCTATACACACTCACGCGCAAGCACCAACACCCCTGTGGTGGATGAACTAATGGTCAGCTTGTGACACCCCGCTGACCCGGTCAGGCGGTGCTGGGCGTGGAAGGCCCCCCTGAGGATTGTTGTCAGCAGCATAAAAGGGGAACTGGAGGGGAGGAGGGTGTGCTGGAGATCCTCCTGGGGAAGCTTGTCACGCTGGATTCCCTGATACGGACTCAGCTGTTACCACTGGGGGAGCTCGGATCCTCACCGTCACTGAGGATGGCTGCAATATTTTTTGGAGGACCCCAGGTCCTTACCTGAGCATCGCTTCCTGGCTCCAGTGCAGATCCCTCAGCTGCTGGTACAGACCCTTCAGCCCGCTGGTGCAGACTTTCTAGCTTCCCCCGCTGACCTTGGGGCCTTCCCTGTGCAGACCCTTGGTACAGACTTGCATGAGACGCTGTGGGCTCTCGGCCTCCAGCAGGACTCGTGGAGGACATCGCCAGGGGGCCCAGGCCCTCAGCTGGATTCCTTGGGTCTCTAGTGTGTGGGCAGATCTCCTGCACTCTTTTGCATTTGACTCTTGGGGTGAATATTGTAAAATAATCCTATAAACTATGTGACCGGTAGTAAGTCTTTTGTAAATCCTGATTACAACAACCCCACACTGAGCCTTCTCCAGTGATATCCACAATGTAAACTGTGCAGTGTTGCAGTTCTGGGCAGTGGGAGAGGGTAGGACCTTCTAGGCCATGAGAGACTGTCCCTTGAACTCACTGTAGCCCAAGAGAATCTTTCTCTGTATCCCTGAGGAAGCCATTCCAGTACTATGGTTTGGATTGGGTTCCCCAGACTTGGTCTGCACTTCAGGTGCTATGGGAAGGCAGTAGAATCTTCAAGAGGTGGGGCCTAGCCGGAACTTCCTAGTCATACTGAGCTGTGCACTGGGACCCTGTCCCCTTCTCTTCTTCTCTTTGCTTCCTGGCCACCATGAGGTGAGCAGCTTACTTCAGCAAGAACTTCCTGCCATAATACTCTGCTTCACCACAGGCCCGAAGGCAACAGAGCCAAACAACCATAGACTGAAACCTCTGGAATCATGAGCCAAAATAAACCTTTATTCTTTGTAATCTGATGGTCTTGGGTATTTTGTCACAGTAACAGAAAGTTGACTAATACCATGGGAGGCTGTATTTCTTTGATTTTCCCAGCTTCTAGAAGCCACCTGTGTTCTAGGTTCATGGCTGTTTCCAACCTCTTCAAAGCCAGCAGGCTGTCTGTCTTTCTTACCTCTGCTTCTGCCATAATATGTCCTATTCTGACCCTTCTGCCCCCCTCATAAGGATGCTTTCACTTCTACTGGGTTCATCTGAATGACTCATGATAATCTCTTCATCCCAGGATCCTGAACTGAAGCCCTTTTGTCCTGGAAGGTCACGTGTTTGTGGGCTGGGCATTAGGACCTGGACATCTTTGGATCCATTGGTCAGCTTGCCACGGCCATCCACGTGGTGGACACTCATCAGAAAGAGCAGAGCTGATGATCCAGCTCCCTCGGAAGGGAACCTCTGTAATTGCCAGTTGCCTGGATCTGTGAATTCTCATTTGCTCACGATAATTTGATCTTGGTCTGTATCATTTACACCCAAGGAACTCTAGCTGCTGGTCGGGATTTCCCTAACCAACTTGGCTTTTCAAGGGCAGAGTCTCTGCCACAGTGACCATAAATTCAAAATCAACACCTGTAGCACACGCACTCACGAGCACACACACACACACACTCACACACACACACTCACACACACACTCACACACTCTGACACATACACCCCCGCAGAGCTGATCTGCCGAGCAGCCATAGCACCCTTGACTAATTCACAGACCAAGCAAGAGAGTACTCAGGGTTTACTTGGTAGGTTTTCTATGTTTAGAATTTTTTTCAATAATACCTTAAGGAATATTAAGAATAAAATATTGCGGTTTTTTTTGGTTTTTTGTGTTCGTTTGTTGATTGGAAAGCAAGCCTGGTGACAAGATCTCTTAGGAGCCCTCCTTGTTACACTTCCTGGGAGAAGTGAGTCTGAGACGCAGGAATCACCCGAGTCAGAGCTAGGCCCAGCCCAGCCTGCACACTGACTTCCAGCGCCTCCCAGAAGGTCCAGTTCCATGGGAGAAACCACCAGTTTCAAATCTGTTTGTAATGCAAGCAGCAGCAGAGCTTTGAACTTTATCCTCTTGGAACGGTCACCTTCGCTGCCGAACTCGGCTGACTGCAACGTGAAAGCACTGGCACTGGGTGAGGAATCAGTGACACCGGCGGACACAGGAGCGTAGGAGGAGCTGGATATGGGTTACCCGGATGTGTTCGCTCTGGGAATGGTCATCCAGTTGTCTGCTTACCGCTTGTGCACTCTTCTGTATGTGTGTTTTCTTCAGCAAAATTATAAAAAGGATAGAAAGCTGGGCGTGGTGGCACACGCCTGTAAATCCCAGCACTCAGGAAGCTGAGGCAGGAGGATCACAGCAAGTTTAAGACCAGCCTGGGCTGCAAAGTGAGCTCAAGGCCAGCCTGAACTGTATAGTGAGACCCTGTCTCAAAAAGAAAAAAAAAATGGGAAAAGAGGTGGACTTGAGTAAAAAAGAAAGGAAGTTGGATGTGAATTGGTCACTACTGGAACAGAGAATCGAGAGTCCACGACACCTGCACCTCTGCGTATGTGTTTAAAATGCCCCGAATAAAAGCTTCCAGTCAGAGCCCTGCTGGCTGTTGCATTTGTCCCTGACTGCAAGGGTGCAGAAGAAAGGACGAGGGAAGTCACAACAAGTCATGTGCTTCAAAGCAGGAAAAGAAAAACCAGCCCGACACAGCAAACACAGAGCTATCAGAAAACAAGGAAAACACGCATTTTGTCTTGGACACGGTTGCTTTGTTTGGTCCTATTTCAGATGGCATCTGGTACGGAGCAGAGGAAGTGGACTGAGTGTTTGGAGACACGGCTGTTTGTTTAAATCGTCTGTTGGCTCGATGCGGGGCTGGGCGGCTTCTCCGCTGTCGCAGCCTGTGCTTGGTTGGCTTCCTTGCCTTGGCACGAGCCGGCAGGAAGCCGGGGAGAGGGCAAGTGGATGAGCACCCTCTGGGGTTTGGCTTGACCTTCTCGGTGTGCGCCATGTTGCCCCCGCAGCTGAGGAGGTTATGAGATATCCCTGCAGAGTAGCCGGAGTCAGGTGTGGCAATGCACGCCTGTCAGCCCAGTGCTCCGGAGGCTGAGGCAGGAAGACCACAAGCTTAACCCCAGCCTGGGTAACTGAATGACTTAGGAAGACCCTGCCTTAAAAGAGAGAGAGGGGAAGAGAGAGAGAGAGAGAGAGAACACAAGTCAGCAAGTCAGCAAGCTAGAGATGAGATCCTGGGTTCAGTCCTGGGTATTGCCCTTCAAAATACAATGTATATTTATGTTGTTGTGAAATAGTGTCAGCTTTTTGTTACTGTAACCAAATACCTGAGAAAATAACTTAGAGAAGGAAAGGTTTCCTTTGGCCCCTGGTTGGCTTCAGGACTGTGGGAGAGGCAGAAAGGTCAGGGCCGAAGGCAGTAGGGCAAGAAAGTCACTCCCCTCATGGCAGCCAGGAAATAGCCAGGGCCCAGGGACAGAGCACACCCTCCGGGGCAGTGGACCCCGAGGATATGCTCCTCCGCCTCGGCCCCTGATTTCCTTCTGATGAGTGGTTGTCTTCCCGGCGTGTGATCCTGGCAGAACTGCCGGCAAGGTCTGGCCATGATTCAGCCTGGCTGCTCCGCCTCGGGACCTTTATCTTGATGCAGGCCCAGGGCAGTCGGTGCTGATCAAACCTGTTTCCTTGGTGACTGTGGACACCTCCTCCTCCTACCTAGATTCCCAAGGTTGCACAGTTCCCAGCCCTCGCCAAGCCAGATGTCTCAACCCTCCCTTCTGTTCAGCAACAAACCCACATCTTTCCATTCCATTCCCACCTGCTGAATTACCCGGAGTCTGTTTCTTTTTTCGTAGCCAGAGACTCCTGGCAGGTCATTGACTTCTAAGGGATGATGTGTTGTATAATTTCTTTATTCCAAAACCACCAACAACAAAAGCAGTATTGATTTCTTAGAATGCAAATTACCTGGTTGTTTATGGACGTCTTAGATTCCCCCAGAGGAACCCCATGGGTCACCATCCTGCCTTTGATGTTCTGCTGTCTCTGGGCCTCAGTTTCCCCACCCATAATGTGAGAGAGGGCCACGGCGGTGCCTCCCTTTCCACCTAGCTCTAGGGTTTTCTCAAGGGCTGTTTCCTACTGCGTGCTCAGCAGAGATCAGCGGGGAGAGTTGCTGTGGACCAGAAGGGACCTCAGCGGAGCTTTGCAGACCAGCCCGGCTTTGAACGGAAGATGAGCTGCAGGCTGGAGGCCCCTTCCACAGCCCCAGACCAAGCTCTGGGGGCCGATCTCGGCTTCACCCCCTCCCTGCAGCCTCGGAGGTAGATGAATGGAAGGATCCTCCCAGAGATCAGGGAGTGTCTGGTCCTGATCCACGGGTGACATGATTTGTTCCATTGAGCTCCTTATAGGAGTTTCCTATTTCCGACTCCAGGGAGCAGGGCGTGGACGGCCCTGGGCTTTGGCTAGAATTTCAGAGTCTAGCTGAATGTGCTCATTTTCTGCCCATTGCAGCTGTCCAAGCACACGAGGTGACCCCTGGGGTCCCCCCCAGCCCCTCCCTGAGGCTCGGATGGTGGGGTCCAGCCCCTGGTCTGCTCTCCCGCAGAGTGTTCCGAGTGACCTACCAGTCCCTCACCTCAGGGGTGGCGGCATGGGGAGGTGGAGGTGGCCCTGTCTCCCCTCTGCTTTCTAAATGCTATCTGCTCCCAAAGCCACACACCGCATGCTCCTGCACCCCAGCCACCGGTGGGACTCGGTATGTAGAACAGATCGAAGGTGCCACCTCAGTTCTCACCGGAGTCCTTCAGTGCTTCTGTAACGAGAGGATGATGCAAACCCACCTGCTTATGTTCCCCAACACACACACCACGAGCACAGCCTCTCAGAGAGGAGACGCGTCCCAGTCTCAGCTCTGGGATGCACGCGCTCTGTCTCCTTCCTTGGAGGAAGTCTCCGCTCTGTGTAAAAGGGCAGCCCTGTGCTGCCACCTCTGACCTGCATTTGCAAGATTTTGGACAAGGGAGGGATGTAGTTTGCAGCTGGAATGTTCTCGACTTTTGTACAAGTGTGGAAGAAGCTAGACCCTCCCTTGGCTGTCACACCCTGCTTCTCTGCTCCCTGGGGTAGGCACTTTGCAATTAGCAACAGGACGTCACTGCCCTGACTCGATTCGGCGTTTGTTCTGCACATAATTTTGAGCATCTATAAGGTTCTAGGCATCGGGCTCGCTCTGTGCAGACAGTGAGTGTGGGGTAATGGTTTGGAGTAATGTGCTAGAAAAAAGCATAATGTCTTCAAAAGGAGCCACAAGATCCTTTCGGGTGGAGTTTAAACTGAGAAGTAGGAATGAGGGGAAAAGCCCAAGGAGAAAAGCAAGATCAGGTCTTTCCTCCGTTTTACAGAGAAATTCTGTGGACAACAACTTGCTTGAGTCACAGAGCTGGCTAGAAGGCCAGGGTCAATGCCTGAGGGAAACTGGTAAACACTGTAGTATTTATTTACCTACAGTGCTAGGGACTGAAGCCAGGGCCTCATACATGCTAGGCAAGTGCTCTATCTCCAGGCTATGTTTCCAATCCAAAGTAGCCAAGCTAGACTGCGTGGTAGAGACCTCTGAGCAGGTGGAGTTTGAGATGAGCATTTAACAGTAAGAAGCAGTCAACTTGGGGGAGGTATAGATGCAGCTCGTGCAAAGATCCTATTATGGCTTGCATCTAGATCTCCCCCCAAAGCCTCGTGTCCCCAAACCCTCATAGGTGGGGGGGGGGGGTTCAGAGATGGCTGGGTCTGAGGCCTACAGACACTGGGATTGGTTCATGGCTCAGTGCTAGGCTCAAGGGTGCAGAAGATTAAGGACATGAGTGCTGCCCACCCTAAGTAGCCTGGATAAGATATAAGGCCTAGAAAGAGCTGTGGTTGTTCCTTGGTGCTTTGCTACCTTCTGCCTGCCATGAACTGTCTCCTCTGCCACACCACCCTGCCTTGGAGCCAGCTGATGATGGACTGAAACCTCTACAAACTGTGAGCTAAGTAAACCTTTCCCCCCTTCACTTGTAGGTGTTGGATATTTTGTCTCAGCAATGAGAAAAGTAACTATGAAAGGTCCTGGGATAGGACCCTCATAGGCCAGTGAGGGGCATATTTGGGAATTAAAAATAACTTGGAACTTATCCAGGGTGGTAGTAGGATATGAGGTGGGAGAAGAACCCAGGGATGAATTGGAAAAAGCTTTAAGGATTTTGAGTGTAACAAAAGCCTTTGAAGGGTGTTTTTTTATTATTATATATTCATATTTTTTATCTTATTGAGACAGGATTTCATAATGCAATTCAAGCTGGCCTTGAACTCATTCTATACCCCAGGCTCACCTCGAACTTGCAGCAATCCTCCTGCCTCAGCCTCCCGAGTGCTGGAATTACAGGCATGATCCATGAAGGGTATTTTAAAATGATTATACTCACTGTGGGTTTACTGTGGATCACTTCTATCTCTCCATTCACCTATAAACAGAGCCCTTGGGGTCATGCAAGGTGGAGCAGCCCCTCCCTCAGCCCCATGCGCCTCCCAGCATCCCAAGTGTAAGAACTTTAGGGTGCCAATAGCTTTCTACAGATCCCTCATCAGTGTCAAGCAGATGTCATCTGTGAGAGGCCAGCAGGGCACACTGGGCTCCTGGGGGTCTGCACCGCGCTCTGTGGCCCTGACCGCTCCCTTCCAAGTGCTTTCTTCTGGGAAGATGAGCCAAGCACCGGCAGATGCTTCCTCACTCTCCTAAGCCTTTAAACTGTTTGTAACTCCATCATCTCAGCACCCTGGGAGGGCGCTGTGGCAGATTAAGCGATCCTGGATCCAGGCGCTGAGGAATTCAGGGCCTCTCAGGTTTCTTGGCGAGGGTTCCGGGTGCATGCAGAGACTTCTCCAGAACAAGTGAAATTAATCCCTTCCAGGGCCATCAAAAGGCACGCTGTTAGCAAGAGCCCGCTAAGACGTTATCTCAGGAGCCTTCGGTAGGAAGGCCAGAGGGGTACTCAGGTGGGAGGAAGGTTTACTGCGGGAAGATCAGGGCTCAGGGGCTTTTGCAACTGGTCTCGGGAATTTTCCACTATCCTGGGAGGAAAGGGCAACGGGAGAGGGAGGGGAGGGGAGAAGGGATCAGCCTCTTCACCCTGCAGAGGTCACAAGTCAGGTATCACCCTTAACTATACTCCAAAGACTTTGTGTCCCTCCAGTCAGATGCCACCTCAGCTCCTTCCTACTCCCTAAGGTGGGCGTTTTGAAGATTAAAATCCAGCCCAACCCTCTGCTTTTCATGCATGAGGAGACCAAGGCCGCAGAGGTGAGTACTTCCAAGGCAAGCCAGGAGAAGAGGCAGCCTTCTCCTCCACCCCAGGAGCAAGTGGAAATTGGTGCATTTGGGAGGACATTTTGGCAACACTTGTCACTGACTTAAAGACACATATTCCGGGCCAGGGATTTAGCTCAGTGGCTTAAGCGCCTGCCTGGCAAGCATGAGGTCGTGAGTTCGATCCTCGGTACCAAAAAAAAAAAAAAGATACATATTCCCCGGCCAGCAACTCCACTTCCGAGAATTCACCCTACAGAAAGCCCAGCGCGTGGGTACAGAGACACACGTACAGGAGGTTCTCTGTGGCGTGCACTGTTGGTGCGAGACGCCTCAAGAGACAACACAGCGTATGCTGGTTACCAGAAGGTGCAGCTTAGTTAAGCTGGTCCATCCGTATAACGAGCCATTATGCACTCCCTGGAAAGAAGGAGACAAATACAGCCACCGTGGTGGACAGTATGAGTGGTATTTCAAAATTTAAAATAAAAAATATTATAAAATAAAAACAATTTTAAAATAAAAGTAATTTAAAATAAAAATAATGTCCTGTGTGCAGCAATAAATGTACCTAGAGATAGATACCAACGCCTATGTACTATTCTATTATTGTAATATCTATTTTCAGAAAGATATGCAAGCAGTCTGAGCAATTGGTTTACCTCAGAAATCAGCTTCTTCACGGTTTGAACTTTCTTTGGTTTGGTTTGTTTTTACCACATGTGTATTACTTCCACTACAAAAAGAAAAGTAGAGGTCGCTTGGCGGGGCAAGTGTAGTTTCCCGCTGTGTGCTGGGATTGGGGGCAGAGCTGAGCCTCCTGGCTCCTCTCCTTCCGTGTCCATGCGTGGCCTTCTCTTCTGTGGCAGCGGCCAGGCTGGGGCGTGTGAGGGCTCTGCCCTCGTCCTCCTCTTCCTGTGGCTGAGAAACCGCTCTGGGGCACAGAGACGAGCACCTTCTAGGGGTTCCGACTCTCAAATTCATTTTCCAACTGTGAGTAAATATAGGGTGCATCGGCCCGCCCTGAGACTCAGTTTCTCCTTACGATGGTGTGTGGGGTGATACAGCAGAGCAGACGACCCCCAATGCACTGAGACCCCACGGTTCAGGCTGAGCCTCAGAGCTGGGGAGCATAGAGAGCCCCTGGGAAGTGTGAGGGTCCCATTCCTGAGGTTAGGGTTCCCCCTGCTGGTCCTCGCAGGCAGCGCGCCTAAGCCACGATCAAGACGCTCTCCACTAGGTAACTAGGAAAGGACACAGGTGTTTGGGGGTGCGGAGACACACTAGTGGCAGGTTCTGCAGAAGCCAGAGTCTCTGCGATGGATGAGACAGTCATGCACGGTGGCTCCTCTCGTCTCGTTTGGCTTTTGAATGAACAAATGATCCGAGCTTTACCTCTGATTTCCCTGTACAAACGTGAACATGTTTTTGCTTGTTTAGCTTTTGTTTGTTTAGCTTTTGTTTGTTTGTTTGTTTGCAAATCAGATATCCCGATTTGCAGTGACGCTGTAAATCAAGGGATGCTGAGCTCCGTCCTAAACATGACAAAGCGTTGTTCATCTTATAAAATCCTTGGCTGCCAGCGCAGCTTGTGTGGGGGTCCTCGGCTGAATGCATTGTGTCCACCCGCATTTGTGGCCCAGCCCCTTGGCTAATACATAACAAAAGATGTCTGCCATCTCCCTTCACAGGCAGGGAACACTGCTAAACTAGCGGGATATAAAACACAGATATGGGGCCGGGGATTTAGCTCAGTGGCTTAAGCGCCTGCCTGGCAAGCGCAAAGTCGTGAGTTCGATCCCCGGTACCAAAAAAAAAAAACAAAAAACAAAAAAAAACCCCAGATATTTCATGTGTGCAATTTGTTAAAATACATAACATTGTCATGCTAAGTGTTTCAAACTTTGGTGCAGCACAATAATAAGAATGCTATGTTGTAAAAAAAAAATTATGTATTCCCCCCACTATGATTCTTTCTTTCTTTTTTTCCTTTGGTCTTTTGAAAACAGGGTGTCACTATGTAGTTTTGGCTGGCCTTGAACTCATTTTGCAGCCCAGACTTGTCTTGAACTCGCAGCAATTCTCCCGCTTCAGCCTCCTGAGTGCTGGGATTACAGGGGTGCATCACCACACCGGCTCCCACCATTACTTTATGTCTGGTGAAGATGAACAATTATTGATGTGTACCTGTTGAAAGCTCTTGTATCCTAGTGGCTTTCTCTGCTCTTCCCTGCCGCTAACCCAGGGGTCCCATTTTTGCTTCGTGCATCAGAATCACCTGGGAATGTTTAGAAATGCAGGTGCCTAGGCCCCTCCTTGACCTGGTAAATCGGGCTGCAGCAGCATGCCAAGAAGCACTACCATTAAAACCTAGCAGGTGGGCTTTCCGAGAGCAGAAGCTTCGGTAGAGTCCGGTGGAGAACGCATTTCCCTCCTGTCTGAAATGTCCCTGGTGACCACTGATGTCAGAGTTCAGACGTCTTTCCATTCCCTCTCCCCCCGCGGGATTTTAACAAGCGTCTGCTACAGCCCTGCTGAGTTCTGGGAAGAACTACGAGCTTGTGCTCCCCAGCGCTCAGATGGGGAAGCGCTGAGCTCGCTCTGGCCGCAGCCTGAGCTGTGACACCCACTCAGTGAGTGAGCGGCCCGGGGGCCATGATGCTATCTCCAAAGAAAGTAACGAGGTCCAAAGGAAGAGGCAAGACTCTCCGTTCAACTGAAGTTCAGATCCACAGCAAATCATTTTTTCTTAGTAGAAATACGTCCTACACATTGCACGGGCCAGAATTATATTCGATTTTGTGGTGCTTCTCTGAAATGCAAATTTCACCGGGAGTCTTAGGTTTTATCTGGCAATCCAACTGGTGAGACTATTCGCTGCTTCTCTGAAACTCAGTTTCCCCACAGGGGCAAATGGCGCAGCCTGGCCGGCCCCTGAGGACCCCTGTGGCTCGGCTGCTGCCACGCAGCGATCTCACAGCGCAGGGAGCCGTTCTCTCCAGCCACCAGGGGGCGCCCTGGCCTTCCTCATTTCCTGGGCTGGTCCCCCTGGCTCTGGGGGACCATCTGGAAACCAGGCTGGACGCCCTGCTATTCAGAAAGGGCGAGGGGGCGGCCTGGGGTGGGGTGGGATGTCTCTGAAGACAGGACCACATCAGCCAGCTGCCTGTCCACATCAGTGAGCCGTGGGAGGCAGGCGCTGGACCGGGCTCAGATGGCTGATCTGTGCACTGGCGTCCTGACCTTGCCCGGGCCTGGGCCCCTTTGCCCCTTAGAGTACTCTTGGGGTTTTTTGTTTCGTTTTTGTTGTTGTTGTTTGTTTTGTTTTATTTTTTGTTTTTTCCATTTCTAGTTGGACATGTTTAACCCTTGAAGTCTTCTGGCCAAACCAAGGCGGACACCAGCCAGCCCCAAGCAGCCTAGCAACTGACACTCCTGTGTTGTTTCACGAAGATGACCCGGCCTGCAAGGAGTAAGGGGGACTAAAAGGGGACAGGAACCAAGGGGCTGGGCTGGGAAAGAGAGCGCCCTCACAGTTAGGTTGGGAGAGGTGGGTGAGGAGGGGGTGAGGAGGGGGAGGGTGGTGATGACTGATGGGCCTACCCCATGTTAGATGGGCCATCTGCTAGGTGGGGACCATTGTTACCAGGGTTTTCACACGGGGAACCCAGCTCGGCGCTGTCCTCCCAACAGCAGGAACAGGACGGGGGTTCATCTCGCCTCTGGCTCCTTTGGCCTGGGCACTTCCAGTTTCCTTAAAGGCCTCCTGCTCCTCCTCCACAAATGCTAGCAGGCCCCAGGTGAGCTTTTGAAGAGGACTCAGGGAGGGAGGGATGGAGGACGGCCTCTACTAGCCTGGGAGGTGACTTTAGGTGACTCATTTGGCTCTAGTCAGTATCGAATACATTGTCATTCAGCTCTCCTCAGGCTGATTATGAAGCCGTGTCCAGGAGGGCTTCTCTCAGCAAGAAACAGAGCATGGGGCTCCCCCACACCTGCACAGCACCCTTCCTTCCATTGTGTGTATATTCTTATTGTGTTATCCTTAAGGTGGATATCTATTCTTGGTAAATGAAGTTGATCTTCCAGCTAAGATAATGATACAGGTTCTTTTGACTGTCAAGGGGTGTGTGTGTGTGTGTGTGTGTAAAGGATAGATGAAGGGTTTGGAAACAGAACACTGCCTATAGGGACTCTGGGTCCTGAGGCCTGGTCAACTCTGCCACAGACAGGAGACGGAGGACAGGGTCAGAGTTCTGGGTTCCTGCAGCCCTTTCTCACTGCCTCACTGTGAGACCCAGGCACCCAACCCCGCTGTGCGTCACAAGCGGGAGGCAGAGCTGGTGGGTTGAGCTGACCGCCCAGCTGACCAGCACGCAGGTCTGTATCCTCCGTCCTTCACCCAGAGGGCCAAGGACGCAGCTCCTGCCCTACCTGTAGTGACACCGGTCATGGTGTGTCATTTCCCATGATCGCTCCCCGCCTTGTGTCACGTTATTGTAGACAGCTGAGCTGGGCAGACATAGTGCAGGCACTCACACAGGTGAAACCCATCTCAGCTGGAGACACATCTGTTGGAGGCCAGGCCTCAAGATAAAGACCAGATGTCCGGGCCTGTGTGCTTCCTCGAGGGACAGACACCAGGCCTAATGAAGCCTCTGGACATCAGTCACCCTGGTGGGTGACAATGACCTCCGGACCCATCATTTCCTAGAAAAATCTTTGTTCTTTCCAGACACTCTGGTGACATGATGGCAAGGAAGTCATGACTGGCTTCCTCACCGGATCCGTATTACCGCAGCGCCTGTATGTGTAACCGGGCTGGTTGATCATGGCTGTAACCCACAAAGTACCCACATGTTTTGCTCTACAAAATTTCCCGATAGCGTGGGGTCACTGAGCACCCCATCTGGGTCCCCTCTTGCCTCTCAGGACCTATATCTTTCCCTCCCAGTAAGTATCTTCCTACTCTTTAACTTCTGTTGGTCCTAGAATATATTCTTTGATTTTGAGGGAGCACGAACTCAGCGGATCGGACATCTAAGGGGATGGGGGAGGCGCTGGTGAGCCGATGGATGCCCAGCCAGGATGCAGGCCCAGGGCAGCGAGGCTCTCCCTGCTTCCTCAGCAGACTGCGGGTGCCAAACGCCTCGGGGACCTCGGAAACGTGGAGTGAGCGACCTGACAGCACCCACAGTCACCTGCCGCCATCTGTCTCCGCCCAGATCCAGAAATACCGAGGCCGGGAGTGCACTGGGCTCGTGTCCCTGGCGTGTCAGGACCAAACTGGCCAATCCCTCCTTGTCCTTTCTCCCTTTAAGCACGAGAGAGCATCCAAAGCCAGCTGTTGTTCTTTTCTTTTCTTTTTAGTGATCCTGTTATTTTAGTCATCACAAATCTAAGATGAGGGGAAACAACGTCTCGACTTGACATCTGAGACCCTGCTATGTGGCCCACTGCACCTGAGCACAGTTTTGGCCCTGAAATGTTATGTTACTATGACAAACAAGCTTTGGAAGGGGACCAAGAGCTGGGGGGGGGCAGAAGGGAGTAGAAGGGGGTGAAAAACATCACGATGTGTTACGTGCATGTACCAGCTCCACATGATGAATGAAATCACGCACTGCACAGGTGTACTAATGCAATTTTTTAGAAAGAAGGTGACCCACAACTTCTGATGAGCTCGAAGAGCAATGTTCAGTAGAACTTTCTGTGAGGATGAAAATATTCTAGATCGTTCCACCGAGAAAGCTCAGCTGTCAAGTGCTTGCAACCCGGCCAATGGAGCTGAATTTTAAATCTAAATCTACTCACATACAGATGGGGCTACTATAAAGAACTGTGGAGGGGCAGAATAACGGTAGGCTCATAGCAAATACACAGTGTATCTAGTATAAATCATAAAACTACTGCTAGTTGTGGGAGACAACTCCAGTGACTCCCCTTGAATCCAAAACAATTAGTGACTTTGATTATTTGGAGACTTATTTTCTTATACCGATATGTAAAAAGCTGGCTAGGGTATTTCCTTCTCTCTTCAGTTGGCTCTAAGCATTGCAAATAAGGCTAGCCAGGCGCTAACATGCAATTTCTATGGCCAACAGACATCCTGTTTCCTCGCATAGTGTTCTCGGTGCAATGCAGATAAGTACAGGATATGAACACACGAGATGTTAGAGCAAATTGCTCTGGGAATGTCAACTGGGTAGGAGCCTTAAGACAAGAGGCTATGACTCCCCAGGGCACAAGAGTTTTCGTATCAGAACCGAAAGGACAGCCCCCCAAAACAATTCCATTGCTACCTAAATTGGACTATGTAACTTGATCCTTCTACATATCTTTATCTCTGCAATTTACAGAGATGCCAATCTTGCACCTGGCCAGCCAGCTCAAGTTACATAATTCCTGCCATCCTCACTGTCACTCACCCCCCCTTCTTCACAAGATAATAAATTCCGGGAGAGACCTGAGATCGAAGCCTTGTCCACATGTCCTCACTGGGATTGGATTTAGGACCCCTTGGCTGCCCTTAACTTGGAATATGTCTTGGTGCTTTTATTCTCGCCGTGGGTTGCATTAGTGGTGGTAGATTGGAATTAACTTGCTGGGATTTCAATGACGTCTCAATGGGATTACAAATAGAACCTTTTGTATTGTGAGGAAAACTAAAAAGAGAATTACAATATTTGGATGACTGGACTTGATATTTGGGTTTACAATAGCTAGTGTCTAACCAATACAGTAACGCTACAATAACATTAGCACGCTATTATACGCGCTCATGATCTCCTGTACGCTTCCTCTGTTGCACCTATGACAGCTCACAATTTATATTTAATTGCACAATGATTACTATCTCCTTTCCTGGAGTATATACTCTGAATGCACAAAGGCTTTGTCTGTTTTGCTACAACTGTGTCCCCAGTGTCTGATATAGAACAGACACAGAAGTATTTACTGAATAAATGAATGAACAAATGTATGATGAATGAGATTAATGAGGTTGTTGCTTAGCCTGGTGCTAAACATGGAGCGCAATAATGAAAATGGGTGAGGCCAGAGGTCACTCAGTTTAAAAAAAATGAGCTAAGTTAGTGCTTAGAGGGGGCCCACACCCTCTGTGCTACATTGGCACGCAGGTCTCTGGGCAATAGCAGAGCACTGTTTAGCACTGTTTGCATCCTTGCGGTCGTACACACCCATGTCTTTGTGTGTCTCAATAATAAAGTGGCTGAGACTAAGACATGCAAAATCACCCAGGAAGGCAGTTTCTAAGTCATTACTTTTTATTTTGAAAGATTCGTCAAACTCCTCACTTCATGGAGAGAGCTTGCGTGATTAATACAAAGCAGCTTTTTCATGAAATGCTTGGAGGTGAACGAGTTCTCAGCCTGTGAGATCTGACCATCCCAATGACTTCGAAGTTTCTCTTGATTAGTAGGAGACGAAAGGGGAAAAGAGAAGGTGGAATATGCTAGAACATGATAGCCTTCCAAATATGAAAACAAGAAAAACACAACCAATCCACCAACTCCACTTTCTCTTCATTACAACTTTCCAAGTCTCGCTCTGGCTTTGGCTTTTGTGCCTGAAACAGCCTCCCGGCCCATGGAGCCCCTGAGAAGAAAGAAGTCTGAGACCTCCCAAAGAAGTGAGGAGGGGAGAGACCCTGTGGGACATGCGCATCTACCCCGCAGAGAACCACTGGCCACGGCCCCCACAAGTTGGAACAAACAGCCTGACGTGCAAAGAAATTGCTCAGAAGAGCGCAGGAGGAAACGGCCAGGAGAGTCCACGCAACCAGAGCAGAGCCCAGCACTCTCTCCCTCTCTCAGCCAAGCCCCGGCAAACAAGCCCTGATCTCTCAGGTCCTGGCGGGGCACAGGATCTCTCCCTACCACTGGGCGTCTAGTCCCAGAAACTCTCTTGCCAACTCTGTGTCCATTACTTCCCTTTGCCTCCCTGCAGCCACCCGGGGAAGACCCCAGGCAGGCGGAACCCTGTGAACTAAAATGAACGCGGAGGTCCGGCTCGGTGAACGTGAGCGTCAAGCAGAAGCACAGAGAATGTCTGAGGTGCAGAGTGCGTGAGGCAGAGTATGAGATGCAGAGTGCGTGAGGCAGAGTAGCGTGGGCAAACTGGCCCGGCAGCCAGGAAGACACCAGGCCGCGCTGCAGCCCGCAGGGGGGAAAGGGACAGGGCCGTGAGTTAGTGGGTGAGCCAAGGCCTCTGCAGCGGAGTTACAAGTGAGAGTGTCAGGACTTGGGCTATGATTTCCTTTTTTAGCACCGTTAATGTATTCGTATAGATCTATGTTAGCACCTTATCCCCAGGCGGAACAACCAACCATCCAAACATTTTAAACTTTGGGGGGTAGGGGGGAGAGGACAGGAAGGGACAGTTCAAAGAGAGAGAATCGGGTGGTGTGGGTGGAGGCTGGCTTTAGATCACGAGATCCTTGTCGATGTCCTCTGCAAAGCAAGAAAACAGACAGAATTTAAAACGGAGGCACTGCATCCACACCAATGTACTTCCTGAGGGGTGGCCGGGTCAGCTCCCCCATCCACAGGAGCGGGGGCCGGAGTCAGTGACCAGCCCCGGGCGCCCGTGTCCTCCCCATGGCCTGTCTCTAAGATATACAGCCAAGCCTACTTCCTGTCGCCTCTCCCTGGGTCTGCCAGTGCTCGGCCCAGAGCAAAGGCTAATCCTGGAGGCAAGAGAGGGGAAGAGTCCTTCAGATGGACAGAAAAGGGTCCAGAAGATGCCCGAGAGATGAAGGCCCAGCCAGACAGAGAGAGCAGGCTACAGACAGACAGGCCCCACGAGGGGACAGTCACACGGGCAGCCGGACAGCGCCCACCCCAAGCCACCCCACCCCCGCGGCTGCTGCCTGCAGACACTCACTCTCCTTAATGCCGAAGCAGCCGGCCCACTCCTCCAGGGCGATGTACTTGTCATTGTCCAGGTCACAGGTCTCAAAAAAGCGGGTGGTGCAGTGCTCCATGGGGATGAGGGGGGCACGCAGGGGGGCCAGCTCGGTGTGGGACAGGTATCTGTGGGGAAGAGGGGGGGCGGCAGTGAGCATGCGTGAGGAAACTCCCCCCAACACACACACACACACACACACACACACACACACACACGTGTGAGCAGAGGGCCAGCAAGTCCACCTTGTGGTGCAGAAAGAAAGGTGTCCACATCCTGGTCTTCCCCTTTCTGCCGTGGACCTGCGGTACTCTCCCCGCAAGGAACTCTGGGAAACACTGACCCCAGACCTTCCAACCCCATCCAACTCACAGAAGGAGATGCATAACGTCTGAACTGGAAGGAACACTCCCTTTCACTGTTCTAGTGGGGAAACTGAGGCCCGGGAGGGGGCAGGGACACAAGCAAGGCCACCCACAGCTCCGAGGCAAGGGAAGGAGGAGGAGCCAGAGGCTCTCCTTGCCGGGCTGGAGCACATTCCCAGATGCAGTCCCTCTCCCGGTCTGAAAGCTCCCTCCAGGCCCCCGTGACCCTCTGGGGTCTGGCTGCTTAGCCCGAGTTCCAGATGCTCCCGCTTGACTTCCCGTCAGCCAGGCGGAGTGGCTCAGCTGGATCCCGGCCATGGCCAGGCCCTGGGAGAGGAGAGGCTGAGGGCTTCCCAGAGCCAGGAGAGCCGAGCCACGCTCCTTGTGGAGCTGAGCATGGTTCAAGAATGGGCCAGAAGGAACGGTGTCAGCTCTGGGCACTGTTAACGTCCCTGGCTAGGACAGTGGTGGGCACCTCATGGACAGCACCACATGTGTTCCCCACCCAGCTGCCTGCCTGTCCCACAAGGCTGCTGCCCAGCTCTCCGGCTCACCGGGCCAGTGCAAGGGCCCTCAGCCAGGGGCTTGCATCGCAGTTGGGACCAACTCTGAAATCCTCCAGAACTGGGGGGCCTAGCTGGCTCCTTGGGACTGGGCCTCAGGGTGGGGCTCAGACGCCTGGAGGGCTGTGCTGCTCCCACACTTTCTACTGAAGGACCTGAGAACACAGCTGCCCCACCCTAGCCCTAGCACACCCGAGGGAGCTGGACCTCACCTGCAGCTAATGCATAACAGCCCAGCGCTTGCAGACCCAAGGTGGTATTTTCAGTTCCCCTGACTTCCGCCTTTGGCCTGGAGGGTCTCAGAGCTCCTCCTCGCTGCCTGCCTACGTGTGGATGCCTGCGCTTCTGTCCCAGGCTCACCGTGGGCTCAGTATGAGTGCAGCGGCTGCCTCGAGGCTTTCTGGCCATATGCAGTGAGCGTCCCAGCCACAACCCATGACCATCTGTCTGCACCGGGGCCAAGCCTGAGTGGACCCTGTGGTCCCGAGGGTCCGGGGTCCTACCCGTCAACGGGGTGCTGGTCCAGCTGGCCGAACTGCCAGTGTACAGGGAAGATGTACATGTTGTAGTTCTTCTCGAAGTCCCGGGCCAGCAGCTCCACGGGGTGGTCCCCAGCCTCCAAGCGCTTCTCATTCTCATGGATCTTCTTCACCTGTGCAGGGGCAGAGATGCTGGTGACCAAGGGTTCAGGGCAGACTGTCCAGGCCAGCCAGCCACTCCCACCTCTGAAAAGCTGGGGCAAAGCTTACAAAGCGGGGAGGGGCATAGCCGGGAGCCAGGGATTCATCGTCTCCAAAGCGGAGGCCCCGGAGGCCCCTGAAGGCTGCTCCTTAGAGCTACCCACACCGAGATCACCTGGCAGTGTGCTGAGTGCAGCTTCCTGGGCCTCGCTTTGGAGTCCCTGCTTCACCAGGACAAAAGCGAGGCCGAGGAACCTGCACTTTATCAGTGCTGTGGGGTGCTCGATACGCCCATGGCAGTGAGAGATTCTTGGAAAAAGGAATAGGGTTGTGCGTGTCCGTCTGCCCCTGGGCTCAGTAAGCAGGCCTCCTTCTCCTGTCGGGGTGTCAGATTTACAGCCCATGAGGAGCCTCTGAGCACGGTGAGGAACAGTGGTGTCCCAGCCGGTGGGCGCTGGCTTCCGGTGGGGCCCCGAGCTAGGCAGGGATGGGCTGGACCTCAGGCAGCCCTGGGCCAGCGGGGCGGAACATGCAGGGACCCTGGAGCCGGCTGGAAAGGACCCACTTACTTTCAGCTTCTGCTTCTCGGTCAGCAGGTTGTTGTCCTCGTCCCGTTCATACAGGGTCACCAGGACGTTCTTGAGCCAGTCCCGCATGCGCAGGGGGAACTCGGTCAGCTCGGAGTCCAGGCAGGGGGGGATGTCTAGGGTCCAGGACAGCGGTGATCAGCCCAGGCCCCGGCTCTCCTTGACCCGGGCATCTCCATCAGTGCCCTTGGTAGAGCGCCACCCATGCCCACTCTGTGCCAATCACTGTCCCAGACCACGAGCAAAGGGACTGGGAGAAGAGCGCTTCTGAGGTAGGGAGGTGGGAGGCTGTGGCTGCTGCTTCCCTGGCCTTGGTCCCGACCTGCTGGGGACTCAGTTCACCTCGGCGGCCCAGGCCTTTCCCGGTGACAGCTCCGGTTGCGATCCTAGCAGAGATGAGCCCTCCCTGGTGAGGTCAGTGCTGGGAGAGTAACACCCATCCCCAGGAAGTAGAGGAATCACAAATTCTTAGCCACCAGAACTTTCTTAGAGATGAGGACTCCATCCTGGCGCTTTCAATTTAGATCAGAGCATCACACCTGCGGGACTCATCCCAGGCCCCTCATGTATGGCGCTTAGAGGGGGTCAATGTATGGGGAAGGGACTTGCTCTGGGTAGAGCCTCGCCAGGCACCTGGGGTAACTACTTGCCTGGGGGAGGCGGAGGATGTGGGCCCCTGCCCTGCCTGCCTATGGAAACCGTCTGCAGGTCAGGGCACCCTCCCTGGGCCGGGAGTTGGAGCAAGTGGGCAGTGTGCCTGGGAGGCCAGCAGAAGCCACTTAACAAAGGCTCCTTGGAACCCGCCTTGTCTCTACCCCAGGACCCTGATCCTCGATCTTCACACTTATCTAATGCAACCTACCTGTATCATACCCCAAGCCTGGTAATAAGGAGAATAAGGCAAAACCCAACTAGAACCTTGTTCCCTGCCCCCACCTCTGCAGCCTGCACACCTGAGGCAGGTGAGCAGCCCTTGATGGCAAAATGTTGCAGAGATGTGATGTGGGTGCTGTCTTTGGGGGACAAGCGTGGCCTCAAGGTCATGAATGACAGGGAGGATGTGGACTAAGGCACCTAAGCCAGCAGAATCCACAGCTGGGATCACGACCGTCAAGCCACACCACGGCCCCAGCGCTGACTCCCAGCTTTCCAGGAGAGCGTGGCTGCCACAAGTCTCACGGGGCTGGACAGGAAGCAATGGAGTAAAAGGGTCAGGGAGGTGACGACAGCGGATCACAGCCTACAAGGCCTGCCAGGCGCACCCCTATTGTAAAGCATTCAGACTGAATCACGTTAGAATACTTGGGAGGCTGAGGCCGAACAGCATGTGCAGGGCTGAGGCAGGAAAGAGTCGAGTATTTTAAGAAGTTCATTGACAATCATCTCGTTGTATAAACAGATGGGAACCCTAAGACTCAGAGAGGGGAAGACATTGGCCCAAGACCACACGGCACCGATGACCCAGCCAGTATCGGCACAGTTCAGAGCCCTGACCCTGCACCAGGAGGCTGGCATGGCCAGAGCCTGGACTCACATTTGCAAGGCCCGATGTAGTCCAGGTGGAGTTTGTGGCCCTTCTTGGTGCCCTCCAGGGTGCACTTGGTGGCAAAGAAGTGGCAGGAAGAGTCAAAGGTCTTGTTGTCATTGCTGCACACCTGTGGGCCAAGCATAGGGCATCCCTCCTTCAGTCCCCATCCACTCAGAGATGGGGACACCAAGGGCCAAGCAAGGCCTGCCATGTCCCTGCAGTCACACGGGCAGTCTGCGGCGTGGCCAGAACAAGAGGCCACACCGAGGGCTCCAGGCTGACCAGCCCACGCAGACGGCGCCCAGTGGTCTCAGAACAAAGGCACAACTGGGTCAAGGAGGCAGACATGGGACTCACTGGGGGGTGAGTTAAATGTAGGGCAGGAAAAGACAAAGGGAGCAAAGAAAGGAGAGCGCAGCAGGCCAGGGAGCACTGTCCCAGGGAAGCCGGCTGCTCAGGCCGGCCTCAGGTGGTGCACAGGGCGGGGCTAGGCAGCAGGCCCCTGCACTGTGACCGCTCAGGGTGGCTCACGATGCCCACACCGTGGGTATAGCAACTAGCTTTGACCGGCTATCTGCTTCCCTGCTGACAGGCTGGAATCTTAGAACTCAACAGACCTCGATCCAGCTACACATCCTTGCTGAGTCATGGTTACAGAACATCCTTGCTGAGTCGGTTACAGAACTTAGCTCTTGAGTACAGCTGCATGTGGAGCCCCAGAGTCTCAGCCTGTGCGGTCTGTACTGACTCAGTGATGCTCACATATCACTGCTGCAGGAAAACTGCTGGGCACTGGAGACCATGGGACACAGAGGTGGGAGTTAGAGTGGAAGGAAGATTTAACACTAAATGTTGAGCAACCCAAATGCCCATCAGTCGAGGAATAGACCAAAAAGGTGTGGTATTATTTGATATAATGGAGTACTACTCGGCCATAAAGAAGGATAAACTGGAGACTCATGTAGGTAAATGGATGCAACTTGAGACAACACTTGTAAGTGAAATAAACCAGGTTACATGTGTAAACATGGTATAGTCAAACCAGGCATAGTGGCGCACGCCCGTGACCCTAGCACTTGGGAGGCTAAAGCAAGAGGATCGCCTTGAATTTGAGGTCAGCCTGAACTACACAGTGATACTCTGACTCAAAACAAAAGCAAATAAACAAAAAAAACAAAGCAAAATCTGAAAACATGTTATTGTCTCACTAGGATGAGAATCTGAAAGAGTAAACATGACTCAAATGTCCAGTAGATCTTGTGAATTGGGAAGAAACTACTCAAAAGAAAAACTGTGAAGAGAGAAAGAGGACAGGAAGGAAGGGGAAAGGAAAAAATATATAAACACAAGACAGTCAGGATAAGTATACAGCTGGTTGTCCACTGAGGGGAAGTTTTGTGCTAGTAATTTTCTGGATATTGTTTCATGCCTGCATCTTTCCTTCTGAGCAACTACCGTTAATATAATAATATGCAATACGTTGATAACTGTTATTCGCCTACTAGCCTGCTTTTTTTCCTATTACTATCCTGTTTTCAAACTCTGCTTCATTGTTGTTTCATTTTTCTGTTTAAAATAATAATAATAAACAATAAATGATGCTAAAATTTGGAACCCAGGAACCATATTATCTTGCAGAGAGACTGAGGAAGCTGAAGGGGAGGATATGGGAATAAAGCTGGTACCAGATTTGCTGCCCTGACTAGACTGCTACATGTACAATAGTTGACATGAGTGATTATTAAAAAAAATATTTACTTTATGCAGATGTCTTGTGCTCTGGGTGAATGATTTGGGAAAAAAAAAATTTTTTTTAACTTCAGCCAGTGTGGTGGTGCATGTCTGTCATACCAGTACTTTGGAGGCTGAGGCAGGAGGATCACTGTGAGTTCAACATTAGACTGGGCTACAAAGTGTGTTTAAGGCCAGCCTGAACTACATAGTGAGAGCCTGTCTCAAAAAGATGATCAAAAAACTTTACTTCAGTTAGGTGGATGGATGGATGGATACCGGAGGTGGAACAGACAGATTTGAGAGGTAATTTAAAAACAAGTAGCTCTTCTTGGCACTTTTTCGGTAGCAGGCCTTATTTAACAACTCCTGACAACAGCCCTAGCAGTAAAGGACAATTTTTATCCCTTCCTTAGACATGGGAAAACTGACACTTAAAAAGACTCAGCAACTTAGCTAATATCTTCCAGCCAGCAAGCAATGGAGATGAGACTGGAAGAGAACCTTCAATCTGACCCCAAACCCACGTTTCTGGGCGTGACACCCTGCTAAGCCACAGAGAAGAGAGTCTCAGGTGAGGCTGAGTCTGGGACACGGCCTGGAATTCCAGAGCCCGGGAGCCCGAGTCCAGCACACAGCTCGGAGCCTGGCCGCGCTGCTTACATTTTCGTTGGTTGCTGGGGACACCCAGAGCCAGGCAGACCCTCCTTGGACTCGGCTCCCCTTTTCTGCTGTGACCAGATATGACAAGGGGACTCCTGAGCCTGACTGAAGTGCCCCGCAGAGCCACCAAACCCGACACACAGTATTCCTAAGGACCCAGTCCTTCGGCCCAGTGATGGAGAAACTTTTAGACACCGAGTAACGAAACTGCAACCCCAAACCCACTTATTTATTGCAAAATGCCAACGTTGCAATTAAATCTGAGTACTGAGGTTTGAGTTTAGAAAAAAAACAACTCATTCATTTGGCTTGAGCGCCGACAGAGGGCTCTGTGTGCCATCACGGCACGAGTGCCACAGGTTCACCACCCCCACCTCAGCCCTCACCTTCTCGAACTCGCCAGCGGGGGCAGCGCAGGTGGTGGGGTCCTGGCACACGCACATGGGGGAGTTGTTCTCATCTAGCTCGCACACCTTGCCGTGCTTGCAGTGGTGGTTCTGGCAGGGGTCTGTTGGGACACAGAACAAAGGGTTGGTACACCCAGGCTAGCATCGCCGCCCAAGCTGGTGTAGACGGCTTTGCGCAGATGGTCCTTGGCTACAGCCCTGCTCTGGGGTCTGAGCATCCTCCCCGTTCCCCCACTGAGCCTAGCAATCAGCATCTAGGGGACCGTTGGCTCAGTCTAGAGATAAAGGGTTCAGTCCCAAGTCAGGACCAGGCACTTTTGCAGGGCCAAATGCTCAATCTGGGAACCAGAAATGCCAGATACCATCCAGATGGCTACGCCAGGGGCTGAGTTCTCAGTTCTCGGCTGAGTCATTTAGTGAGGCATCTCTGGATTCTAGGTAGTTGTTCTAGAATGGCTTAGATGATTTCTTTTCTCCTTTTTTGGTACTAGAAATTGAACTCAGGACCTTGCACTTACCAGGCAGGCGCTGTGCGGCTGAGCTAAACCCCCACCCCTAGAATGGCTTGGAAAGTTGGCTGTTGCTATGGCTCCAAGGAGCTGCAAGGCCAACAAAACAGACTCAAGTGCCCCTAGAGGAAAAGGAAGAGGAGCCGGGCCCACACTAGACAATAGTTTCCTGCCGAGCCTGGTAAACACAGGATGAGGTGGGCGTGGGGCAGGGAAGGTCTCTGACCCTCCTCCTTCCAACAAAAAGCTCTCCTGCCAAGTTCAGAGCAGATGCCCATGAGACACCCCTCCGTCCCCACCCTCGAGAGGTCCAAACCCTTAGGGCCAGGGCTTGATCTAGACATTGCCTCCTGATGCCTAATTCCGGATATTTTAACTGTCCTTTATCGGGCACCCACTCTGCAGGCACTGGGCCAAGAATCTGAAAGCTTTGTCTCTTAACCCTCAAGCGATGCCAGGGCAACTTCTCACGCTGGAGGCGGGAGACCAGTGCTTGGTGCTCCAAGGAGCGGCAGGAGTTGTCCCCGAGAAGCCTAGGTTCAAAACTTGCAAAGCCCGTGCTCACAAAGCCTCGGGTACAGACGCCCCAGCTCAGCTGTTGAAGCCTGAAGCCCTCGGCCATCTCTACTTCCGGCACCATTTCCTCGGGCAGCATTATGAGTTATGTCAGGTTTGATTTCCTCACAGCCTTATTTCCCTGGCTTCAGACAAGCCAGTGAGTGTGAAAGCTCCTGACCCCTGGCCTCAGAGAGGCACCGTGACAGAGAGGCCGTGGGAGAGCTCAGAGACCAGACGTGACCAGTGGCCCCCAGTGGGAATGTGAAACCCAACTGCAGAATCAGGGCAAAGAGCTGTGGGGGGAGGGGGCACATCCAGCTGGAAACTTCCTTCCGGGGCATTCACAGCCGGATGCACTGCTATAAATAGATCTTTCCAGACTCCAGTGCCGGAGAGCACTCCCAATCCGCGTCAAAGCAGTCTCTCCCTCCAGCCGCTGAGGCCCCCACCCGGCACCTCCCTGGGCAGGACTGTCCCAGAGACCTCTGTCTACCCTATACCAGGCAGCCAGGGCAGCCTGGAGGTGCCGAGTCACAGCGGAGGGACCTACTTTCAGCCACCACACCCTCTACGGTTTCCTCAGCGTCTTCAAATTCTCCGACTTCCACCTGGACAGGGTTGGCACCCACGGGCACCTGAAACAGCAGAAAAGGAATGAGTCGAACGCTCCCCACCCCTGTCCCAGACCCACAGAGGAGCCCAAGGGAGAGGGGGTTCCCTGAAAGTTCAAGAACCCGTAAGGAGCAGGGATGGCCAGGTGGAAATGTGGCTGAGGTCCTGGTCACAGCGCAAAGGCCAGGGTTGGGAATTTAGGTTTCCTCTTATATTTAGTATTACTTTATTCATGCATGAAGTTAATTTGGTATTAATCTTATAATAAGCGTTAAACAGTGCCCTAGAATTATGTTGGGATGCCTTGGAATCCACCAAAAGTCACAGGGCAAGAAGGGGTGCCAGCGGCAGACGTGGTGGTGTGTGTCTGTACCTCCAGCCCTCTGAGGAGCTGAGGAAGGAGGATCGCAGGTTCAAGCCCCATCTGGGGGACTTAGTGAGACCCTGTCTCAAAGTAAGAAAGCATTTGAAAAGGTGGGCTTGATCCCTAGTACTGCAAAAATAGAAAAGAAAACTCCAAGCCTTCTGCCCCTGCTGAGCAGCCCGAGCAGATCCCGTTTCATCTGTATTATGTAAGGGGCGATTAGGCGTGATCTTGAAAGAAAAAATGAAAACTAAAGGATTTGAAAAGGGCGGCTCTCAAAGGCAGGCTCCTGTGGAAGGCCTGAGACCCGTCCAGCAGCCTGTTGAGACGTGGGAGTGCCCGAGGTGAGGGCTGAGCAGCACACGCCCCTCCCAGCATGAGCCCCAGGAGACCTGCCTGGACCTCCCAGGGAAGGGGTGGGCAGAGAGGGGCTGGGGACTGGGCCTCCGCCACCCACACCACATACCTCGGACACCTCAGCCACGGTTTCCTCCACCACCTCTGTCTCATCAGGCAGGGCTTCCTGCTGCTGTGGGCAAGAGAGAGCGGGGTCAGAGAGCTCGGGCCGGGCCAGCTGCACCTCCCAAACGGTCCTGAGCTGAGTGGGACTCGAGCTGGGGGAGCTGGGGAGCCGCCCCCTGGAAACTCCCAAGGCTGAGCATCGGGGACCCCGTGCTGGGGGACTGGGCCACGGAGGCTCCACATAGCTGATGGGTAGTTTGTATTTCATGCGTTTTATATAGGCGTTCTCTCTCTAGACGTGAAGACCTTGGGCACAGGTTCATTCAGATAGCAGCGTCACGGAGCCCCCTGGGGCTGCGCTTTTCTAGCTGTCTCTGAGGCCTTTGATGCCATAATCTCTGCCTGCTTCTCCAGTCTCTCCCAGGTTTGCTTGCAAAGCATTCCTGCTGCTTCGACCGCCCACAGAGCCCGAGAACCACTGCCTTCAGATGACGCCCCTGGTTGAACAGATAGGAACTGACAGCCAAGGACGTGAAGAGGCGAGACAGCGTATAACTTTGAGGCCTCTGGTGGACTCTGGGGCTTCTTCTAAAAGTAATGCCAACCTTGCCAAATCTTTGGTCTAAATCTGCCAGTCTGAGCAAGACGCCCCGGGTCTGCCATCCATCTCCCAGTAAAGAGAGGGAGAGGGAATTCCAGGTTGAAAGCAACCACTCTTCGTGCCATGCCTGTCCTCTTCTTCCTCCTCCTCCTCCTCCTCTTCCTCTTTAGTTGCCCACTCTTGTCCCACAGGAGGTCACCCCAGGAATGACTGTCCCTAATCAGGGTGTCTGTCTCGGCCTCCCCTAGCCAAGGAGCAGGTTAGGATCTACACGGAGCCAGCCTGACCCTCCTTCATTTTTTTTTTAATCTTCTTGGCTCATTCTCTCAAGATATCAAAACTGCTGAAGCTGATTCAGTTACTCCCAGAGCCCAGAGCTGCCCTTCTGTGGCCCCCCCAAAGCCTCTGCTGTTACGTTCTACGCCTGCATCTCTGCTCTGCTGCCCGAGGCAGTCAGATTGGAGTCTGCTGCTTGCAAATGAAATCATGCCACTGATTCTGAGTCTAACACATCCTCTCCCTGGGACCTGGTTCTCTTCTGATGCCTTTCCCACCAGCACCGCCCCCCCACCTCTACTGCTTGATTTGCTCATGAGACAAAGAGGCCACTGCCCAGTCCACTGCTGGAAGGTCTGACGGCTACAAAGTTCATCTCACAGCTTCTCTGGAACTTCAGAAACCCAGGGGACCTTATTCCAAGTTTTCTTCTGCTCTTATTGGTTTAATTGAAAACTGATGAATTGTTGAAAAATTGAAACTAATTTGAGATGAGGAAGTCCCCATCCCCTCTCAGCACCCGGGCAGACTCAGAAGGCCTAGACCTGGCCAAGAAGGTGGGACCAAGAAGACAGATCTGCAGGTACTTACAGGGGCTGCCAAGGCCCTCCCAGCCAGGCAAAGGAGGAAGAAGATCCAGGCCCTCATGGTGCTGGGAACCCTGCAGGGAAGAGAGATGGAGACGGTGAGGGAGGCGTCCTTGTGCAGTTCCTCCTGAGTTCCTGAGCCTTCCATGCTGATTGGATGGAGATGGCACTTGTTCAATCCCAGGGAAAGAGAGGAGAGGAAGGTGGTTCCACTCAGTATGGGCTCAGTCCTGACTATATAAGGAGAAAGTCTCTGCTCCGTGCTAGGCTGTGTTTAAACCTCAGGCGCTCCTCTGTCCTGGTTACCAGACAGAGCTGCCCTCCGGCTCAGCACTACCGCAGGAAACTCTCCAGCTGCAACCCAACGAAGCCCGAATGGTTTTCTTTGTGTTCATTTTTACAGTTTCCTTCTATTATGACAAGGTACACAGTTTTCTATTTATGGCAACAACATAAAAGTCTTTTTTTTTTTTTAGCTGGATCGAACCTAGGACGTTCCCACTGAGCTATCTCCCCAGCCCCTGCCACCTTGTTAAATTTTGAGACAGGGTTTCATTAAGTCACTAAATTGCCCAGATTGGACTCAAACTTGCAATCCCCCTGCCTTAGCCTCCCTGAGTAAGGCAATGTGCCACCAATCCTGAGTTAAGTCTTAGGTTTTCAAAAAGTGATTCAGCAAAAGCAATGTGCTAATTAATCAAATTTGGATGATGCTTAATTAAGGGCCCTTCAATCCGTCATGTGCAAAGATTGTTTTTTCCTACTTGCTAACACTCCTCCTCCTCCTCTCCCCTTCCCCTCTGCCCATCCAGCTGCACAGGGAGAAGTGAATCATCTACAGCCTCTCGGCAATTTGAGACCAGGAGATCCAGACCTCAACAACAGTCTCAGGGTGTGACCCCCGGAAATCTGAGGGTGATCGCTTCTGTCTCCTTCTACCCAGAAGGGACAGCACTTCTTTGGGTCCTCCAAGGAAACTCTCCGAATGCTTTCGTAAGTTGCACGGAGGTGATTAGCTGAAATTTACAAAGTTTCCCCTGCCTGCCCTGGTCACTGCTGAGACCTTAGCTCTAGACTCTAATACTCATGACAATAAGAGATCCTGGAACAGAATCTCCTCTGATGACTCAATACCAAAATGCTGTCCCTACTTGAGGACCCATGGTGGGGACATTTCGCTTCCTGTGTTAACAAACCGACCTTCCATTTCCCAAGGGCTTTTACAATGTTCTTTCTTACATGGATCCAAATATGCCTCTCAAACTTCTGGTCTACCCTGCCTCTTTCTTCAGCACAGAGAACAAGCCTGCTTCTCCTGCCCCTACATTTCCTCAAGCACAGCAGTCGGACGTCTTTTCTCTTTAATCCCCCATATTTCCACACCTGGCTCGCCATCCTTTGTTCCTTCCAAGTCTTTTCAAGTGGCCGAGCACGGTGGTGGGAGGGGCCCTGGCATCAAGGCATGAAGCACTGAGTTGCGAATTCAATGCCAAGGGCTCTCGTTTACCTCATTACTGGCTCGGTGAGTAAGTACCATGCATTGGTTCCCCATCAGTCACTTGAGACGTCAGACTTGGTGACATCCGAGGTGGCTGACTGGGTCCTAAAAATGCTGTCACGGGCCGGGGATTTAGCTCAGTGGCTTAAGCGCCTGCCTGGCAAGCGCGAGGTCGTGAGTTCGATCCCCGGTACCAAAAAAAAAAAAAAAATGCTGTCACATCACAGGCAGGCTGGGGTGCAGCACATGTTTAGCATGCATAGGACCCTAAGTTCAATTCCCAGCACCAAAACATGAAGCAGACATCACAAGAACATGCTGGTCTTGGCACCTGTCCCCGCCCCTGGTGTCCCCCATCTTCCCTTGGATTTGGGCAGCACGAGCAAGCTGCACTAACTGAGCTTTATTGGGGGCTCACGGAGGTGCAAGACCTCAGCTCCTCCTTGACGGGGTGTGAAGGAACCAAAACCCACAGGAATTTAGAGGAACTGACGGGAGAGCCTGGCATTGCTCTGCAATGGCCTCGAGCCCCAGAGGAGCCCAGGCAGGTTCTGGAATGTTCTTCTCCTCACACAGTTGTCCACTTGTCTCTCTCCAGACTCAAGTGGAAAAGTCTCCCTCTTGCTTCTCCATTTGGAAGACGCAAGTAAAACAACGCCCGCAGGTGGCTCTGGACCAATGGAACCCGAGAGAATCCATCAATGAGGGACTTGTCTGAGGCTGCCTGAAGGTGAAGGATCTGAGAGAAACTGGCAGGGACAGGAGGAAAGTCCCCCTGTCTGGGAAACAGGGACAGAGATGTCACCTCAATGAAGGAAGAGCCTGGAGAGAACTGGAAAGGGAACAAGCTTCGGGCTACAGAGCTGGAAAGACCAACACCCTCCAAGTCTGCGTCCCTCATCTGGGCAGGCAAAGCCCCTGCGCTCCACGGCCAGGAAGGTTCAGTGGGCCGCGCTGGCTGTCCCGTCCACCTGCCTCCCCATCTCTGGCTCTAAGTTGCAGTGTTTTGCAGAGTCTAAAGGCTCTCACGCGCACTGTCCCCTTGGAGCCTTGAGACAGCGCAGGGAGGCAGGCAGAGTCCTTGGAAGGGTCTGAGTCCCACACTCTATGAGGAATGTGAGGCTGAGGTGGAAGCTCCTGCCCTTGGACCTGCCGCACCCCACTCAGACACGGGGGTGGAGAGGGAGAGAGGGAGCCAGGGACTGATGAGGACAGGACGCCGGGATCTCAGGGCGGAGCTGCTCTCCATTGCTCGGCTTCCACCCTGTGCAGAGCTGCCTCGCCATTCAGACCCCGAACTCAGATGCCAGGCGGAGTGGAAGGGAGGCTGCCAGGATGTCCTGAATAGTCCCAGCTGGACGCCTGCACAGCCTCGAGACACCTCTCTGATGTTCTCCAAAACACCACTGGCCAGAGAAACTGACACCACCCTGCAAAGCCAGCGGGGTGCACCAACAAGTCAGGGCCCAGGGTGAAAACTTCCTCCGCGGCGTCTCACATTGCATGGCAATGCAGGTATTTATTCTCTCCAGTGTGGCTTCATAATTCTGCAGCCCAGGTCCCATGGCACAGATGAAAGATGGAGCCTAGAGAGGAGGGAGGCTGTGGACTGACAGCCAGTGGTCCCTATGCCAGAGTGGCCCAGCTTGGGTGAGGACCCGGCAGCCCCCGGCAGCCCCGGCCTGTCCTCTACCTCAGTTCACTCCCTCCCACGTGGTCACCTGAATAGAACCCAGCTGTCTGAACTGTTCCACGGTGCTAGAGGGAAATGCCCTGGTGGGGGGTGTTTCCTCTGGCTCTGCGGTCACTAAATGCAGACGTCCGCACCCCCTCCACCTCCAGTTCCGTACATCCAGTGCTTTCCTTTTGCCTCTTTATTTGCTCTGGAGACTGCTGAAAACCCGTCCTTGGCTGCCAGCAGGACCCGAGGCCGAGGTCACTCCTCACCCTTTGGAAGGGCTCTGGGGATGGAAAAGTACAGCCATGCCCCTCGAAACATAAAGGGCCTCCTTTGGGCTCTCCCCGGGCATTGAAAAGTCACTGAATTCTCCGAATCACAGAATTCAAGACCACGGGACTCAGAATAAACTCTCAGAGGGGACGCACATGACTTATGGTTGTTAAATCTAATTTGAGTAGAAAGCATTTATGGAGCAATACAATCCCAAGGAATTTTCAGCAATGATGAAAATATTCTACATCTACTTTGTCCAATATGGCAGCTCCTGGCTACACGTGACTACTGCATGGAATGTTTAACTATTTCATTTTCATTCATTTAAACCCACAGAGCCACACATGGCTGCTGGCTACCATAGTAGACAGATGGTTATAGAGACAGTGAAGCCTAATGGGAAGCTCATGGGCCCAGGAACCAGAATGCATGGGTTCAGATCCCATCTCCGACACTCTGTGACCTTCAGAAATCAACTTTGCCTCTGTGGGCCTCAATCGGTTCCTCCATCTGTAAAAAGGAAAGAGCAACACAGCTGCCTTGAAAAGCTCACGGGCGGATTTACAGGAGAGAATACAAGTGAAGAGGTAAGAAATACAGTTAGGAAGAACATCTTAGAACCCAAATACCTCGGAGTGCCCATTGCCTTTAGGAATCCAGAGTGGAAATCCTAGCTTTCTGTCTGCAGGCCCAGGGGGAAAGGGTGTTGGGGTGGAACAAAGGAGATGTCGTCCCTGTTGGCCTGGGGGACGCCAGCCAGCCCAGCCGGCCTCACCTCCCTGGCTGCACTGATGAAAGCCAGGCCCAAGGCTGGCTTCTCTCTATGGTGCTGACACAAGTCAAGCATCTCCCTCCCACCGTTTGGCTTGGAAACAAGGATCCAAAAATCACACACTGCGGTAAACAAGCCCAGAGGGAGGAAAACAAGGCTGTGGGCAGACGTGTGCCAGGCCCAGCAGGAGCCAGGGCCAGTGGGAGGTGTGGGGGGGTTTCAATGAGGTCAGGTCCAGCCAGTGTGACCCATGGGATAACACTAGCAGTCCTGCTCCTGCTCCAGGATGACACAGACTGTGGAAGTCAGGGGTCCTGAGCCCCAGGCGCTGTGTGAACTCCCTGCTCTGTGGACCCGCAGCTCCTCTGGCTGCCTGTACAACGGGGAAGCTGTTCCATCCTTCCGATTTACACGAAGCAGAGAAGCCTCCCCCTCAATGAAGTCTTCTGTAGACGCCCACTGTTTCAGACGGCTGAAATCTGCATTTGTTTAAACATGGGAATGGAACGATTCAATGAATAAGCTTGAAATTAAAAAGCCAAAGTAGGTAAAGCGGGCCAGGGTGGGGGCAGCACCTGTCTGTAATCCCAGCTCTCAGGAGGTTGAGGCCAGCAGACCGAGGTGAGTTCAAGGCCAACCTGTGCTGCACAGCGATACCCTGTGTCAAAACAAACATCCTCAAACAAAACCAAACAAATGAAGGTAGCATCAGGGTGGAGCTGGCGCAGAGAGTTCTAGGCATGCAGAGCCTGAGGCTCCTCGGAACACCTCTAAACTCTCTTAGAAATGGCTGGAAACTCAGGCAAGGTAGTCCCTAAGGTCCCTTTCAAGCCGGATGTCGTCCCCAACTGGCCTCAGGCTCCTGCCTCAGGCTTCTGTGTGCTGGGATTGCAGACAGCTTAGATTTAGGAGTCAACTCAGGCAGAAGCTGCCGGGACTCCTGGTTTCACTTCTAACGCTGTTATTTCTTGTTGGGGAGGTAGAGACGCTAAGGGAAGCTGTGGGGATGTGAAAGCCTAGGGTTGGAGCTGTTCTGGGCCGATTTAGAGGCGGCTCCTGAGTCTGAGATGCCTTAAAACTCTCCTGAGATGCCACGTTTCACTGCGGCTAACTGGGTGCAGGGTGGGGCAGCAGACGTCCTCCTTGGCGCCCTCTAGGGGGCCGACGGCGCATTGGGTTGACCACAAATGGAGGGAATGCGAAATTACAGAGTCCAGGTTGTCGCATGGGACAAACCCTCAGAGATCCCAAACCAGCAAACACGTGGCACCAGTGCCTCCTGTTCCCCCACCTTTGAGCATGTGGCAGACATTAGCCCATCATGTGACCGTCACCCCCAAAGTCTGGAGCGGCATCAGAATTCCCAGCGCCCTTCCTCTGCCAACCACTCCCAATGTGTTGGCACTGCCAGGCTGCAGGGAAGGTCTCTGCCACGTCTGTTATTTTAGAGATAATGAATCTGAGGCTCTGAGAGGGAAAATAACTCGATCCAGGTCCTATAGCAAGCTGGCACCTGAGCCAAACTTCCGGAAGTCTCTGTGTTTGCCTTGCTTTGCTTTTGTCACCCCCTAAGTCTGGATCCTGATGCCGTGCCTGGCACATGGTGGCCCAGGTGGATTCCTAAGGGAGAGGGGTTAATACCAAGTTTCTGAACAGATACAGTCTGGAGAGAGCCGGGCCTCTGTTCCTATTTTCCCTACCAACGTCAAGGTCTGCAACTTAATGGGCGAGGGCAGAGCTGCTGTGCCCAGGAAGACTTACCCTGGGGGGGAGGCCGCTTTCCCCCAGAGTTCACCCAATTCCATCAAGTCACTGCGTGCTGGCCCAGGCCCTGTTCAGCTCAGCAGGCCCTGGCTTCACGGGTCAGGGCAGGAGGGAAGCGGCAGCTTCCATAGTGCCCGGGCTTGGCAGAGAGCTCAGAGCGAGCCTTCCCTTCTCTCCAGCAAATGAGCAGCCACTTATTAGCCATGTCTGTTGGGCCTGGGGACCTCACGACACTGCCATGTGGGTGGGACAGATTGCTGAGGCCGGCAAAGGGGAAAGGACAGGCTGCCGATTGCTGGTTATCCCCAGGACTTGGGCCTGCTAGACCTTGGTGTATGAGCCGTACCCCACCCAAGCTGGGGTGGGGGTGGGGGGAAACATCTGGATGGTTCCGAACATCTGGAAGTCCAGCTCAGTCACCAGCTTGCTGGGCGACTTCCAGGGAGTCCCTTTCCCTCCCTGAGCTTCAATTTCTCTGCCTCTGAATACAGAGCCATGGGGCTGGGAGGGGGCGGGATTATGCGTCTATGTCACGATCCTTATTCTGTTTGTGTGTGTGTGTTTGCACACCTGATGGTGTCTGTGTAAGTGCATGTGTCCTTACTCAGCATCTGTGTGCTTCGGCCTGTGCGAAATAAGGGTCACAGGTTTCACACGCATGAAGATGTATGTGGAGGACACGTCTGCGTGTGCAGGCATGGGGGTCACTGCCTCCCCTAGAGTTCGCCCAAGTTTATTTTTAGCCGTGCAGGTGGCTGCTGATTGGTGCCATCGATGTTTATCCCTGTGTCCCTGGGGTTGTGTCTGCCCCGTGGGTCCCTGCACCCTCACAGATCCTTTCAAAGGGACCGCAAAGTCAAACGCTTTCCTCCTCTCCGGCACCTTTCCCATTTATAACTTGTTTTTGGAAGAAGGTCGCTGTCCTGAAGAGCGAGTCACCGCTCTGCTTACATAGTGGAGTTTTACAGGTGAATACAGACCACAGTGCGGAGAGCAGGCGCCCCAGAGCTGCCCCACAGCCCTCCCCAGCTTCGTTCCCTTTTGCCACAGACGGGCAGCAGGGTGTGCCTGGCGGGAGAGGGGGAAGGTTGTTGACAAGAGGTGGAGGCCATTCCTTCCAAAGGAAGCAGCTTCCGGGTTTAGGGTCAGAGGCCTGAGGGGCTGGAAGGGGGTCTGGAGACCACGAGCTCAGATCTCCCATAACAGATGGGGAAACTGAGCCCAGAGAAGTGTAGCACCTTTGCCAAGGTCACACACTGTGAATTAAAACCCACTTCTATTTATACCTGTAGCCAACCAAAGTTCTTTCTACAGAGTTGGGCATGGTGGCCATGCCTGTAATCCCAGCACTTGGGAGGCAAAGGCAAAAGATTGTTGCTAGTTCAAGACCAGCCTGGGCTACAAAGTGAGCTCAGGGCCCCTCTGAACTGCACAGTGAGACCCTGTCTCAAAAAGATGGGGGGTGAATTTCTTTCTATGGGACACTAGGGAGAAATACACAAGGAGTTCCCCAAATCGAAATGAATTTAAACCAGGTATGGTGGTGCATGCCTGTAATCCCAGCTGGAGGCTGAGGTGGGAGGATCGCCTTGAGTTCAGGGCCAGCCTGGGCTACATAGTGAGTCCAAGACCAGCCTGAACTACATAGGGAGACCCTCAAACGATGTAATGTTTAAGACATGCTTGTCAGGGCTTTCAATAACGAGCAGTTGTATACAACATACACACAATGATGCAGCTATCAGAGGGAAAAAATAAAGCACACGGAATGGTTTCACCAGCTCTTGGGATGCTGTGGCTCAATTAGTTCTAAACGCATCACCTTAGAAAGAAGCACTGGGTTATAAAGTGGTTTGTGGTACATCATCCATCCATGCCCTGTTTTGAGGGGGCCCCTTGCTGCTCAGAGCAGACCTCAACACTGGAGCTCAGAAAAGAGCGATTAAAGTTTAAGGTCAGTGGCACATTTCCAACAGCCAGAACAAAAGCTGACGTCTTGGGGCCTAGAATGTGTCGCTGTGGTGGTATCTGGGGGGGGGGACGTTCAATTTGAGTCTGGCTCTCTCACGTTCTCGGCACCCCCTCCCCATCCGCGGGGCAGAGACCCTGAAAGAGGTTACCGTGGCAACTCGCATTCCTGGCCCCGTGAGTCACAGCCGGGAAGAGCCCCCGGTGGGCGGGGCCTGGAGGAAGCTTCCGAGGCTGATCCCTTCTCGGCGCCTCCTTCACCCCTCCCCCCGCCGCGCCCGCCGGGCTCTGTCGATGTGGCAGCTGATGGCCTCCGGTTACCTCTCTCCCCAGCCACTCCCGAGGGACACAAGTGTCCCACCCTGAGACTCTACCTCCTGCAAATACAGATTTGCTTCCCTTCCCCACTCTGCAGCCCACAGCATGCCCTCTGGTCACTGTGGGGGAGAGGCAGCCCTCTTGGAAATATCTTCAGCCTGAGAGCAGTGCACATCTCTGTGTGTGTGTCTGTCTCTCTTCACGGTGCACACAGCTGGAAGGAATCTGTAGACACCTTGAAGCCCACTCAAAGGCCTTTTGAGGACAGTTAACAGACTTCCCTTGAAACAGTTTGAGAGGACCCCAGGTACCCAAAGGCTAGTCCTGTTACTTTACAGATGGGGAAGCCAAATCCAGGGGCGTCACCGCCTCAGATCACCCCTAAGACAGCGGCCCTCCTGCTCAAGGTCTGCTTCTGGGTGCTAAGAGGGGCAGGAGTATAACCTTAGAGAGACACTCCTCCGAGCGTTGTCTCTAATGCAAGAAGGGTCCTTCTTCAAGAAAATGCAGCCCCTTGGTTCCCTTTTTCCCATTTTAGGGAGACTCAACCCAGCACCCCCTTTCTCTGAGTGTCTTTAGGACACAGAAATCCAGTCAACAACTCAGAGAGTGGAGAAGGGCTGGAGGAGAGGTGCATGGAGAGGACGAACCCCAATTTAACACCAGCCAGGCTGGACCTACTCCTGTGTGGAGTCTGCACTTCTCAAAACAGGGATGTGGGAGGGTGCCCGAGGGAGCCCGGACTGGGGCTCCACCTTACTTTGCCCACCCTCCTTCCAGCACACCCCCACCCCACCCCCGCCCACCCTGTGCTCGCTCGGATCCATACTGGCAAAGGCCAGCGAGTTCCCGTGTGGCCTGCGCCAGGGAGCAGGCGGGGGCAGGGGCTTCCAAACCTGGCCGGGCCCCCACCCTGGCAGCGCCCGTGGAGAAGCAGGATGGACAGCAGGAGGGGAGCCAGGGAAGGGCCTCGCCTTTCCCTTTCTCAAAAAACCAAAACCTGGCCTTTCGGGGATCATCACATACGCAAAGTCTCTTTTTAGAAACAGCGGCCCTGACTCAGAACCAAGTCCATGAGGTCTGTTCTTCCGGAGCAGGGCACAGGACAGCGCCGGCCGCCAGCCAGGGGGCCAGTGCCTGTGGCAACTGTGACAGGATCAGATTCCCAGGAGAGGAGGAGGCAGCCACATTCCCAAAGCGGGCAAAGAGATAGAAAGACAGCAGAGACGGAGAGGAGGGAGGGGCGTAGGGAAGAGAGAGAAACAGAGAGTGAGACGAAGTCCTGCAGACCTCAAAGGGGTCACACTGAGGCGGCCGCCTGAAAAGCAACAGGTGACAGACTGACTGGCCAGGGACCGCGTCCTTCATTTAAGCGAGGGTCCCTGAGCGGATGGAGATGAGCTCCCCTGCCTCTCTGGAGACGCAGGCTCCGCCAGGGACCTGCCGGCGGCCGAGGTACCTACCTTGGAGGCAGGCGGCAGCAGAGCGTGTCCGGGCGTCTGGCGTGGCGCAGGAATGTGGAGGGGTTTAGACACAGGCAGCAGGAAGCCACTCAGAGCTCTGGGTTGGGTCTGTCTCCCCCTCCAGCCGCAGTCCCTCCCCTGTCTCCTCCTTCCCCGGGCCGGCCTCCCCCTCTCCCCTGAGCCCAAGCTATCCCTGTCTCTTTCTTTCCTCCTCTCCCTGCGGTGGGCTGTCCTGAGCAGACGCCCCGAGGCCGCCCGCCCGCCTGCTCTGCTGCCTGCATGGACTCACCAAGCGCCAGGGCTGGAATCACCAAGCACAGCTCCCTCCTCCTCCTCCTCTTCCTCCCCGTTTGGGGGCCCTGAGTCCTGGAGCAGGCACGGATTCCCTCAGGACCCCAGCAATCCTGACCAGTCCTCCCTCCCATGGGGCAACACTGAGCAGGCTGCAGCGATGGAGGAGAGGGGTGTGGGGGACGGACAGACAGAACCGGCTTGTGACATGTCCCTGGCGATTTGGGAGCCGGTCTCTAACTCCAGTTAGGCACAGCAGGGATTAAACTGCCAGATAAGGGCACTGATAATCAGAGCAGCAACACTGCCTCAGGTTTCCTGGGGACTCTTGATCTTCATAGCAAACCCTTGACTCAGGTTTCACAATTAAACCCTTTTCCTTCAAGGAGGGTCAGTAGCTTGCCTAACAGGACTGGCCAAAAGTGATACTAAAGAAGCCAGTTCTACATTTGAATTAGGCTCTTTCTTGTTTTTTGTTTTGTTGTTTTGTTTTTGAGACAAGCTCTCTCTAGGAAATCCAGGCCAGTCCTGAATTCACTGTGTAGGCCAAACTGGTGAGATTCTCCTTCCTCAGCCACCCAAGTGCTGGGATCACAAGTGTGTGCCATCACGCCCAGCCTGGTTTAGTCTTGGTTTAGAACTCTCAGTGCAGCAGATCTGGGCTGTTTACTGCATGCCTGGCCCTTTGGGAGGTACAAGGCCTAACTACCTCGTTCTTGTCCTCGGGAAGCTTTGGATCTTGCTGATCGGACCCGCGGTAGGCAAACAGCCACATGCAGGAGAGAGACAGACTTGAAGCTTTCTCCTAACGCTTCTTCTTAGAAGAGACGGACCTTAACCAGGCATGATGGAGCACACCTGCGATCCCACACTCGGGAGACCGAAGCAGGAAGATCGCTGCAAATTTGAGGTTACACAGGAAGTTCAAAGCCAACATGAACTACATAGAAAGACTCTCAAAAAACCAAAACTTAAGAAAAAGAGGCAGACCTTGAGCACAGATTGGGTTTGAATGACACGAGAAAAGGCAGAGCACGTCCTCATGATGAGGATGCTCCTCACACTGTGCCTTGCTCTTCCTGCCATGCTCTCTCCTACCACTCTGCCCCAGCCTACCAGCTTCTTCTCAAGGCCTCAGCTGCTCCGAAGCTTTCCTGCCCCACCCAGGGCTTTGCACTTGCCCTTACCTCTGCCAGAGACACTTTGCCTTCTGAATCCCCTGTGCCTGAACCATTGTTGTTCAGCGCTCTGTTCTAATGTCACCTCCTCAGGAAGATGCCCCAGCGTGAGCTCCTCCTTGCCTCTCTCACAGGCAGGGCTCACACCCTTCCGCTGCGTTTCCTTCCTGTGCTGTCACAGTCAGAAGCCACCTGTATTCCCTGCCACAGAAGCCCCACTCGTGTTTCTCGCTGCCATGTTCCGAGGATGTCGAGCAGTGCCCTGCACGAGGGTGACCACCAGTCAACACTTTTTCCAATAAATGAATGCGCTTCAGACTGCTCATCAAATAAAAGAGTGATTTCTCTTCAGAGTTCCAGTCTGGAATAACTCCCAGCACTGGGCTTTCAGAGACCCTCAAACTTATCCACGCATCATGTTCTTGGCCTTGGACCAAGCAAGAACCTTCGGCAGATGGATACGGGGTGCCGGTGAGCTCCATAGATAGCCATTTTGCCCTTTGGACAGATGTTTATTTGTATGAGATTGGTGGCCATAGCTCCCAGGTCCTTGGGGGACTAAAATGAACTGAAGCTTTGTGGTTTTCTTCACAAATTAACATGCTGGTACTCTGAGGAGGATAAGCCAAAAGGAAAATTCTCGGTCAGGGTCCCCAAATGGCCTTTGGTTCAGGAACTAGGAAGCTGGCTGGGGCTGGACTCAAGCTCTAGGGCAGAGATGACTTTAGAGGCCATTCGCAGGCCCCCGAGGGGACACCCTGAACCAGAATCCCTCAGAGAAGGAAAATCGGGTCGCCTCTGTGTCTAAGACCAGAGTGTGCAGGGAAGCAGGAGCCTCTGTGGCCAGGGCACTAAGGCTGGTCCTCCTTGGACAACCAAGGTCTTACAGGAAGGGAAAGAAGCATTGTGGGCCCAGATGTCGCCCAGCAGCCATGGAGTCTGGGCTCATCCCTCTCCTGTCTGAGTTTGCATCGGTAAAACAGACTGGACAATTGAACAATAACACCAACAGCCAGCATTTGGTAAACCCACACTTTCCACCACGCACTGAGCTAAGCTCTTTGCACGGATCTGCTAATTAACCCATAGGAAGCAGAGTTTATTCTCTCTCCTATTATATACCTGTGGAAAATGAAGTTCAGATTGATAATCTGCCCTAACACATGGCAAACCGGGAATTCAAACCCAGGTTTGAATGAGTTGCATACATACAACAACTCCCCACAATGAACTAATTACTACAAATTGTCAACAGATACTAGTAAAAATTAAAATTTTTGAAAATGCAGTTTTAAGTGGAACATGGTACCTGTGTGTGCCCATAATTCCAGCCATTATTAAGATCGCAAGCTCATGATCACAAGTTCAAGGCCAGCCTAGGCAACTTCCTGAGACCCTTTCTCAGAAAAGAAAAGAAAAGAAAAGAAAAGAAAACAAAGCGCTGAGGCGATGGTTCAGGGTGCAGCACTTGCCTAGCTGTGGGAGGCTGTGGGTTCAATACCCACCAATGAAAACAAAAAAGCCCCTGTACAAGAATCACAAGAGCTGAAGTATTTGATCACCACATTCTATCTTCCCTTCGGTTCTCCTCTAGCTCTACTGCTTGTGGACTTCAGAGCACGAAGCCTCTTTACCCCTCAACATCTTACACATACTTTATTCGATCAAGAGCTTTCTTATTGTAAATAAAATGTTGTCTTAGTTACTTTTCTCTCATCGCTAGCACAAAATACCCCACACCCAAAATTAACAAGGGAAAGGTTTATTTAGCTCACAGTTTGTGGAGGTTTCAGTCTGTAATCAGCTGGCTCCAAGGCAGGGTGGCACATGGCACTGGGGCAGCAGGTCAAGGTAGCAGAAGACAGAAAAGGTAACAAGAGCAAAAGGGAAAAAGCAAGTCTCCTCCACTGCCTTATATTGAATGCAGGCAACCTGCCCTGGGGCTGGTGTAGCACTCAGACTGTCTTCACTCAGACCTCCTCTTGCACAGGCTCAGGACGTTTAGAAGTGAGGATGCTGGCCCTGCTGAGGTGCTTAGCTAAACCTCTGAGCTTCTCCAACTGACACAATGAACAACATCCTAGTGCAGGGGCACCTCCTCTACACACTAGGATGCAGAACTGCTGCTGACTTAGTTAAGCTTCCAGACTTCTCAGGCTGACACAAGGTATCAACCATTACAAACACGCTCTTCTCAGTTCTCACACTTGCTGCAGGGAGTTGTTTGGCTTTGTCTACACTCAGGGTTGCTGAGTGGCTGCTGTTGGTTTGCTTGCTTCCAGATCGAGTTGGGACTTCCGTGTAAAATCTGAATTTTAGTTCCTTCTCTGGCCATGCTTTCCTGGATTCTTTGATTGCATGATTATACTTACAATAAAACCAGCATGTAAAGGGCATCAGGATAAATCCTCCCACCCTAGTATCATCTGATGTCTATTCTATTAGTTAACAGAAATGAATAAATCGAAGCCAAGCCACAGCAGATCCGGATGAACCATATCATCAAATCCCAGGCACAGGCAATGCTGGTACACCTACAACCGCCAGGAGCTTGAAGAGCTCCCTTCTGCTTGCTGAGTTCTGGTACAGCACAGGCGGATGGCTGGTTCCCTTCAGCCAGCCCTGGTGCCCCCACACAGCTACTCGGCAGCCTCTCCTTAGTCAAGTGAGTTGCTGATCCAACACTAGACAGAACTGCTTTTTGATGGGCCCCGCAAGTATGAAACTGTCAGGCTCAGCGTGGTGCCTGGCCAACAGGTGCTGGGCCCTAGAGTGACAGCATGTCCCTCCAATACTGACTTCCGCGTTCTTCTTCCAAGCACGAGCTGAGCTTCCTGCTTTTTGTGCATCGCCAACATTCCCCCCAATCAGCTGTCAATACGTCATTCTGCCCGCCCCTTCAAACCCCACCCCCTGGCAAACCTAATAAAAGCCCTACCCCTTTTTTGTTTGCCTCAGAAGGATCTTGCTGTGTTCTGTAGCGCTTCTGTCCCTGCAGTAAACGCCTTTTCCTTTTTCTTCCTTTATTTCTCTAACAGGCCAAAAAAATCTAACACTTTTTATCTCACAAAATAAGGAATCAGTACTTTGGGGTCCGGCTGTCTGCCCAACACTCCTTCCAGCCACTCTAGCTGTCTTTTCTGGGCAATACCTGCGGACACTCACCTTTCCTTCCTGACCAGCACTGGGACCCTGCGGTGGGAAGCTGGCACGTGCAGGAGGACCTTGCTGCTCTCACGGCTCCCGGAACATGAGCCACCTCATTCATCCGTTCTGCCTACCCTTATGCACCCCGAATCAGGCGGGGGACAGAGCATGAAGAGCAAAGACTCTGACTTCCTGCTCTTTACATTCCAGAAGGGGAAGCAGACAAACTAGCTATACCTCCAGCAGGGGCAGAGAGTTCACCTGCCACTTGTGAGGCCCTGGATTCCATCCCCAGCACTGCAAAATAAAGAGTGCTGGGGATTTAGCTTAGCGGCATAGCTGCCTGGCAAGCATGAGGTCATGAGTTCAATCCCGCGTACCAAAGACAAACAAACAAACAAAAATAGAGAAAGAAAGAAGGGAAGAAGGAAGGAGAGAAAGAGAGAGTAGATGGAGAGTCCCCCTTTTCTCCTCTTCTTTCTGTTCCTTTTTAGTCATGCCAAATGCTTCCTCATCTGCCGCCTCCAAGAATGTCAGAGCAGTCCTGCGAAGGGGTCAGGTAGGAGTTAGAGCCTGGAATGCAGATACGAGAAACTGAGGCCTCAACCACTCAGCAGAACTGGGGCTCAAAGCCAGGTCTCCTGGATCCTCAAGCCCTGTAAGAACTCGCTTGTCATCTTTCTGCTCAGTGCCTCCAGGCCACCTGAGGCAGCACCTCAGGGAGCTGGACTGCAGCCAGGGCCAGGTGGACAACCAGTGTTCCTGCGGAGGGAAAGAAAGACCCAGACAGGAATGGGCTGTCTGGGCGCTGGAAATAGGTCAAGGAGGCTCTGTAGATTTGTTTCAGCAGAGAGGAAAGCGGCAGAGCAGGATGCCAAGTAACAACCCTTATGGCCATGCAGGGGAGACAGCAAAGGATCTTAGCGGTTCTGCTTTCTGGACCGAAGCTCCTGAGTCACCCAATCTGATTAATAATTTATAATAATAATAATAATAATTTCAAGCCAGATGTGGTGGTGTACACCTGTAATCTCAGCACTCAGGAGGCTGAGACAGGAGGATCGTTGTAAATTTGGGACCAGCCTGGGTTACAAAGTGAACACAAGACCATCCTGAATGGCACAGTGAGACCCAGTCTCAAAAAGACAAATAAATAAATAAAATAACAACTTCACACACAAGAATTCAAAGATTTGAAAAGGACCATGGCCCATTGGAGCAGTTATGACTAAACTAAGAAAAGAGACAATAGGGCCGGGGATTTAGCTCAGTGGCTTAAGTGCCTGCCTGGCAAGCGCCAGGTCGTGAGTTCGATCCCTGGTACAAAAAAAAAGAAAAGAAAGAAAGAAAAGAGACAATAATATCCAGCTCCAGTGGGCAGATACTGGGAAGGGGCTTTCTCCCATAAACTCATTCACTCTTCACCATTGTTATTCTGATAAATCACCACTAGCACCTTGGTAGCTTAAAAACAAGACACATTTGCTATCTTACAGTTCTGAAAACCAGAAGCCATAAAATCAAGGTGTAGATGGCTATATTTCTTCTGGAAACTTGAGGGAAATTTTTGTTTTCTTAGTTTTTTTGTTTGTTTTGGGTTTTCTTTTGGTTTGGTTTTGGGGGGATTTTTTGGTACTAGGTATTGAATAGGGCCTTGCACTGAGCTACATCCTCAGCCATTCATTTTTTTATTTGTTCATTTGTTTGACTTTTGAGACAAAAATGTAATTCAGACTAGTCTCAAACTTACTATGTTGCCCACACTGGCGCCAGGAATCCTCCAGCATCTGCCTCTACTTCCTGCCTGGCTTTTTTTTTACTTTTTATTTTGAGACAGGTTACCCACATTGGGCCCAAAATTGCAATTCTCTAGTCTCAGCCTCCCAAGGTGCTGGGATTCCAGGCACATGCCACTGTGCCTAGCTTGTTTTTGTTTTTTCTTGCTTTTTCTAGCTTCTAAAGACACCTGCATTCCTTGGCTTGTGGCCCCTTTCTCCATCTTCTAAGTGTATCATCCCAACCCATTTCTGTTTTCATACCTTATTTTCTGGCTTTGACTCTCTGCCTCCATTTTATAAGGATTTTTGAGAACACATTGGACCCACCTGGATAATTCAGGATAATCTTTACATCTCAAAACCATTAGCTTAATCTACAAAGTCCTCTTGGTCTTGGCCATATAAAGAAGCATAGTTATACATTCTGGGGGTTAGGACATGGACACCTTGAGAGGGGATGCTATTTGTCCACCATAGATAAGTACTATGATCATTCTTACGGATTTTTTATGTTTTAGGGTCTCACTATGTAGTTCAGCCTTGCTTTGAACTCATTATGCAGCCCAGGCTGGCCTTGAATGCTCAGCAATCCTCCTGCCTCAGCCTCCCTAGTGCTGGAAATATAAGCATGTGCCACCATGCCCAGCATGGCTGATCACTCTTATTTTAAAATGAAGAATAAAAGATCAGAGAACTAAATAACTTCTCCTGGGGCTCCCAGCAGTAAACCAAGAGTTCACACAAGGAGCTTAACTCTACTTGCCTCTAGGGCAGCTCCCCACTTCCTGGTTTGTTCTAAACCCAGCCATCCCACAGGCACAGACCGAGTTGCTCCTGTTTTTCTCCCGAGGCTTCTCTCTGATCTCATACTGTCCTGGGCTGCCTGGGGAAATGGAGGTTTACAGACCCAGTGTTTCAAGGCCTGCAGCCTTGTTCTCCAAGGCCACCTCCGTCTGCTCCAACCTTCCCAAGGCCGGCCGAGGATTGTGTATCCAAGAGGATTGTGTATCCAAATGCTCAAACACACCTTTGTGCGACTGGCCCAGAGTCAAGGCTGCCGACTGGGCACAGGGAGGGCGACTGGGCCCGAGGCCTCCTGCTGTATCTTTCCCCGGAAGGCCCTCCCGTTAGCTGGAGGGCACAAAGATCCCATTGTTGTCCTGCCCTTGGTCCCCTGGGCAGCGTGGTCTCTGAGGAGGGCCAGGAGGCTGAAATCTGACTTCAGCTCCCTCCGGGCTCGCTGCAGGCCCCTGAGAAGCTGGAGATTTTCTCCCTCTGCAGCTCTCAAAGGACTTTTATCCTCCTAATCTTGCTTAGTGTATAAAACAGAAACCTCAGGCCCTCAGGGCTGGACAGACAGAAGGACTGGCTCAAGGTCACACAGCTGCCCCACGGGCGGGGCTGAAGGAAGACATCCAAAGTTTTCATGAGCGACCCCATGAGTGTACACCACCAGTCACCTCCATCCAGGGCTCTGAGGAGAGTTTGTTGGGCCACCTCTGTCCCACAGACCCTTGCACGGAGGGCACAGGAGGGCAGCGAGGTGTCTGCTGCGCCTTCTCACTCTGATACAACACTAGGAGCTCTGCCCTTAGTGGACCTAGGCCCCCCTAGTCCTGTATGGAGCCAGCGCTTGATCAGTTCACCTTCCCTGTCCCCACCCAGGTCCCCTATCCGTGAAAGAGGCACGGTTATCACACTTGGTGCATCTCAGCTCAAAGTCAGTGCAAGATTGAAGCCAATGTGTGTTTTAGAACAAACGCCAAGAAAGAGAAGAGGTCAGATGTCGTGGCCCATGCCTGTGACCTGGGCACTCAAGAGGGCAAAGTAGGAAGATTTTGAGTTTGAGGCCAGCCTGGACTACAAAGCGAGAAAGATCTTGTCTTAAAAAAA
>PVJX010000949.1:0-192744 GCA_004027295.1 Dolichotis patagonum
AAAAAGTTGTGGCATTTTTATACAATGGAGTACTACTCAGCTATAAAGAATGATCACATCGAGATATTTATAAATAAATGGACACGACTTGAGACCATTCTCTTAAGTGAAATAAACCAAACTCACAAGGGTAAATACCATATAATCTCCCTAATATGAGATTTGATAAGAGTATATAAGACTTTATGCTAAGCATGAGTGCCCATCTCATAGCTTCAAAGTCTTTCAAAGTTTTAAATTATCAGTTGGAATGGTGTTATCCTGTTTTGTCTGACTATATCATACATGATTATATGAACAGCTGTTTTGAAGAAAACATTATGACAGCTATTGCTGATTTAATATTATCCTTCTTAGAAGTCCTACCACGCTTTTTTTTTGTTCTATTACCCTTGGTTCCATCTACCACATTGTGTCGCATTGGAATTTGAATATGTGTGATAGTTCAAACAAATTTTTTTCTTTTTTATCAAAAATGAGGTATTATAATACCCACTGATCATTTTCTGTTATTCAGTTCAGAAAGCCCTGTAATTCTTTCACTGTATGCATGGCTTTATACTATTGTGTTATGTTTGATATTATTGTAATTGAAACTATGCTCAACTATAGCAGAGTAAGAGATATGGTGTTAGATACTGTTGATGTCCAGCTGACTTAATGTAAAGTACTGTGTTGCCCATGTTGTCCTGTTCTGATCTGCTCTGTACTGCCCCCTTTTGTTTTATTCTCTTTTAAATAAAAAAAAATAAAAAAATAAAAAAAATAAAATGAGGTGAAAACATTTAGTGTTGAGATATTAAGCCCATTCTAGGATTTTTTGATCTCCTGCATTATACTGTGGAGATGGATCCAAAGAGTTAAGAGCTGGACCCAAGGAGGGATCTGTAAACTGAAGTTGACTGGAGACTCAGGCTGTTGGAGGATGTCGGCAGCTCAGTTCCCGAGCCTGCAGGGGCATAGGCTCCTGCTCAGGTTGGGACATAGGGCCTGCAGCCAGTGCCTCCCTATGAAGGAGAAAACAGAGCTACTGGCTGTTGACTGTGTGGGAGCCAGTCCCACAAAGGAGGGAAAAATAGAGGTATTGACAATAGTGGCCAAAACACTCCCCTAATGGGCCAAAAAAATATTTTTAAAATCTGAACTCCAGAGATAAAAGACTTAGATTAGGCACCTAAGACCAAAGGCGAGGCCCTTTCTGTAAAAAAAAAAAAAAAAAAAAAAAAACACACCAAAAAAAAACAAAAAAACATAGTTGCCTCTTCCTCAGTGATGCAGACCAAATTGTAAGAGGCAAATAGCATGACTCTCTGTAACTACGCATAGCAGTGAGCACTGATGCAAAATCTTATAATGGCAATAATTCATTAGCACAACTAAGGGTGATGTTCACTCCAAATTGGAGAGACTCATTTGATAGAGAATGCTGGTCCATGGACAAACACCTGATTTTTTCATTATATGAGAACCATTCTGAGGGGAACACAGACTTAAGATTATTGTTACTTGGATGAGTCAACAGGATATATCTGTGTCAGAGGACTTTGTTATCCTATCTTCTAAATGTATTGTACCAACAATGATAGTTACCAGTGAACATATACTTCATTATTTTAAAAAGGCCCTTAAGTCCAAAAGAATTTTTTGTTTTTAAACTCATTGTATAAATCCCTATGTTAAATTAAAACTAAGCTTTGCTATAATACTGATTTCTCTTCAAAGCATGATAGTACAAAAAGAAAGATATAAAATGAAAACAGCCACATTTTGCCTAGCTCTAATTTTGAGAACTCTGTGCAATTTAAGAGAAACTCTATACTTATACCTGTACTACTGGAGACAAAAATGGTCAATAAGTTTAGAGATGTCTAACTTATTAATTAGAGACCTAAACTATAGACACCTAAGTACAATCATTGATCAAGATCTAGCTACCCCCAATGACTGTCTCAAGATAGAAGATTCCTTAAGTCCCCTGGTAGAGATGACTTTACAAAACCATGGAAGACTAGCTCTCCTACTTCTAAAAGAGGGAGGTCTCTGTTTGACATTATGTAAAAACTGCTGCCTGTATGCCAACCATTCTGGGGTCACTAGACAAAACATAGTTAGCCTTAAAAAACAGCTACAGGAATGAGAACGAGCTAGACAGGCCAAACAAAACTGGTTTGAACCTTGGTTCTCTTTCTCCCCTTGGTTAACAACTTTGATTATGGCAGTCACAGGATCTTTGTTAATCCTCATTGCCTGTGTAACTATCGGACCTTGCTTGTGAACAAATTGTGAATAAATTATGTTAGGGACCAAGTTCAAACTATTAAATTGATGGTCTTAACAGCACAAGGTTATGGGCAGATACCTTTGTCTGAAGTTCCCCAGTGAGCTAATGAATTGTCTCACCTACAAAAAATCAGTGGGGAATGTTGTACTCTAACAAAAGCATCTCCATTCTGTTGTGTATGCACCATTTCTTTTGTTCCTGGTTTGTTTTTTTAAACTCCAGGAGCTAGGCAAACCCCCTTTTTTGCAAGGCCTCAGCCTTTGCAAATTCCAGTGGAAAGACCCAGAGCTGTTAATCTCCCTCAGAGCTAGTTGTCACTGCAAGATTCTCCTTAATACCAAATAAGGCAACAAAAGCCCCTTTGGCCCTTGGTTCCCCCTCCCCACCCTGATGCTGTTTTCTCTCCCCTTATAAACTCTTTCTGAGTCCTAACCTGTTGCACAGATTGCAAACTCCATTGCATTTGTGTTGCTGGGTACCAGCATAAGAAATAAAGTGCTTATTCCTTTTTCTTTTTGAATATCATCTCATTTTGGGGTTATAACAAATACCATTATTTATTCCTGCATTAAACTAGTTGCTATTGTGTTACATGCACACAGAGAATATACCATGCACATGCTTTTCACCTTTCTAAGCAGATCTGAAGCTGAGTTGAACTCTGGAAATCAAGATCCTCCTCTTTGCCTCTGCCTCTCAGGAGCAGTGAGCACAGCACTGAGAACCTTCAGCTCACAGAGCCAGGCCAGCGCTGTGGTCCTGGTCTCTCATGGTGTTGCTCCTCCAGGGGCTCTCAGCTTGGTCAGCACCCCGATTATTGAGTAGTTTCTTTCCCTGCATCCCCTGCCAGGAGTCACCATGGGCAGGGTCTGTGGTTTGCCCAGGTCCTCAGCGACATGGACCAGGAGAGCAGCTGCCTCCTCATAGCCCCAGGGCCAGAGCTAGGCAGCTCTCAACACTGCAAGCCTGAACCAGACTGGTTTCAGGAGCCTGATTCAAACCTCTCCCAGTCGCTGCAGTGCTCAAATATCTATTAAGTCATTAAATTCACTGCCCACATCTCCTCACTTCCTGAAATCACCCTAACATCTGGGTAAAGGAATTTGTTTTTCTTGTTATCCTAAGATCATCCTTATTCCTAACACAACAGATAAGATTGTTTTTTCAGATCTCTCTCTCCATCCATTATGAGTTTGAAGCACAGGGTCATTTATTCTTTAAAGGGCCTATTAAAAAATTAGCACATTCACAGCAGGCACCCCTGGGTTCTTCAGCTTGTTCCTCAGCAGCTCTGACCTGTTGTGTTTACCAAACACAGATGAGCCTCTTCCAACCTAGGGATTCTAAGGGTCATGTGACCTCCACTGCAGTGAGATGTAAGAAGAGAGAAGAAGGTGGACAGGTACTGGGAAAGATTCTCATTCACTTGAAATGGGAGGGGAGGTGAATAGCTTTGGCTGGGTTTCTTACAGAAACAGTTTTGAGACTACTTGAGTCACACAGGCGTTGCAGTCATCTGCAGATCAGGAGTCCTTAGGCCCAACCTTGAAAAGTCTGTGCACTGAGATTCGCAAAGCAGGAGGAAAAAATTTGGGTGCTTTCTACCCTATCCAGGCTGTTGAAGCATTCATGAATATTTGAACACCCGCATTTTTTTCTTTATGGTTCGCACATTGTGTCTGAAATGATTCTCACTTATCCTGCCAAAAAAATTGAGAGCAGCAAGCTGGCTGGGCCTCAGAACTGCCCTTGGAGGAAGACAGGAGGTACATATGCTCATGTGTGTGCCTGGGGGAAGCTGGAGGCTGGACAGCAGCATTGCTCATGTCCTCCTCTGCTGTCTTCGTCATGCTGCGATAGTGAGAAGAGGGACACAGACAAGTTCACGAAGTTCACAAGTTCTGTTCTGTTCCTGTCTTTAATTTGCATTTTATACACTAAGTTTGAAATATCCAATTTGATTCCCTTAGTTTCTTCTTCCCCAGAGGATCATTAGAAAGGACCGTGGTCCTCAAGCAAAGCATGAAAAGTGAGAACAACAGTTCACTCTACTCATGGGAGAGCAGCCTGATTCTCATCTGTGGCCCAAGGGAGAAACAGGTCTTCTGCCGGCAAGTCTGTGCCACTCTGGTGTGGACAGGGACCCCAGGGGTCACTGAGCCTGTGCTGAGATGGGTCAGCCCTGCAGCTGGGCCAACTCCTTCTGTACCTGTTAATTTGTATATCGCAAGAGCTCAGCCAGCTACTTGAGGACTTCGTCATAGGCTGCTGGTCTCGCCCTGTGCAGCTTCAGGCCCAGTCAGGACACAGCATGGACATGAGGTCCCTGCTCACTTTCTGGGCCTCTTGTTACTCTGGGTCCCAGGTAAGGAAGGGCAGCACCAGGTATTCACTCAGAATAGTGGGGTCAACATTTCCTGACAATGCAGGGAAGTTCTGTATTTTCATGAATAAATGTCTTGATGTTTGTTCTTTCCAATCTCAAGAACCAGATGTGACATGGAGCTGACACAGTCCCCGTCCTCATCTGTATCTTTAGGAAACAAAGTCATCATCATTTGCCAGGCCAACCACTATGTTAGCAAGTACTAAAACTGTTATCAGCAGAAACCAGGGCAAGCTCCTAAACTACTGATATACTATGCAACCAATTTGAAATCTGGAATCTCATCAAGGTTCAGTGGCAGTGGATCTGGAGCACATTTCACTCTCACCATCAGCAGCCTGCAGCCTGAAGAATTTGCAACTTTTTACTGTCAGGAGTTTGTTGGTTTGACTCCGACAGAGATACAAGCCATGACATTAACCTCCCAGAGAAGCAGAAGTGTGAGGCTGGGCTGCCCCAGCTGCTCCTCTTTGTGTCTCCAGCTGCAGAGCAGGTTCCTCAGATGCATCTAGGCTTTGACAGTTACTGGAAGGACTTGGTAGAAGCATCTAAGGAAGGTTCTTTCTATCCTAGCTTTCTTTCCTATTTCTTAACCCTGATTTAAAGAAAGATACCAATGAGTATACTGGAGTAATGTGGATTATCACATTATCTTGAATTCACATGGCAACAGAGAATCTCTCCTATGGGTTCCAAGCAATAATTTTAAAGATTTTTCTCACTTTTAGAGAATTCTTTATTAATTACTTATTTGAATGAGAATATAACAAAACAGTGTACAGTACAATAAAGCCAATCTAAGCAAACAACGAAAGCAACACATAACGTCAAAATAATAATAGAGATGAACAGTAGCTACTGTAAGATAGCTTGTTATCTTCTAAGTAGCCTCTCATACCATGAGACAATAAAATCAAACAAAAAAAATGGAAAAGACCCAAACAAAATAGTGTATACATTACAGGACTTTGAAACCAGATAAAAGGACATTTAAAATATCTCTTCCTGTCCTACTTCTAGAAATTTACATTCATAGCAAAATATAAAGTACAGGGGTGTCTTTTATACCCCTATTCCTGCATCTGTACAGTATATCATCACCATAAATTGTGATGCTGTTGCAATACTTTAATATTAATCTAAACCCAATGTTCATACTTCACGTTAAAGTTGACTCTTGATGTTGAAGTTTTCACCAGGAAACTCAGGTACAATGACATAGATCCAGCACTAGAATGTGACACAATGTTGTTTCACTGCACTATACACTACTGTCTTTTATTTATTCATACTCTTTTTTCTCCATTTTCTGTAAGTCATTCACAGTTTCCCAAGCCTATGTCCTTTCCTTTGCTAGAGAGATAAAATGTTGGAATTTACAGTATGAAACATTTTCAAAAGCTAATCTCAAAATGTACTGCTATGAAACCCAGAAATAAAAAATAATGAATAATACATTTTGCTACTACCAAGACTCCCTTTATACCATCTCTTATTATCACAAATATCCTGGATTAGTAAAGGTCTTAGATCCTGTACTATGTATGCAGCACTATGGTGCTTTCATAGTATTGATTGTAACTCACAAGTCAGTAGATGGGTAGAATTTGCTTGCACTGAATATTAAAAGTGTATTTAATTTGCAAACATGCAGAGGGATTTTTAACTTCTTTTTTATTTTGAAAATAATTTTATTGCTACAAACTTGATATAAATGTTGATGCCCATACAGTCAATTTGATTTATAGGTGGAATACCGGAATTGTCTCTGTTCTATTTTACATCATTCTGAAGATTTCAGTGTTTCACTAACCATAGCCCAGTATCTTCTCTACCAGTCGAGGAACTCCTATGTGCTTGTGCTGATTGGTTTTCTGAGAAATGATGAAAATAAAGGCAATTTATTTTCAAATGTTTCCTGTCCTTATTTTTACATCTTTATGTATGATTTTTAGGCTGCGGCATTTGAACACATTCCATAACCACAGCATTTCATCCTTGGGAGAAGAGTATATTTAATTCTTAGGAAGACAATAAGACATGGTGTGGTTAACATAGGGCCACTAGTAAGTTTTCTATGTTTTCAATCAAGATGGCAACAGCAGAGGAGGTTGCAGCCACTGTAGGGACACAGTTTTCAAGTGACATACTATTTTTTTCCAGAAAAATCTCAAACCCTGCAGTAGCATTTATTCTTTCTGTGTAACACATTCCCTGCTTCCTTATTCCATTGTCAGGAAGTTTTTATGTATCCCCACTCTCCAATGTTTTCATTCCTCAATTTTTCCCTTTCACTAAAATGTGTTAATTAAAATTAGTTCTTAGTCTTCTAGAACATTCCAAGCACAGAAAAATAGTAATCAGAAAACGCCTTAAAGACCGCTACCTCATCTGGTTACTATTGTGTATTAATTAATAAAATTTTAAGAAGCAAGTAGTGTGAGCATCTGAAATGCCCATCACTTCCTGGTGTAAGTAATAACCACCTGACCTCCTAGGAGAAGAGCTTGGCAGAGTCCTAAAAACCTATGTTAATAGTGCCATACCCAAGAGTAGAAATTTCAAGCTTTAGATTAATGTCCTTGGAAACATCTGTTCACTCAACATCTTGGCTTACACTATTTAAACTAGCTTTATTCATAGTAACTTGACATGAAAACTATGTTATTCATCATCAGCACATGAAATCATATCACCAACCATTAGAAATATGCAATACAAATGTATTATTTATACACAATCAACAGGAACTGACCTAAAAATCAACTATGCTGTGTAGAAGTAGGAATCCACTAAGAAATAGAAAATATATAATTTCTTTTTGTACAAAATTCTAGACAAGGACAAATGTAAAATATAGTGACAACAGAAAATCCTGAGTTTGATGAGTCTGTGGGTTGAAGAGAAATTGGTTAAAAAGAACGGCAGGAGAAAGTGTTGCTTGCTCAAGATAAACTGTTATTCCAGTGGAATTTTCCCAGTGGAATTTTGATAGAGATTAAACTGAATCTGTATTTCACTTTGCATGATATGAATAAATTTAGCTGCATTAATGTCTCCAATTCGGGAACATGGGATTTTTCCATTTATTTGTGTCTTCTGTATTTTCTTTCGTCACTTTTAGTGAAGTCTAATTTATCAATATTTCTCTCCTGTGGTTGTGAGTGCATGTTTGTGTCTGTGATATGTTTGCCTTCTTTTATGACCTAAAGTTACACTCTTGTGCATTCTCCCAAAACTTCCCTACACAAGCCTGTGTACCATAGTATTCCAGCTCTTCATATTTTTATATGGTTTTATAAGGATCAATATGATTCTAATATTACTTTATTTCATTTTTATTTTCAATTGCTTCTACCAGTTATTGAAAAAGATGGCACCTAAACCCATAATTAACTTTAATCTCTTTGTAGAAAGGAGTGTGTATGTGTGGATCACTTCTCTGGATTCTTTTTAGCTTGTTCACTTTATTTATCTTTGTTCCTATGGAGCACACATTGTCTCACTGAAGTTCCTTGATAATCCGCATTCTTGTTTGCAAAGGTGGGAATGAAACCGAGGATCTTATGCATAGCAGGCAAATACTCCACTGCTGAGTTATATCCCCACTCCCTATAAAATCTTAGAATAGAATTTTATGCATGTTCTATTTTTATTGCTCAAAATTTTTGTGGCTATTGTAGGCCCTTTGTTATTTCTGTAACATTCTAGAACCTACCCATCCACTTAAATACATCATTGGTAGATGGATTGGATTTCATTACATAAAATACATTTGTGTGTGTGTGTGTGTGTGTGTGTGAGTGTGTGTGTGTGTGTGTTTAAAAGTGAATCTTTAGTAATATCAAGTTTTCTTTTACAGGAACATGGAAAAATTGTGTCTTTACCTAATATTTTTTAATTGATAAGGCACAATGAATGTGTTGACAGCAAAACCAGAGTTTTTATAAAGTTATTATTCTAGTTAATTTTGTTGCAGTCTTTAGGGAATTTATGCAAAAGATTTATCAGAAAGTATGTGGCAATATACCTTTTGTCTTTGAAGTTGTGCATATTATCACTTTTTCTTGTCTTACTGTATTTTGGAGCACCTTCAGGATAATTTGCAATAAAAGTGGACATCCCTCTTCGTTTATTCTGTAGGATAAATTACTCAGTATTTTATTACTCAATATGATGTTTTTAGAGACTTTATTAGGAGTGTAAACCGAGTTATCCAAAACTCCTAAGGTGAAATATTGTAACAGAACGAGGTGGAGAGTTACCCAAGGAATTGTACTTTGCCTGCACAGAAAGTTCCGTTTCTGATTTCAGTGAAAGTGTATCAGCGCACCTAAGCAAGAGAGGCTCAGTGCTGGTCACCTGTGAAGTTGGGGGCCTCTGGCCACAAAAGGCTGTGTCTTCACATCTACCAGTTTCTAGTATTTTCCATTTTCTTCTGTGATTAGTAACGCTCCTGACTATGATCCCCCTCCCAGGAGGATTCTTAGAGTCTGAACTGTGGGTCAGCAATGAGGAAGGGTGGGTGAGAGAACAAGGTGCACAGATCTGACTGTGACAGTCAGGAGTGAAACAGGGATAAAGTGACCTAGGGAAAAGAGACAGAGGGACAAAACTTACAGACCCCATCTCTATTCAGAGATGTGAGGAGTGGTGTGAACCATAAACAGAACAGTGGTTCAGTCTACTTATGGGAAAGCAGCCTGATTGTGCCCTCTGGCTCCAGAGAGAAACACATTCTCTGAAGGAAATCTGAGCAGCTGTGGTCATGAGAACCCAGAGCACCCTGGACCAGTTTTGAGATGAGCCAGCCCTGCAGTTGTGCCCAGCCCCACTTCACTCTGCTGATTTGCATGTGCCCAGAGCACAGCCAGCTGCTTAAGGACTTCTTAAGAGGTTGTCACACAAGTTATAGGTGTCAGTCCCAGTCAAGACACAGAGTGAAAATGAGGACCACAGCTCAGCTCCTGGGGCTTCTGCTGCTCTGGCTCCCAGGTAAGGAAAGATTGATCTTGCAATTTAGTCTATTTAAAATTTCCTCGTCTGAGTTGCCTGTGTCTGCAGGGAGGTCCTACTTTACTAAGATCCTGTTCATATTTGTTATGTTTCTAATCTCAGGTGTCACATGTGATGTCCAGATGACTCAGACTCCATCCTCCTTGTCTGTATCTGTGAGAGACACAGTCACCATCACTTGCAAAGCCAGTGAAGATATTGGCTACAATTTATACTGGTTCCAGCAGAAACCAGGGAAAGCTCCTAAATGGCTGATCTATGGTGCAGACAGTTTGGAATCTGGGGTCTCATCAAGGTTCAGTGGCAGTGGATCTGGGACAGATTTCACTCTCACCATCAGCAGCCTGCAGCCAGAAGATGTTGCGACTTACTACTGTCTACAAGGTTATTATCCTCCTCCCACAGTGATACAAGCCTTAACAAAAACCAGGCAGGGAAGCAGAAGTGTGAGGCTGGGCTGCCTCAGGTGTCAGCCCTGCTGTCTTCAACTGCTGAGAGCATTTCTCTGACCCAGACAGGCGTGGAGGTTCACTTGGAGGATTTAGAAGCAAGGCAGAGAACTCTCTGCACCTTAACACTCTTTTCTATTCCTTAGCTCAGAAAAACACACATGACAGCACCTGTCCTGGTTTAATGAAGGACACAGATGAGTCCCTTTGAGCAGTGTGGGTTATGGTGTCACTTTGGGTTCAGACAGCAGCAGAGAAGCCCTTCTATGCATTCTGAGAAACTGTTTTTTAAGACTTGCTTCATATTTTAGAGTGGATTAGGCCACTGAAAAATTTAAAATGTAGTGGTAATCTTCATAACTCTGCCATGCAGTCTATCATTAAAATCCAATTACAATTTTGTTGCAAACAATCAAGATCTATAAATATGCAAAGTCTGTAGTTTACATGAAGGTTCATCTTTTTTTTTTAGCTTTTTGTTTTAAATTTTTTACTTTAAAAAGCAAAGCATAAAAAGTTTAAAAATCATACAGAATTTTACAAAACTGTAGGAAATTAACACTAATAAATATTGTTATCTTAGAAGTAGTTGTTCAGGTTACAAGATCTAGGCATGAAAACATGAAGAGTTAAACAACAAAAGCACAAACTATTCTTTTGGATGAACTGACAGAGGTCAATGCTACAGCTGCCAATATTGTATAAATATACACAAATACATATATATGTATACCTACATATGTATAATATTTTCCTTTCTTCTTTCTATCTTTCACTTTTGATGTTGTACATTTCATCACGTTAAAAAATGTGTGATAACACACATGCAATATTTTGGCTTGATGCGATGCTCTTTCACTACCCAACAAATCCTCTGCTCTAAAAAATCTCCCCGTTCATTCTCTTTCACCCATTTCCTTTAAGTCATTTCTGTAGCTTTTCCTTATCCACAATCACAAAATCTTACTTTTATAGTTCAGAAGCTTTTTGAATGGTACCCTCAGAATACACTATATTATGAAACACAATAATTAAAAATATTAAACCACACATCTTGTATTTACAAGATTTCCTTTTTGGAGTGTATGGTTTATTGGAATATCTTGGTTTAGTGACAGTTTTGGACTTGAAGTGTGCAATGTATTGATTCTGTCTCAGCAGTTGTCAGAAATACACTGATTTGCTTAGAGTAAGAATCTACTACTATTTTTAAAATATGGGAAGGAATTTTTTAAACCTTTTGCCCCTACCTTTAAATGCAATTGCTCATGGAGATTTAGAACTCTCACTGTTTTTGTTTGTATCACTTAGATTCATTCACTATTTCACTGAACCTAGCATGGGTTCTTTCTCTATTGCTCAGAAGAGTGCCCGGCAGGCTACTTTTGGTCTTGAGCATTGTGAAGGAAAGAGCATTGTGTTTCACTTCATGCTGAAACACATCTCCACTCCTTATTTTCACATCTTGCCATGTGATTTTGATGAGTGTGCAACTTGAACATGCCCCATAGACACAGATTCTTAGCTCAGTGTGAACACCAGGCTCAAATTTGGGAAGGCAATGGAGATGGCATAGGTGAGTTAGGGTCCTCAGTATGCTGTTTACTTTTCCAACCAAGATGGCTGCAGTGGAAGTGCTGTCAACCACTATAAAGACCCAGTCTTTAAGGTAGCATTATCGTTTTCCATATAAATCTCAGAATCAGGCTCAGAATGAATCTTTTCTTATGTCCCAATTCCTGCTTCCTCATCCCAGGGATAAAATATTTTTATTTTTCCACAACTTTCCAGTAGTGCTTCGTTTTTTTCTCTCTTAACTTTTGCTTTTTCAACGGTTTGCGTTTTCAAACATAAGTTCTAATGTATGTCAAGCACAGAAACATTGCAAGAGAATGCTAATTTGTAAACCATAATACATAGCTTAATGAAATCTATTTCTTTTACTTACTGTCAAATATTAGTAAATAGAAATCTTAAACAACAACAAAAAAGCAACAAGTACTGGAACAACTAAACTATCAATTCCTGATGAAAATGAAAAAAAAATATTACCTCTTTGCAGAGTAGTTTCGAAAGGGCTTAGAAGTTTACTATGTGACCTAACAGTGTCCTCCCAGTCCTCTGAGTAAGGTCCTCAAAGACAGCAGTTCACATAGCACGTTGTATAAGTCCAATCAAACTAGCTTCATTCATGACAGCCTTTCTGGAGGACAGAATATTTGTGAAATGAAATTAATTAAAATAGAGCCTGAAATTGTTAAATCACAAAGAATTCAAGCAGTGGATACAATGTCTAGAGATGGGAGACTGTTTATCCACAGTGACCAGTGAAGGTCTCTGTGATCACTCACCATGTGTTGTCAATGCCATGGCCACATGACAAGACAACCTTCAAAGATCAGGGATTTCTTCCATCTTGGTACCTGCATATACCACGAGATTTCAGTGAATCCATTGTTCACCAAAAAAAGTATATAGATAGATAGATAGATAGATAGATAGATAGATAGATAGATAGATGTTAGATAGATAGATATCTGGTGTACAACACAAAAGTTATCCATCAATATAAGAATCAGATACTTGGGTGTTTTTATTCCCTTAAGGGTAAAACACATCTGGATACATTTCAGCAGACATGTGGTCTTGGCTCTCTTGCACGCCTCAGAATTTTCCTGCTGTTCAGAACCTGGAGGCCCTGCTGTGCACCCCTTGCTGCTGCTCTGCTTGTTCTCCAAAGTCCCTGCCTGTCACAAGCTCTCAGCGGCATGTGGTCACTTTCTCAGGACAATGACCAACCTGAAGCAGGTGCAGCAGTGAGCTGCAGACCTGGAGCTGTGGCCCTCTGAGTCCTGGTGCTCTGGGTCCAGGGGAGACAGCAGGGTGTGGAGAGGCCTCCGTGACAGGGCCCCTAGGACTGGGAGTCTGAGGTTGAGACCGTGTCCACTGTGCCCCACATGCACCGTCCACTTGATCAGCCAGCATCACTCTTGCTGGGAAGACCCCAGTGTTAGTCATCATTCACTGAGGGGGTCATCTGTGTCTTGTTTCTGCCTTTACATTGTAGTGACACCATTGTGGGCTCCAGGGTCCAGCTTCCCTTTCAATGTCTCTAGGATAAATGTTCTCCAGCACCTTTCTTGCTGCATCAGAATCCAGAGTATTTTCCAAAGATTCAGCAATGTGCTGTGTGTGCTTCAACTTTGTTTTTCCTAAAATTGTGATTTAGAAACAGCATAGATGCTTCAAGATTTTTGCTATATAAAACTCAATTAAATTTAATCACATAATTCCTCAATTATAGTAGATACAGGGCCAGCACTGAATAAAAATAAGTGATTCATGGCTAGAGTACTGATCAACAGAAATACATACATTTATATCATTTGAGAAAGTTATCTGGTCACCAATGTTCCAATTTCCTCTGTTACTCCACATGTTATAGACTGAGCAGTGACTTCTACAAACTTAATCACATAAGGCTAGTAACCTTAGATATTTTCTTTGCTATATACGTTTTGGCTTCATTTTCTCTCTATACTGAATTAGGATGTGCTTTATCATAATAAATCTAAGGACTCTATCTTCTTCTACAACAGTGCTGTTATTTTTGCAACTCCTTTCCTTCTGTGAATATAGCTGAGAGCTTTGTGCAATGAGGATTATCGGGTAGCATTTCTCTATTCAAACCAAAATGGTTTTTATGCTACGAATACTCTGTGAGGTGACAACCAATCCCTACAGTAAGCAAATCACAGAGGCCTCATCCTGGAGACCCTGGGACTGTAAAAGGGATGCTCTGCCATTCTGACGACAGTAACATAGGGAGCTCTCTTTGCAAGTCACAGCTCATGTGGCTGTGTTTTTGCTGAGGACAATGACTAAGTTTTCGCTATCTGCCAGTTTCTTAATATTTACTATTTTACTCTGTGATTGGTAATGCACATGGCTATGCTGTCCTTTCCTGGGAGATCCCCACAGTCTAAACTCTGGGTAAGCACTGATGCAATGTCCGTGAGTCCCGCAGCTGATGTGGGAAGCAAAGTCCACAGATGCTGACTCTATACAGAGAGACAGATGAGATGCACTGGTGTTGCCCATAGAAGAAGGGAAGCCAGGCTGGGGAGGCTGTAATTTTAGACCTGCTCCTGTGCCATTCCCTGTCATGCTCAGAAATTATAATAAAACTTACTATTACATTAAATAATAAAGCATATTATTATATTAAACAGTTAATGTATTACATGTACACAACAGATAAATGATGTGCATGTCTATTTGTGAAGGACATGCTTTAATCTCTCTAAGTAGAACAAATGCTGAATGAAACGAGACTCAGAATGGGGCATTTCCTGACCTTCTTGGACTCTGCTCATACTGAGTGAAGTCAGTCAGTAGAGCCAGACCCAGCTCTGATGTCCTGATCTCTCATGGTCCCTCTCCTCTTAGGGACTCTCATGTTGGTTCAGTAAGCAGAGGTGTCCAGCACTTTTTTCCCTGCATCCCCTGCCATGTAATATTATGGACAAGGTCCCTGACTCTGGCTAGGTCCCCCAGTCCAGTGTCAGAGCCTGGCAGCTCTCAGCACAGAAAGCTTGACCTCAGCCCTGATTTCTATTCCTAGTCCAAAACATCTCCATTTTGCTCCAGCCTGAAAGCTCTCCTGGCTTTAAATTCCTAGACCACTTCCACAATTTCTGAGACCAGCACCGCCACCTGGATAAGTAGTATTTGTCTTCATTATCATCCTGATTCCTGCTTGCTCCTAAGCCATCTGATGGACTTTTCCTTTAGATCTTGCTTCTCTGTTCAGTGTAAGTTAGAGGCACAAGGAAACTTTAAAAAGGACCCTTTAAAACTTTAACATGTTCACAAGCATCATTTCCTTTGATCTGTATTATTAAGCACAGGCTCTGACCTGCTGGTCTTGCTAAAAAGAGAAGGGCCTCTGCTAACCTAATGCAGGAGAAGGGATTGGGAGGCCATGTGACCTTCAGAGAAGTGAGATCCCAGAGGAATCTAGAAGATGGACAAGTACCCAGAAAGATTTGAAAACAGGGCTGGTGAAAAGATTTGAGTGAGCTTCTTCCTAAAACATTTTGAAAAGCTCTTGAAGCTTAGACACTGCAGCCCTCTTGAGACCATGAAGTATTATGAACAACTTTGAGCATTCTGTAGGACACACCAGGAATAAAGAATTTGAAACTTTTGTTTTGTCTCTAAGCTACTGAACCATCCTGAATTCTCCAAAGTTCAGAATTTTATCTATGTTTTGTTTTGTTTTATTTTGGTTTTTTTTTTTTTTTTTTTTTTTTTGGTACTCACGACCTCTTGCTTGCCAGGCAGGTGCTTAAGCCACTGAGCTAAATCCCTGGTCTTTCATCTATGTTTTAACAATTGCCACAGTTTCTTCCATTGCCCTCTGAAATGAGTCTGAGGAATCCTGAGAAGCAAATAAAGATCAGGAAATTGACTGAGCCTTACAACTGCGGGAGACAGGCAAAATCATGTGTTCCTGTTTGCCATGTTTGCCAGGAGTCTGAGATATGAATGACTGGAAATCCTAGTTGGTGATGTCTTTTCCTGTTGTCTTAATCATGCTGTGAAAATGTGTAGAGGAACCCAGACAAGTTCAAATGGTTTATATGTTCTACTCACTTCCTGTCTTCATTTTTGTGTTTGTTTAAATATTTTATGCATGAAGCAACCTCTTGTTTTGCTAAATTCCTCCTCTCCAGGAGTTCACAATATAGAAGACTAGTTAAGGAATTCAAGAAGGTGTGCTTTGAACTGTGGAAAGAAAAATAGTTTGCTCTACACAAGGGGAAGCAGCCTGATTCTCTCCTGCACCTCAAGGGAGAAATAAGTTCTAAAGGCAAATCTGTGAGCTCTGCTCCTAACAGGGACACCAGGGGACACTGGGACTGTGCTGATATGAGGGAGCCCAGCAGCTATGCCTGCCCTGCCAAATTCCTGATGCTTTACATGGGCCCAGAGCACAACCCTGTCCTGGGGATGTCTTCTTAGGCTGCTCACACCCTGGGCAGGAGTCAGTCCCAGTCAGGACACAGCATGGACATGAGGGACCCTGCTCTGGCTGCCAGGTAAGGATGGGAAGCACTGGGGATTTACTCAGCACAGTGTGGGCAGTCCTTCCTTGTCCTTCAAGGTGTTGTTTTATCATGATTAATTCTGTTGATACTTGTCACATTTCTATTATCAAGTGCCAGATGTGACATTCAGGTGATCCAGTCTTTAGCCTCATTATCTGCATCCATGGGAGACAAAATTACCATCAGTTGTCAGTCAAATGTGAATGTTAATAAATGGTTCTCCTGGTGTCAGCAGAAGCCAAGAAAAGCTCCTAAACTCTTAACCTATGATGCACCCATTTGCACTCTGGGGTCTCCATGAGGTTCAGTGGGCAAGATTTCAATCTTACCATGAATGTCCTTCAGCCTGAAGATGTTGCAGCTTATTCCTGTTTGGACGGTCAGAGCTGGCCTGGCAGAGTGATGCAAGCCAAGACGTAAACTTCCCAGGGGAGCAGAATTGTGAGCCTGGGCTGCCCCAGCTGCTCCTCCTGCTGTTTCCCCATGCTCAGCACATTTTTCAAATGCAGCCAAGCTTTTCTGGTCACTGGGAGGCTTTGCTAGGGGATGGAAAGAGGCTCCTCTGCACCCCAACTCTCTTTCCTCTGTCTGATTTTCATTAGCACAGACCTCATGATGTCTGTCTTGATGTAATGCAGACACATGAGCAGCCCTGAACAGTGAGGGCCAAGGCAAAATGTTGGATTCACTTAGCAACAGAGAGACCCAAGCATGGATTCCAAGCAAAAATTTTTAAATGTCTGCATCACTTTTCACACTAGACCCAGCCACACGCTACATGTATCTTGACTACCCCAGCCTGGGGCAGAGTGAGGACAGAGACTTGGTTAATGTCTAGCAGCTTCTGTTCCTGAAGATGTTTCTGAATATCCAAACTGGTGCTTAACATGGTAAATGCAAAAAGTGTCTTGCTAGAAAAAAATATATTAAAATAGAAAGTCTATTTCCTTTATTACACTACATATGCTTCTATTGCTGAACAGCCATGTGTGGCTCATGTCCAGGATGTCAATAAACACAAATACACAAATATACAAATCAGGCAGCCCTCGTGGCCCCAGACATTCTCTTGCGAGTTCAGCTGTTTTGCTTCCTTACTCCCTCATACTGAATGGCTAATCATCTCAGGAGGTGCTGAAATCTAAGGGTCATCCCTTCCTTTTAGCACTGTTATTCTGTTTTAAAAACCATTTACAATGCCATCCGTTGTTGGACTACACCTTAGAAATGTGTGGGAAGAGGTTACCTGACAGCATTTCTGTATTCAGTTCATAACTCAAGTGTTGTTTGTGTATTACAAGGTGATGGTGATTTAATAAAGGAAGCAGGGGAAGAGGGGAAATAAGATTCTAACTAAGATTTTCTTGCAGTGAGGAAATGAAGAAATGTGAGGTTACTTTGCCTTCTTCTTACCTTCCTACTGTGTTCACTGCTGATTACAGCATAAACTCAGGAGATGTTTCCTGTGCTGTGACTTGCAAACTGTCTTCCTGACAAAAATGTATCTACAATCATGCTTATTACCTTAGAGAGAAATTCAGAACAACTAGTAAATATTAAAGGGATGCAGTCCTAATTTTTTAGTTAACAGTATTTACAACAATAAATTAAAAATTGAATATTTAAAAATGCAAAAACTTATTTCATTATAGATAAAAGTATAATTGCAATTGAATTGTAAAAGTTTATCATAAAATCTAATGATTTAGTTCTATATGTCTAATTAACTAATCAAACCATAGAGCCTTAAAGAACCGACATTTAAAAATGCTAAATATAAAGTATAAACTTGAAACATATGCTACACTATTTAACCTGAGCACAAATGGATTCAGGTGAAAATTTTCAGGCTAGTCTGTAGGGTACCTACATGAATAGGTTGTTATGGTAAAGATCCTCCATTAGATGGCAAAGGACTCCACATTAAACAAAACAATGAGGCCTCAACCTACAAACACTAGGACTGTAGATGTGATGCTTTCCCATTGGGAGCCACTAAGGCCGGGAGCTCCTGCCCAGCTCTCTAAGCTCACATGGCTGAGGGCCCCCTGTGCACAGTGTGCCGTGTCTTCCCGATCTGGCTGTTCCTCAGAATTTCCTGTTTTACTTTGTGATTTGTAATGAACCTGAGTATGATGAAGTTCCTGGAGGCCTCTGAGTCAGCAGTGAAGCAGGATGGGTGAGAGAGCAAGAGCCACAACCCCAGATGCGGCCAATGTGAGTGAAACAAGAGTGAAGTGTCCTCATGCCTTCCGAGGTGAAGGTAACAGAGCCCACAGATCTCCACTCCTTCAGAGATGCAGAGGAGACGCACTGGAGGAGTCCCTTTGAGGAGGGGAAGGTGGGCGTGGAGAGGGGCTGTGACTGAAGAGCTGCTCTCTGCTGTTCTCCAGAGTCCTTGGCACTGAGCGCTGCTCTCAGCTTGGTCCTCGGGGTCTGAGCTTCATGCTGCTCAGACCGTACAGTGGGGAAGATTTGGGAGATAATGTGGTTACTCTAGGCTCTCACTGTTCATTTTCAGTTTGCCAGATTTAAAATAAAGTTTTATGCAAGCAAATAAAACCATTATTTATTACTACATTAAATTAGTAGCTAATATATTACATGCACACAGTAAATAAGTAAATTACATATAATTGTGTAACGCATGCTTTTCATCTTTCTAAATAGATCAGAAGCTGAGTGAGTAGAATTCATGGACGTGGACATTTGATGATGCTCTTCTTGGCCTCTCTTTCTCAGAATCAGTCAGTGCTGAGAACCTTCAGTTCACAGGGGCAGGTAAGTTTTTTGGTCCTGGAGTCTAACAGAGTCCCTCCTCCTGGGGAGAACTGCCCTTGGAGGAAGACAGGCAGAAACATGTGCTCCTGTGTGCGCTTGGGGGAAGCCTGGGGCTGGACAGCAGCATTACTCATATCCTCCCCTGCTGTCATAGTAATGCTGTGATAGTGAGTAGAGGAACCCAGACAAATTCACAGAGCTCACAAATTCTGCTCTCTTCTTCTCAATACTTCCCTGTCTGTACCCTAAGCTTCAAACAGCCCATTTGTTTCCTTTAATTTCTTCTTTTCAAAAAGATCATAACAATGACCCTGGTCCTCAGCTAAAGCGTGTTCTGAGAGCTGAGAACAGCAGTTCACTCTACGCATGGGAGAGCAGCATGATTTCATCCTAAGGGAGAAACATGTTCCCTATAGACAAATCTGTATTACCCTGGTGTGGACAAGGACTCCAGGGGACACCGAACCTGTGCTGAGATGGGCCAGCCCTATAGCTGGGCCAAACCCTTTCTGCCCCTGCTAATTTGCATATCCCAAGAGCCCAGGCACTACTGGGCCACTGCTTGAAAGCTTCTTAATAGGCTGCTGGTCTCACCCTGTGCAGCTTCAGTCCCAGTCAGGACACAGCATGGACATGAGGGTCCCCACTCACTTTCTGGGCCTTTTGCTGCTCTGGGTCCCAGGTAAGCAAGGACCGCACCAGGAATTTACTCAATGGTGTGTTCAGCATAGCCTGACTTTTCACGGAGGTCCTGCTTTAAGAATAATCATGTTGATGTTTGTTGCTTCCCATCTCAGGTGCCCAATGTGATGTCCAGTTTACACAGCCTCCATCCTTAAATGCATCTTTGGGAGACACAGTCACCATCAGTTGCCAGGCCAGTGAGGACATGAGTAGATACTTAAACTGGTATCAGCAGAAACCAGGGCAAGCTCCTAAACTTCTGATCTACTATGTAACCAGTTTGCAATCTGGGGTCCCATCAAGGTTCAGTGGCAGTGGATCTGGGACAGATTTCACTCTCACCATCAGCAGCCTGCAGCCTGAAGATGTTGGGACTTATTACTGTCAACATACTTATACTATTCCTCCCACAGTGATACAAGCCATAACAAAAACCACCCAGGAAAGTGTTATTGCAAGCCTGGGCAGCCCCAGCTGTCACCCCTGCAGTATTCAACTGCTGAGGGCATTTTTCTGAGCCAGACAGGCGTGGAAGTTTGCTTGGAGGTTTTAGAAAAAGGACTCAAGATTGTTCTTTATACTGCAACTTTCTTTCCTTTTCCTCAGCTCAGGCAGGACCGACAGCACAGTGCTTGTCCTAGTTTAATGAAGGATACAGTTAAGCACCTCTGAGAAGTGTGGGTTATGGCATCACTTTGGATTCAAAAAGCAACAGAGAAGCCCTTCTATGCATTCTGAGAAACAATTTCTAGACTTGCTTCAGTTTTTAGATTTAATGTCATCAAAAAATTTAAAATACAGAGGTTGCCCTTACAACCCTGTCCATGTGGCAGTGCAGTCTAACGTCAATATCCAGTTACAACTTTGTTGCTAACAATCAAGTTTGGTATACATGAAAAATCCATATTTCACATGAGTGTTCACTCTTCAAGCTGGGCACTTCACTAGGAAAGACAACTGTGTAATAACACACAGCATTTTGGTATGACAAAATATCACATCACTGCCCTAAAAATCCTTTGCCTAAGAATTCTCTTCATTCACTCTCTTCCCCTTCATTTCCTGTGAGTCCTTTATGTTTTACTATTCCCATAGTTTTTCCTTTTCCAGAAGGAATCTTCATTATGGAACAGCATAATTGTAAAACATTGAATAACACTGTTAATTACGCGATTCCTTTTATACTTTCTATACTTTTCTAGAATATCTTTTCTTAGTGAATTTTTGGGAGTAGAAGATTTCAATGTATTGATTCTGACTCAGAAGTAACAAGAAATATACATATTTGCTTTGACTAAGAATCTACTGCCAATTTGAAAATCTGGGAGGAAATTTTACAGTGTTTTGCCCCTACCTTTAACTGGAGATGAAGGTGGAAATTTAGAACTCTCGCTGCTCTTATTTGTATCAGAGTCATTCAGTGTTTCACTGAACCTAGCTTGGGGTCTTTCTCTATTGCTCAGGAGAGTGCCCAGCAGGCTGCCTTTGGTCTTGAGCACTGTAAAGGAAAAAAGGCTGTTTGACTTCATACTGAAACCTATCTCCTATTGTTACTTTCACATATTGCCAGGTGATTTTCATCACTTTTAACTTGAACACATCTCATAAGTGTTCTCATGAGTGAGTCACATCTCACGAGTGACTCAGCTCAGTGTGAACACCAGGGTCAAATCTTTGGGAAGACAGTGGATGTGGCATAGTTGAGGTAGGGTCCCCAGAAGATTATTTATTTTTCCAACCAAGATGGCTGCAGTAGGAGTGGTGTCAACCATGGTAGGGACACCGTCTTTAAGGTTGTCCTGTTGTTTCTTGAAATATCTCAGGTTGAGGTTTACACTGTGTCTCCTATATATACCCCCTTCCCTCCTTCTCCATCCCAGTGATACACCTTGTTTATCTCCTACTTCGCAGTAATTTTTAATTTCTTGTGTCAAAATTAGCATTTTCAATGATTGCTATTAAAGAAGGTAAGTTCTAAAGTATGTCAAGCACAAAAACATGGCAAAAGTGGTAATTATAAAGTGTTAATGTGTAACTTAATGAACTCTCTCTTTTCACTTACAGCCAAATGTTAACAAAGGGAAATCTCAAACAAATACACAAACAAGTCCTGGGAGCTAAAATGATCAACTCCTGATGAAAAGAAGAACTTAGGACCTCTTAGCACAACAATGTGTCACGGGGTAAAAACTTGCTCTCCTACCTAACAGAGCCCTCCCAGTCCTCCCAGTAAGTCCTTGAAAACAGCAGTTCATACAACATCTTGTGTCAGATTACTGAAGCTAGGGTCATCATGACAGCCAGAAATGCAAGATAAATATTCATGTAAATGAAATTAATTAGAGTCGAGTCTAAAATTTTTAAATAGGGATGAATTCAAGCTCTGGATACAATGTCCTGAGACGTGAGACTTTATCCATTGTGACCAGCAAAGGTCTCTGTGGTCACTCACCATGTACACTAAATGCCATGGTCACATGACTGAAGTCAACTTGCAAGGACCGAGGGAAAAATCACAGGACCAGCATACACCATGAGATTTCACTGAATTCTGTGTTTACTGAAAAATTTGTTTTTTTGCTTCATAGTCTATACAAAAGTGAACAATATAAGATCAGATCCTTGGGAGATGTTAGTCCCTCAAGGGTAGAAATTATAATGATATATCAGCAGACATGTGGTCCTGGTCACTGTGTTGCAGAGAATTTACCCTCCACTCAGAACTTGCAGACGGTGCTGTGGGGATGCTCTTTGGGGATCATGCTTCTCTGCATGATCCCCAAAGCTCTGCCTGTCACAAGCTCTTAGCAGAATTTGCTCACTCTCTCAGGACAACGATCAACCTGAAGCAGGGGCAGCAGGAGCCTAGTGCACCTGCGGCCTTCTCACATCTCAGCCTCCACAGTGGCAAACACTCAGCACCGCTGAGGGTGTGAGCAGGGGAGCTGCTGGGTTCTCACAGGCTGCTCTGGAAGGGGCTCTGGGATTGGAAGGATTGGCTGGCCTTATAGATCTGTGCTAGGATTCTTTAGCCTACAGACATTTCATGTAGGGTCTACAGGGTCTAATGAGCATTGCCAATACTAAATCTTTGTTACATAATGTAGCTTACACATGTCATTTTCACTGTCCTATGACCATTATCTCTTTAGAACTTTTGGTGAACTGTTGGTCTTTTGTCCTCAGTAGTAAGATGATTTATTAAGAGGAATCATTTAATTTTCTATAGTATGTTGTCTGGTAATTGATAGAGTAAAATCAGCTTCATGAATACAGCTGAAAAGATTCAGTCATGGTCTTAGGGTACCAAAATGAATTGGTTGCTACGGTTAAGATTCCTCCATTAGATGGCGCACAACCCCACAACAAAGAAAACTCAGAAACCTGGAACTACAAACACTAGGATATTAGAAGTGATGCTTTAATATTAGGTAGCAACTAAGGCAGGAAGTTCTCTGCCCTGCTCTCTAAGCTCACATTGCTGAGGTCCTCTGTGTACAATATGCCAGGTTTCTTCTATCATCCTGTTCCTCAGGATTTCCTGTTTTTCTTTGTGACTGTTAATGCCCTTGAGTATGGTGAGATTCCCAGGAGGCCTCTGGGTCAGCAATGAAGCATGATGGGTGAGAGAGCACAGAATATAACTCTGAATGTGGCCAACTGTGAATGAAACAGGAGTGATGTGATCTTGTGCATTCAGAGGTGGAGGTGACCAATCCCACAGAACAGGACTCCTTTCAGAGATGCACTGATATAGGGGGGCGCACTGGGGGAGTCAGTTAGAGGACGGGCAGATGGGCGGGGAAAGGAGCTGTGACTGCAGACCTGTTCCCCTGCTGTTCTCTAGGGTCCTCAGCTATAATGTCAGGTCAGAGCTTGGTCCACAGGGACACAGAGTGGGCTGTGAGCTTCATGCTGCTCAGACTTTGCAGTATGGTAGGGTCCGGAGGTCATGTGGTGACCATGGGATCTCACTGCTCATCTTCATTTTGTGAGAATTTAAATGATATGTTATGCAAACAACTCAAATTATCATTTATTAAATCATTAAATCCATAGCTAACATATTACATGCACACAGGGAATAAGAGAAGCACGTATTTGTGTAATGTATGCTTTTCCTCTTTCTAAGCAGATCAGAAGCTGAGTGAGTCACACTCTGGGGTCAGGGACATTTGCTGATCCTCTCCTTGGCCTCTGCTTCTCAGGAGCAGTGACCACAGCTCTGAGCACATTCAGCGCTAGAGCTAGGTCAGCTCTGTTGTCCTGCTCTCTCCCAGTGTAGATCCACCTGAGGCTTTCTGCTGGTCGAATGGAGAATATTGAGTACTGTCCTTTGAGGGCCCAGAGTTATAGCTCAGTGGCATAAGTACTTGCCTGGTAAGTGCAAGGTTGTGAGTTTGATCCATGGTACCAAAAAAAAAAAAAAAATACTGTCCTTTGCACTTCCTGCCAGGCTGCAGCTTGAGCAGGGTCTGTGGTTCATCTAGGTCCTCAGCCCCATGGGTCAGTGGAGCAGCTGCTTCCTCCAAGGTCTGGAGCCAGAGCTCGGAAGCTCTCAGCACTATGAGCCTAACCCAGGTCGAGTTCAGGTCCCTGTTCCTGTTCTCTGCCATTCCCTGCAGTGCTTGAAAATCTAGTGAGACCTTAAGCTCAATGCCCACATGTCCTCAAATCCTGAAACCAATCTAGCACCCAAATAAGGACTTTTTTCCTTGTTATCCTACAGTTCTTGTAGCTCCTAATACAGCAGATAAATGGTTTAGTTCAGATCATACTTCTCTATCAAATATAGTTAGAAGCACAGCGTTATTCATGTTTTAAAGGGCTTATTAAAGATTTACCACATTCAGGGCCGTCATCTCTGTTTTCTTATGTTGATTTTGTAGCAGCTCTAAGCTGTTGTGCATGGCAAACACAGAAGAGCCTATTCCAACCCAGGCAGAATTAGACAATGAGAGCCTCATGTGACCATCTTAATAGTGACATATTAGTGGAGAGAAGAAGGTGGACAGGTACTGGGAAAGAGTTCCATACACCTGAAAGGGAAGGGTGGGGTCTGAATTTCTTCTAGAAATGATTTTGAGATATTTGAGTCTTAGAGACATTGCAGACCTGTCTAGATCAGGATTCCTTAGGACCAATCTTGAAAATGCCATGTGTTGACATAGCCAAAGCAGCAGTAAAGAAGTTGGGTTGTTTCTACTGTATCCCTGCTGCTGCCCCATTCCCGTGTACTGCAACACCCAGACTCTGTATATGTGTGTGGTTTTGAGTATATACTGTTTCTCATGTTGCTTCCAAAGTTGCTGATTTGCTCCCCAGTCTCTCAGTGAACCAGTAGGAGAGCTGCTGGGTTCTCACAGGCTACCCTGGAAGGGGCTCTAGGATAGGGTGGATGAGCTGGCCTTAGTACATCTATACCAAGATTCTTTAGTCTACAAACCTTTCCTGCAGGGTCTTCAGGGACTCGTGGTCTTTGCCAAAGCTAAATCTTTGTCATATTCTGTGGTTTACACATGGCATGTTCACTGACCTATGACCTAGTGGCCTTTTTATATTTCTAGGTAAACGGTTGGTATTTTGTCCTTATTAGTAAGAAGATTTAGTGAGATAAATCATTTGAATTTTCTATAGGATCTTGTGTGCTAATTGATAGGATAGAATGAGCTTCATGAACACGGTTGAAAAATATTTAGTCAAGACCTACGTATACCAAAATGAGCCTCTTCCAGCCTAGACAGGAGTAGGGTTTTGGAGGCTCATGTGACCCCTCCAAAATGAGATATAAGAGAAATGAAGAGGGTGGACAGGTACTGGGAAAGATTTTCATTCACTTGAAATGGAAGGGATAATAATGAAAAGCTTTGCCTGAATTTCTTCCAGAAGCAGTTGTGGGAAAACTTGAGGCATCAGACACTTCTAGCAGCCCTTTTCAGTCATGTGACAGTGAGACCAACACTAAAAGGTCTGTGCATTCACAGTGGCAAAGCACAAAGAAAGTATAGGTGTTCTTTCTGCTGTCTGTAAGCTGATACACGGATCCTAAATTCGTTAAAAGACAGACCTGCTATGATGGTTTTAATAATTGCTACAGTTACTTTGATTGACTTCAAAGATGATTCCAGCTTATTCTAAAAAGAAAATAAGAGCTAGAACCTGGTTAAGGTTTAGATCCACTCTTTCTAGTAAGTCAGGAAAATTATGTGCTCATATGTGTTTGTCTAGACATGAAAGACTAGAAAATATAATGTACAGAGAAACTGCAACAAGTTCAGAGACCATATAAATTCTATCCCTTCTGTCTTTAATTCTCTTGTTAATAGCCGAATCCAGAAATGTCCACTTGCTTTCCCTAATTCCTATTTCTCCAAACGTCTCTGCCACATAACGGTGGATGGTGGATAAGGAGCACAAGCATAGTGTATTCTGCACTTTGAAGGGAGCAAAAGTTCACTCTACTCACAGGAGAGCAGCCTGATTATGTTCTGTGGGCCACATAACAAACATGTTCTCTGGTAGGAAACCTGTGCTATCCTGGTCTGAACAGGGAGCCCAGAGGTCAGGTGGCCCATATGGGGATGAGGCAGCCCTGTAGCTGAGCCCAGCCCTGCCCGGCACCTGCTTTGCATGTCCCCAGGGCATAGCCCACTGCCTTTAAAACTTTTTTTGACAGGCTGCTCACCAGGTGATTAGGACTCAGTATCAGTCAGCACACAGCATGGACATGAGGGTCCCTGCTCAGCTCTTTGGGCTCCTGCTGCTCTGGCTGCCAGGTAAGGATGGGCAGCACTGCGGATTTTCTCAGCACAGAGTGGTCAGTGCTGCTTGGCTTTTCAAGGAAGGCCAGCCAATCATGGTTTATCAGGATTAACTGTACTGATATTTGTTATGTTTCCATTATCAGGTGGCAGATGTGACATCCAGATGACCCAGTCTCCATCCTCTATACCTACATCTCTAGGAGACAAAGTCACCATTAGTTGTAGGGCAAGTCAAGGTATTAATAAATGGTTATCCAGGTATCAACAAAAACCCGGGAAAGCTCCTAAACTTCTGATCTATTCAGCCACCAATTTGCACACTGGGGTCCCATCGAGGTTCAATGGCAGTGGATCTGGGACAGATTACACTCTCACCATCAGCAGCCTGCAGGCTGAAGATGATGCAACTTATTACAGTCTACAGAGTTGGGATAGACCTCACACAGTGATACAGACCATAACAAAAACCACTCAGAGCAGCAAAAGTGTGAGCCTGGGCTGCCTAGCTGCTTGCTCTGTCTGGTGTCTCCACCCATGGAAAGCATTGCTCAGATAAATCCAGGCTGTAATGATCACTGGACGTTTTGGTAGAAGACAGAGGGTGGCTCATCTGCACCCTGACTCTCCTTCCTCCTCCTCAGCTGTGAACACAGATCTCACAGCTCCTGTCCTGAGATAATGAAGCACAGTTACGGTCAACCCTGACCTGCGTGGGCTGTGGCATCATTTTGGATTTTATATAGCAACAGAGGAACCCTTCTACATGTTCTAGGAACGATTTTTTAAAGATTTACTTCATATTTTAGAGTAGATTTCAGTTCAGAGCAACATTTAAAGTACAGTGTTGTATCCTACGTACGCCATGCTGCATACACCTACACAATCTCTTGATCATCAACATCCAATTACAGTTTTGTTAAAATGAATCAAGATCAATTTACATTCAACATCCCCATTTCACAATAAGAGTTACTCGTGATATATGTTTCACCAAAATAACCATATAGATAATGGTTAATGATGCATACACAGCATTTTGGTTATGACTCAATGTGGTTTCTGTGCCCCAAAACTTCTCTAGATTCTACTGCTTATACCCGTTATCCTCATTTCCCACAAGTCATTTCATACTTCATCTTTCCTGTAATTTTTCTATTCAAGAATGAGTAAATATTCAAATTTATATTATGGAAGCTTTTCAAAAGTTATTCTAATGATACATTATAGCATAGAGTACACTAATGAAAAACTGAGTATTGTACTGCGCTTCTACAAAGCCTGTCTCTCTTCTGTTGCTTTGCTGCATAACCTGGCTAGCAACATAACTATAATTGTGTTTATTACATGAGACAGAACCTCTAAATAAGCTGTAAATGTGAAAAGAATGCACTCTCAGTTTCTTTTCTTCACAGTATTTCAGAGGAAACACGTTCCTTGTTGACAAGGTCTACCTTTATTAAAAAAAAACCTAATAATTGAATACTTTAGAAAAGCAAAACTTTTTGTCACTATAGCTGAAAGAATAATTGAAGTTTCATCAGAAATCTTTATCACAAATGAGCCAAATTGTAGAGATGTACATCATTAGTTCATCAACCGAACTATATATACCTAAACTCTAACATTTAAGAAATGTTAAAATATGAAGAATAACTGTACATAATAGTTGTATTTCCATGTCCCACCTACCAACGTATGACTGGAGAAAAGTATTTGCTACTCTGAGAGTGCCCTTCTGTCTGTGCACTTTTTGTGTTATCACCGTCTCTTTGGTTTTAACATCATCGATCCTCTTGGAAAGATCCTGGAATGAGTTAACCTTGGCTACACTATGAACAACACCTGCTACAGAGTCAGCAATGGATCTGCAGCAAAGCTTCTGACCAGTCTAGGACAGCTGTGTCCCATAGTTGCAGCTGAGCTGTTCTAATATTCAAGTTCAAATTTTCCATAAAAACTGAGGGCAGTCATTGCTGAGAGACACAAATTTTCAGACATGAATATAGTGATGTTGGTGGGGCAGGAATGTGCCTGGGTTCCAAGGCCAGCTGCATTCCTTTCTTTAGCACCCAAGGAGGAAACGGGTCAGAGAGTTGGTGAGTCACTTGCTGGCCCTCTGTACTTCTGAGACCTTCTCATGTTCCAGTTGCCACAAATACAAGGAGCAATCAACTGCTGAGTGTGCAAGCTATGTGCAGAGCTCAAATTCTCACAGACTGTTATTCAATGATGTCAGGGGATGGAGATGGATGGGGTTGGGCTATCAGATCTAGAAAATGACCCTGCAGCCCTCCAGCCACTACTGTCACTCCACCCTGGAAGGTCACCAGGGCAGCATGCTCTTCATGAAATCTATATTTTAGTAAGAGGACTCATTTGAGTTTTCTACAGAACCTTGTCTGGTAGTGGATAGACTAGAATTAGCTTCATGAATATGGGTCAAAAGATGCACCTAAGATTTTGGGACCACAAAAAAAGGGTGCTATGTTACAACTGTTCCATTAGGTGGTGAACAACCCTACAATAAAACACCAAGCAGGCCTCATCCTAGAAACACAAGGACAGTATAAGTGATGCTTTCCCAATAGGGTGCCTCTAAGGCAGGGAGCTTTCTGCTCAGCTCTCTAAGCTCACATGGCTGTGGCCTCTGTGCACAATGGGCCATGCCTCCCCATCTGCCTGTTCCTTAGTGTTTCCTGTTTTACTTTTTGTCTAATAATGCACCTGAGTATGAGGACATTTCTAGGAGGCTTCTGGGTCAGCAATGAAAAAGATGAATAAGAGAGCAAGGGGAACTACTCTGAATGTGGCCACCTATGAGTGAAACAGGACTGAAGTGGCCGCATGTATTCAGAGGTGGAAGTGACAGATCCCAAACATCTTGACTCGGTGCAGAGGTGCAGAGGAGATGCAGTGGAGGAGTCACTTAGAGGAGGGGAATGTGGGTTTGAAGAGGGGCTGTGATTATAGATCTGTTCTCCTGATGTACTCCAGAGCCCTCCTCAATGACTTCTATCACTGCTTGCTCTACAGGGCCTGAGGGTGACCCATGAGATTCATGTCCTTCAGAATTTGCAGTTGGGTAAGTTTGGGAGCTAATGTGCCAGATTTGGGCTCTTACTGTTCAATTGCAATTTGCAAGAATTTAAAATGTTACTCCAACAGCTAAAACTATTATTTGTTACTACATTATATTATCAGTTAATATATTACATGCAAACAGCAAATAAGCAATTTGCATATTTATTTGTGTGAAGCACGCTTTTCATTTTTCTAAGCTGATCGAAGCTGAGTGAGTCAAACTCTGGAATGGGGACATTTGCTGATCCTCTTCTTGGCCTCTGCCCCTCCAGAATAGTGAGCACAGAACTGAGAATCTTCAGCTCACAGAGCCAGGTCAGCTTTGTGGTCCTGCTCTCTCCCAGTGTTGCCCCTCCTGGTTCTCTCAGTTTGCTCAGCACCGAGAGTGTTGAGTACTTTCCTTCCCTGCATCCCCTGCCAGGCAACACCATGGGCAGTGTCTGTGGTTCACTCAGCTCCTCAGCACCGTGGATCAGGAGAGCAGCTGCTTCTTCCATAGCCTGGGTCCAGAGCTCTGAATTCTCAGCACTGCAAGCCTGACCTCAGGCCGGTTTTATGTCCCTGTTCCGAAACTCTCTCATTCACTCAAGTGCTTAAAAGTCTTTTAAGACCTTAAATTCACTGCCCAAGTCTGCTTAATTCCTGAAGCCACCCTACAGCCTGAATACAGAGGACTTTTCCTCTTGTTAGCCTTGAGTCCTGCTCATTCATAGCACAGCACAGCAAGTTTATTTTTGGATTATGATTCTCCATCCAATATAAGTTAGAAGTACAGTTTTTCTTTTTCTAAAAGGACTATTAAACATTTAACACAGTCATGACAGTCATCGCTGTTTTCTTCAGTTTGTTCAGCAGCAGCTCTGACCTGCTGTGCATGGCAAACACAGATGAGCCTCTTCCAACCTAGACAGGAGTAGGGGTTCTGAGGCTCCTGTGACCCCTGCCAAAGTACGATGTAAAAGAAATGAAGATGGTGCACAGGTGCCGGGAAAGATTTTCATAGACCTTAAATGGGAGGGTGAGGTGAAAAGCTGTCTGGATTTCTTCCAGAAACTGTTTTGAGACTACTTAAGGCATAGATATAAGGCATCTCCTCTGGAGATGAGGAGCTCTTAGGCTCAACTTTGAAAACTCCTTGCATTGAGATTCTCATTGCAGGAGGAAAGAATTTCTGTCCTTTCTACTGTATCCAACCTGCTGCACCATTCCCAAATATTCTGACACTCAGAGTTCTGTTTATGGTTTTAAGTATGTGTTGATTCTCACATTGTTTCTGAAATGATTCTAACTGATCCTGCAATGAAAATTGAGTGAAAGAACACAACTGGTCCCTAGAACTGCCCTTGGAAGAAGACAGACAGAAACATGTGCTCCTCTGTGTGTCTGGGGGAAGCCTGGGGCTGGACAGCAGCTTTGCTCAGCTCTTTTCCTCTGGTCTTAGTCAGGTTGTGCTAATGAGTAGAGGAGCTCAGACAGGTTCAAAAAGTTCACAAATTCTACTCTTTTGTTGCCTCTACTACTCATTTTATAGTTTCAACTTGAAATATTTCATTTGATTCCCTTTGTTCCTCCTTATCAATAGGAACATAACATAAAACCATGGTCCTCAATGAAGCATGTTTTGAACTCTGAGAATAACTATTCACTCTACTCATGGGAAAGCAGCGTGATTCTATCCTGTGGCCCAAGGGAGAAACACATTCACTGTAGGCAAATCTGTGCCACCCTGGTGTGGACAGGGACTCCAGGGGACACTGTTCCCATATTGAGATGGGCCAACTCTGCAGCTGGGCCAAACTCCCCCTGCCCCTGCTAATTTGAATATCCCAAGAGCCCAGCCAGCTACTTGAGGGCTTCTTCATAGGCTGCTGGTCTCAGGCTGTGCAGGTTCTGTCCCAGTCAGGACACAGCATGGACATGAGGGTCCCCGCTCACTTTCTGGGCATCTTGCTGCTCTGGGTCCCAGGTAAGGAAGGGCAGCTCCAGGAATTTACTCAGCGATGTATTCAGCATAGCCTGACAATACATTGAAGCTCTAATTTATCATGAATAATCATGTTGATATTTGTTCTTTGACGTCTCAGGTGCCAGATGTGACATCCAGTTGACACAGCCTCCATCCGCATCTGCATCTGTGGGAGACACAGTCACCATCAGTTGCCGGGCCAGTCAGGGCATTAGTGATGACTTAAATTGGTATCAGCAGAAACCAGGGCACGCTCCTAAATGCCTGATCTATTGGGCAAACAGATTAGAGTCCGGGGTCCCATCAAGGTTCAGTGGCAGTGGATCTGAGACAGATTTCACTCTCACCATCAGCAGCCTGCAGCCTGAGGACTTTGCAACTTACTACTGTCTACAGGTTAACAGTTACCCACCCACAGTGATACAAGCCATGACATAAACGTCGCAGAGAAGCAGAAGTGAGAGGCTCAGCTGCCCCAGCTGCTCCTCTTTGTGTCTCCAGATGCAGAGCAGATTCCTCAGATGCAGCCAGGCTTTGAGGGTCACTGGAAGGATTTGGTAGAAGCCTCCATGGAAGCTACTCTCTACCCCAGTTTTCTTTTCTGTTTCTCAACCCTGACTTAATGAAGCACACTAGTGAGTACACTGGAGTAATGTGAATTATGACATCACTTTATACTGTAATGGCAATAGGGAAGCTCTACTGTGGATTGCAATAAATAGTTTTTAAAGATTTTCATTAATTTTAGAGATTTACTTATGTATTATTTTTTACAAGAATAAAACAAAAAATGCCACAGAATAAAATAATCATAACAAAACAATGTAACTGAATACAAGACTTCAAATAAATTATAGGCAATCAACATGGATATTGTAATGCTTTTTCATGTCTTAATTTAGAGATTTATGGTCTAAGCAAAATTTAAAGTGCAGAGGTGTATTTTATACCCCTGCTCCTATATCTACACAATATATCATCCCCATAAATGATTGCAATTTTTTGCAAATAATCAAAGTTTGTCTAAATGAAACATCCATAGTTCACATGAAGTTTGTTGATATTTATCATTTCATCAGAAAACACCAGTATATGTCCACCATTTTGATGTTACACAATGTTATTTCACTGTCCTAAATACCACTGTCTTCTACCTGTGCATCTTCTTTATTTTACATTTTCTGTAAGTTAATCATGTGGGTCCATGCCTGTATTTTTTTTCCTTTTTTTAGGAAGACAAAATCTTGTAATTTATAGCATGGAAGACTTGGAAAATTTAATCTTGAATTATACTGATATGGAACAGGAAAATAAAAAATAACAAATGATACATTTGGTATCCACCAAAACTCCCTTTTCAGCATCTATTATTATGGCAAATATCCAGGCTTGGTTAAGGTGTTAGAACCTTTGCTATACAACATAATGGTGTTTTCATAGCACTGATTGTATTTTAGAGGGTACAGATTGCTTGGACTGAATGTTAAGAGTCTATTGTAATTTGAAAACATGCATAGGAATTGGTAATTTTTTTTCGTTCAGGACAGTTTTATTGATATACTGTTTATGTGAGTTCCGGTGCCCATACAGTCAATTGTAATTACAGGTGGAGCACAGGAACTGTCTCTGTTCGTTAATTATATCATTCAGTTCCTTCACTGTTTAAGTGAACCTAGATCAGTGTCTTTATCTTCAAGTCAGAGAAGACCCTTTGTGCATGTTGATTTTTTTCCTGATAACAGAAATAAAAAAGAAAGAGTTGGCTTCATTTCACACTGAAAAAATATTTCTTATCCTTATTTTTACATCTTCATGTGTAGCTTTTAGCCTTCGGTACCTGAACACCTTCCATAAACCCGGCATTTTGTTCCTGGTAAACAATAGACTTACTTCGTCGGAAGACAATAGGATGTGGCATGGTTAACACAGGGGCACTAGAATGTTTTCCACTTTTTCAATCAAGATGGCAATGGCAGAGGAGGTTGCAACTATTGTAGGTACAAAATATTCAAATATTACACAATTTTTTTTTCGGAAAAATCTCAGACTCAGCAGTAGCAAGCATTCTCTCTGTGTGACCTGTTCCCTGCTTCCCCATCTCATTACAGGATGTTTTCATTTATCCCTATTCACCAATTTTTTTCTTGATTAATTTTTGCCTTTTCAATAGAATGTATTAATTAAGATTACCTCTCAGTCTTTAAAAATATGTCAAACATCAAAAAGTGGTGATTAACAAATGCCCTAAAGACCTCTACCTCATCTAGTTATTACTGGGTATCAATTAAACAAAATTTTAAAATCAAGTAACCTGAGGATCTAAGGCTGGGGATTTAGCTCAATGGCATAAGCACCTGCCTGGCAAGAGTGAAGTCATGAGTTCAGTCCCCAAGACACAAACACACACACACACACACACACACACACACAGAGGATCTAAAAAGCACATCGGTTCTTGGTACAAATGTTGACCACATGACTTCCTAGGAGAAGAGCTTGGTAGTCTTAAAAACCTATTTTCATAGTGTCACATCCAACAGCAAAAGATTCAGGCCTTTGGCTAATGACCTTGAAGACACCTGTTCACTCAGCACCTTGTGTAAGACTATGGAAACCAGCTTCAATCATAACAGCCTGCCGTGAAAACTGCTTAAGTCATCTTCAGCACTTGAAGCAGTTCATTACAGTAGCACCATCCATTCATAGTACTCAGAAATAAAGATAACCTTTTTGGTACATGAGCAACATGAGTTGACCTAACAACTAGGCTGTGTAAAAGTGGGAATCCACTAGGAAATAGAAGCTGCATAGTTTCTTTTTGTATGAAATTCTAGAGCAGGATAAATTAAAATTATAGAATGACATCTGGTAGACCTGAGTCTGACAAGTCCATAGAGTAAAGAGGAAATTTTTAAAAAGTACAGCAGGAAAAAGTGTGTCTTACTTAGGACTGTTTGTTATTCCAGTGGAATTTTCCCAGTGGAATTTTGATAGAGATAACACTGAGTCTGTATTTCACTTTTGATGGTATGAACATTTTAGCAGCATTGCTTTCTCCAATCCAGGAACATGTGACATCTTTCCATTTATTTCTGCCTTAAGTAATTTCTTTCATCACTTTCAGCAAAATCTAATTTATTAATATATCTCTCTTGTGAGTTTGTGTGAATGTTTGTGTCCTGTTTAAATATTTTCCTCTTTTATGGCCTTAAGTTATACTTTTGTGCTTTCTCCCGAATCTTCCTAATTCTTATCTGCAGACTATTCAATTAATTCATAGGTTTACTGGATATCATATGGGTATATATTTCTTAATATGTACTTAATTTCATTTTGATTTCCAGTTTATCATCATTTATTGAAAAAAAGTGACTTATAGCTATAATTAACTTTACTATCTTTGTTGGAAAGTCTATGTGCATTCTTCTTTTTAGCTTGTTCAGTTTTTCTATCTTTGTTCCTAGGGTACCCAGCACTGTGTTACTGAAGTTCTCTGGTAAACCCCTGCTCACTTCTCTAGTGCTAGAGATCAACCAAGGCCCATATGCATACTAAACAAATGCGGTACTATTGAGCTACATCCCCATTCCCTACAAAAGTCTTCAAATAAAATTTCACTCATATTCTGTTTTATTCCTCAAAATTTTTGTGACTATCAGAGGTCCTTTGGTTTTTCTTATTCACTACAGAAATTGCCCATCACTTTAAATATTCATTTGTAGATTGATTGGATTTCATTGCATGAAACACACTTCTGTGTGTGTGTGTGTGTATGTGTGTGTGTGTGTGTGTGTGTAAATGTGTACTGTTTGAGAAAACTGAACTTTAATAATTTCAAGTTTTCTACTTGATTAAGGTGGAAAAACCACCTACTTACCTAAATATTTTTAATATACAAGACATAGTGAATATATTGACATTGAACCCACAGTGTTTTTTGTTTTTGTGTTTTTTGGTACTGGGAATTGAACTCACAACCTCCTGCTTCCCAGCCTGGTGCCTGTGCCACTGAGCTAAATCTCCTGCCTGAACCCACAATCTGTATGTAATTATTTTTCTAGTGATTTCAAATGCAGTCTTGGAATTCACTTAAACATTTTTGCTGGAAGTATGTGAAGATATCTTTTGTTTCTTTAAACTTAAAAATTTTACTACTTTGCCTTGTCTTACCATATTTCCTAGCATCTTTAGCATAATTCTGAAAAAAGTGATATCAGTGGAAATCCGTTTTTCTCCACTCTGAAAGATAAAATGCTCAGTATTTTATTGGTGAATAGGATGTTTCTAGAGACCTCAATAGGGCTGTAAACTGAGTTTTCCAAGATTGTTAAGATGAAAGAGCCAGGGATTGGGTTGGTTGAAGCACTGTAACGGAATGCTTTAGAGAATCACCCAAGGAACAGTTCTGGGCCCGCACAGAAAGTTCTGTTTCCTGTTTCAGTGCACTGGAGTCAGTGAGCTGGAGAGAGAGGCAGGGCGGCGCATCTGTGAAGCTGCGGTGTTCACTGACCTACACTACTGAGCCTAAGTGAATGTTGTACTTTGGAAATTCCGCATTAGGGAACATTGGGAAAGGCTATAAAAGTCCAAAGGAGAAAAATATCTCAAAGACAAATTTCATACAAAGACTTAATTCATCCAGAAACAATCGGCACTTAGGGAGATGATGAGACACATTAGAGGTGAACAGAAACAATGGCCCCATAGGCTTTGGTCTTCATCTTAATAGGTTTATATTGAACACCATCTGCCGAACATACACATCTGGTAAGACGGAAAGAACCAGGATAAAGTCCTCTGACTACATATGAGAAATGCTGTGCATGGACTGAGCCAAAGGTCCTCTGTCTTGACCACCTGGGCCTGGCTTGCTCAAGCATGGATAAGAAGAGCCCAGTGTTTTTGCAGCTGCAAGCTCAGCTCCTCTGGTCCCTGCTGCTTTGCATGCTCCTCCCAACACCCCCTGGTGTCAGAGCCCATTTCATTGCCTGAGCCAGAGCTCTGGGGAGACCATGGAAGTCCTGGCTTGGCTCTTTTGATCCTGTTTCTCTGGGTCCTAAATGAGGGCTACATGGGATATTTTTCTTATCTGTGAAAACTCTCAGAGTTGGCTCCTATGCACAGTACTAGTATCTCTGTTCAATAAACACTGTCATTAAAGTTCAGTGCAGATTAAAGAGCTTAGCTCTGTTGAGAACATAATTGGTATGATCTAGATTACATGGGTCACATTTCTATTTTGTTTTTTTCATCTCAGATTCCCCTAGAGACACCTTATTTACCTTGACTGCAGCCTCCCTGTCTGTGTCTCCAGGAGAAGCAGCCACTCTCAGCTGCAGGGCCAGTCAGAGTGTTAGCAGCTCCCTGGCCTGGTCCAGCAGAAACCTGGCCAGGCTCCCAGGCTGCTCATCTATGATGCCACCAGCAGGGCCACAGGTGTCTCAGCCCCTTTCAGTGGCAGCGGGTCAGGGACAGACTTTGCTCTCACCATCAGCAGCCTGCAGCCTGAGGATGTCGCAGTTTGTCAGTGTTATCAGTAGTATAGAGGGTGTCCCACAGGGATCCAGTGTGAGACAAAAGCCTCCCTGATTCTTTGTCATTGTTTTGCGCATAGCAGCTGCTTCCTTTAAGGACAGCTGCTGTGGTTCCTGCTCAGTTTAAATGTCTCTGCCTCAGTCTGGCAACTTTGTGATCATGAAAAGTAACTTTCTGAAAATGTTTTGACTGATTCCTGGATTTGTCCTCAGACTCAGGAGCACAGCCATGTTTAGGAACAGTTTCCCTCCTAATGCCGTCAGATCAGACTCATATGCGTGGATACCTAGAAAGATTCACATCTTGTATCCAATAAAATATGGCAATCCAACAGGTAAGAGCAAACTTTATCTTATACATGTGAGATTAACTCATTATGCTTCAACTGTCTGAGCAGAAATGATTCCTCAAATATTCTTTCCTGGTAATAAATTGAGTCATTGTTGTACTGGTTCCCATTGAATTACCATGAAGATTAGCTTGTTTAAAAATGGTGCATTTACAGTTTTGTTTTTCTTATCACTTCTCAGTGTTCTGGCTAAGATTAAATGTAATTTTATTTTTTATATATATCAGCATAACTGCTAGATATATTCTTACATTTTCCCTTATTATATATGTTTTTTCTATTTTCATGTATATCCTGTTATTTCCCATCATTCTACTGATTATGTAAAAATACTTCACACAAACTTCGTTTTGAAATCTGTGTAACAGCTTGTTTTATCGCTACTTTCCTTTTTTCCTTTTCATCTTTTTCTCTTTCCTCCCTCTTCTTTTTCAATGGCTTGATCTCTGTTAAGTGATTGAAACTGTCAGAATAATAACAAGTAACAATGAATCTTTCTTATTTCCGGGTATATAAGCATACTCACTAATTCATTTATTAATTTCTGTAAGGTAATCAGTACGTGTGACTCCAGCACTCAGTGTTTATTGAGGCAGTAATGTTTATGTGCCTTGATAATCTTCACAGTTCCACGTACCTACCTTTCTCTTCATAGTTAGTCTCAATAATGAATATTATATTCTTTATAATTTGACTTTTTCCTAGTAGTTTATTTTTGTATAGGTGCTCACTGCTTAATATTTTAACATATGTGTATTTAGAACATTCTGTAAAGGAAATCATAGATTGATATAAATGCAACATAATCTAAAAAATGGTAAATACTTAAATTTTAAAAATTTACAATAAAGGATACATTACCATCACTCCCCTCACAGTACTCCCTCTTACTTTAAACATACTCATCTTATTGTTCCTGCCATTTTCTGAAGCGGTTGAAAAATCTTCTTTCTTCAGTATCTTTATTTGTCACATTGTGGATCACTCAGTGTCCTGCATCTGTTTAAAATATTTACCGTTCATGGTTATTTTTACTTTGTGGAAGAGCCCGAAGTCACACTGAGAGCTGGGCATGGTGAGCACGCCAGTAGTAGCTGCTCTTGGGAGGCTTAGGTAGGAGGTTCAGCATGAGTTTGAGGCCAGGCTGCATTACATAGAGATTCTGTCCTCCCAAAACAGGGAGATGATAATATATCATAGTGTACTTAAGAAGCTTCCTTTCTGTTAGATGGCTCTTGGCAGCAGCATTCACTAACTTCACCACATCTTGTAAAGACAAATAAATGGTGAGTGCTTCTCAGGGCACCAATGGCCGTGTGTCTTTAACTGTGATCAAATTTTAATACATTTAAGTATTCACCCATTTGTCAATTACACCTTGTATATATTTGAAACTTCTTTTAAATTTCAACAAAAAGTCCTCTACCATTCTGTGTTGTTTAGCTTTCCAGTGCTGTGACAAACTATTTGAGACAAGAGGCTTAAGAGATTAGAGGGTTATTTTGGCTCACTGTTTCAGAGATCTCTGTCCATGGTCAGCTGACTTCAATGTTTTTAAGCTGCTGGTGTTATTGAAACACGGTTATGTTTTTATTTTGTTTGCCACACTAGGTATTGAACCTTTATACTAAGCTACGTTTTCAACCTCTTTTGTTTTTATTCTGAGACAGTGTCTCGCTAAGTTGTTAAATTGTTCAGGCTGGTAAATCCTCCTGCTTCAGGTCCCCAGATTGCTGGAGATTCCGGACATGAGCCTGGTGCAAATCCCACCTTTAGTCCTTAGCATCTCTGACTGTCAGGACCAGTGTCCTTCTCTTACTGTATTTTAATACAAAGACCAAGTTCATTTCCTCGGTTATCTCTTTTGTACTCTTATTCATTCATTCAATGAGTGAATTATGGTGTTTCATCTTGATATTGGGAACAGAGTGTTATATCACCATAAACAGCATTTCTTCAATGGCTTTTTTCATAACTGGTCAAAAATTACATCAAATATTGATTATTCTTTCCATTGTTGCATATTTTATCCCAACATGTGATATTTCTACATTGCGGTTCCAGGTGTACGAACTCAATATTGTGCTTTTTATTTTAAGGCCATCTGTGGAAAATCTGGTTGCCAGATGAAAGTGGTGTTCTGACATGGTGGAATCTTTGGACATTGGGCCTTAGTGGGAGCAAGCAAGGTCATGCTGGGTTTGCATTTGAGGGGATACTGGAATCCAGGCTCTCACTCTGTTTCCTGCCTGCATCTGGTAGGTCCTTTACTTTTCCTCGCACTCCTATCCTGACATCAATCATCTCCATAGAATCAAAGTGATGTGAGTCAAGTGATCATGGACTGACATCTCCGAATCCATGAGTCAAAATGAATATTTTCTTTTCTTCAGTTGATTTTCTCAGTTAGTTTCCACAATGACAACAATCTGACTGACACACTGACCAATTTTCTGCACAGGGGAGTGTCAGTTAGAGAACACCACAGAGAAGGAATTGCAGTTATGCATCGTGGTTATGAAGCCCAAATGTCAGGAAAGTTTGAGGCAGAATTTTATTTTGAATGTGTGTGAGATATTGGCCTATATTCTTAATCATATTGTTTTCCTTATTTAGGACACTTATTCCATGAACCTGTGCACATGAGGTCCTGTTTCTAATATCATAATTTAATGAAAAATCAATTACACTTGGTTCTGGTTTTGGATGCCCATCTGAAGTCACTCGTGAGTTCCTCTGTGACCTTCCGAGCAGGGACTCTCCACACCTTTTGGATCAAGTGCCACCCACAGTGAGGTCTTTTTCCCTTCTTATAGTCCTTCACTATTGTACTTTTTACGAGGAATAAGTGTTCATTTAATTTCAAAACAATTCTTGTCATGCATAAACTTGGTTTATTTGTCCAAACAAACTTTTTCAAGGACATATAGGTGCCATCAGTTGAGTGAAATGCACAGTAATTTGTTTAAAAAGAACTCATGTATTTTTGCATTTAATTTGAGTTATCTTTTAGAAGTAAGTTATGCTGCCATGTGAAGCATAAGTGCAAACTGGGAATAAATATAACAATTTTTATTGCCAAGTGCTAATATTGGAGTAGTGGAGAAGGGGTCTATGCAGGATATAAAGTGAACAAAATTCAATAGAATAGACTTAGAAATTGTAAAACGATGTAGAATTCAAGCAAATGGAAACAGTGTGAACCTGGTGCTGAAAAGCTGTTTCCCTGTGGTGCTCAGGAAAGGTTTCTGCTCCCCTCAGTATATGTGCCGAGTGGTACAGAGGCACCACATGGCCCCATGACTGAGTCCGGTCTTCAAAGACCACAGCACAGTCATGGGACCTGCAAAGACCAGGAGATTTCATTCAGACTATGGAGACTATTAAGTGCTTTTGAAAGGTTCCTTTTTTAGGCTGGGCATGTTGGCATACACTGTCAATTCCAGTACTCAGGATGCTGCGGCAGGGGACTGGCATTTGATCACAGTGCTGGAGTCCAGCCTGCACTGCACAGTAAGCTCAAGCCCAGTCTGAATGGCATAGTGAGGCTGTGACCAGAGAGAGAGAGTGAGAGAGAGAGAGAGAGAGAGAGAGAGAGACAGAGAGACAGAGAGACAGAGAGAGACAGAGAGTGAGAAAGTTGTATTTTGAAAAATTAAAATTTTTTATCACTTAAATAGTAAAAAGTCCACCAGTAATATAAAAATCTGAATCTTTTGGAATTTTGTTCCCCAAAAGATTATATTAAACATAACCTTTTCATCAAGCAAGTGGTCTTGTGTCACAGTCATGACACAGATTCTAGCTTCTATTCAGAACCCAGAATTCCCCATTGTCCTTTGTTGCTGCCCTGCCTGTCCCCCAGCCCTGCCTGTCCCTCAAGCCCTTTGCAGAATTTGGTTACTGCCTCTGGCTTGAGATCAACCCGAGGCAGGTGCAGCTCTGCACCCCGGAACTGGGGCCCTGAACCTCAGAGTCCTGGTGCACTGACTCTGGTTAAGACGGGAGTGTGGTGAGACTCTCGTGACAGGGTCCAAGGGACGCAGGGGTCTGAGGTCCACCGTGTTCTGTGTGCACAGCATCTGCCTTTCACCTGCTCAGCCAGCGTGATTCCTGCGGGGGAGACTGAGTGAGATATCATCGATTCTGGGTCAGGTTCATATTTTGGGTCTTTTCACACAATGTTAGCTGCTGCGTATAGGAGATTGAAGAGATTCAGTTGAGTTGTTTCTGAGAGAATTTCTTTACATAAATAAAGCATTTATATTTGTGCCTATTGACCTAGGAAGAAATTTCACATAACTAGTAAATATTAAAGCCTGTAGTTTATTTTTTTCACCATAATCTAAGAGAAATACACATCATCTCAGTGATAAAGCACTAAATGGATGGAACAAACTACCTAAAAGTTGAAAACTATCATCTTTATATATTATGTTTCATTTTGGAGACCATCAGTCCTCGTGGATATGTTCTGGAATGAGTTAAGTGTAGTTAGCACCACTTACTGCAGCAGAGCCACCAGTGTACCAGCAACCAGCTCCTGACCTCTGTAGCACTGCTGTGTTCCATAGTTCCAACGGTGTTCGTCTATCCTCCGAGTTCACTGTTCTTAATAACTCGGTGCAGTTGTTGACTGACAGATGTAGAAATTGTCATACGTGAATCTACTGATCAAGGTGCCCTTCAAGGAAGAGATTTTGTTGAAAGCACTGATGTGCCTGATTTTAAAGACGAGGTCCAATTCATTCCTCACACCTTGGGGAGAAACGCAGGAGAAAGAGACGGAGGGTGATTTTCAGAAGCCCAGAACTTCTGGGGTCTTCCCGTGTCTCAGCAGACACATTTTAATCCACTGAAAACTGCTGAGTGTGTAAGCCTTGGGAGCTGCTGGGGTCTCCAGGGCCTGCTATAGCTGGGGATCTGGGATGGGGAGAAAGGTGGTAGGTTCACAGGTCTGGAGCAGAAGCCCTCAGCTTCAATATATTTTGTAGCACTGCACACTGCATGGTATACTTGGCCCCTTTCTTTTTCCAAAAACTACATTTTTGTCATTTCATGTGGTCACATATTAGATTTTAACTGACCTGTGAGCATTATCTTTTCAGAATTCCAGGTGAATTACTAGTTTTGTGTATTTAATTGTTGCATGATTTATTAAGAAGTGGAATCAACTAAATTTTCTACAGAATCGTATTTGGTAATGAACAGAATAGAATCAGGTTTCTAAATACTGGTGAACAGATGTAGTCAAGGCCTTAGTCTAGCGAAATAAACAGATTGCTATGTTAAAAGTCGACCACTAGGGGGCGAATGACCCACAGTAAACAAAGCACTGAGGTCTCATTCTAGAAACACTAGGATGTAGAAGGATGCTTTCCCATCAAGGAGTCTCTAAGGCAGGGAGCTCTCTGCTCAGTTCTCTAAGCGCACATAGCTTGGGGCCTCTGGGCCAATTTTCCAGGTCTTCCCCATCTGGCAGTTTCTCAGTATGTCTTATTTCTTTGGTAGTTGGCAATGCACCTCACTAAGAATGATGCGCCTTCCAGGAGGATTCTTAGCGTCTGAACTGCGGGTGAGCAGTGAAGCTGGGGTGAGAGAACAAGGTGCGCAGCTCTGAATGTGGGCAGCCATGAATGAAAGAGGGAGGAAGTAACCTTGGGAGTGCAATCTTCAAGGAATAAGGAGATGCAGTGCACTGAACTTAGAGAGGCGATCTCTATTCAGCGATGCAAAGTGTGTAATGAATCAAAAAGAAAACAACGGTTCACTCTACTCATGGGAGAGCAACCTGCTCCGGCCCAAGGGATAAAGAGGTTCTTTGCGGGAAATCTGTGCCATGCTCGCCAGAGAACCGCGGTGTGCTTCTGCTAAGAGCCAGCTCGGCACCTGTGCACAACCCTGTCCTCCTCCTGCTGATTTGCATGTGCACAGGGCACAGCCAGCTGCTTAAGAGGCTGTCACACCCTGTTCAGGAGTCAGTTCCAGTCAGGACATAGCATGGACATGAGGGCCCCAGCTCAGCTCCTGGGGCTCCTGCTGCTCTGGCTCCAAGGTGAGGAAAGATCCAGAGTTTAGCCTGCTCAGAGTTGCCTGGCTCTTCAGGGAGTTCCTGTTTTATCATGGTTGTGCTCATAAGTCTTATGTTTCTAATCTCAGGTGCCAGGTGTATCATCCAGATGATTCTGGCTCCGTCATCCTTGTCTGTATCTGTGGGAGACAAGGTCACCATCACCTGCAAGGCCAGTGAGGATATTGACTTTGCTTTAAGCTGGTACCAACAGAAGCCAGGGAAAGCTCTCAAACTGTAGATCTATGGTGCATACAGTTTGGAATCTGGGGTCCCATCGAGGTTCAGTGGCAGTGGATATGGGACAGATTTCACTCTCACCATAAACAGCCTGCAGCCTGAAGATGTTGCGACTTATTACTGTCACCATAGTTATGGTACACCTCCCACAGTGATACACGCCATGATAAATACCAGAAGGGAAGCAGAAGTGCGAGGTCATGCTGCCCCAGCTGTCACCCCTGCTGTGCTCAACTACTGAGAGCATTTTTATGACCCAGCCAGGCCTGGAAGTTCACTTGGAGGCTTTGGAAAAGGGTCCATGATTCTTCTCTACAGCCGCTCCACAGCCTAACTGTCTTTCCTTCTCCTCAGCTCGAGGAGCACAGACAGCACTGATTTAATGAAGGACAGACATGAGCACCTCTGAGCAGTGTGGGTTATGGCATCACTTGGGATTCAGACACCATCTGAGAAGCCCATATATGCATTCTGAGAAACAATTTCTAAAGACTTGCTTCAGTTTTTAGGTTGAATGTCACTGACGAATTTAACATATATAGGTTGTCCTTACACCCCTGCCCACATGGCTATGCAGTCTATCATCACCTTCCCATTACAATTTCATTGCTAACAATTAAGTTCCATACATATGCAAAATCCATAGTTCACATGAATGTTCACTCTTGATACTGTGCATTTCACCAGGAGAGACAATCGTGTAATAACACACAGCATTTTCTTTTGATGAAATATCGTGTCACTACCCTAAACATCCTTTGACTAAGGATTCTCCTAATTCACTCTATCCATTCATTTTTTTTGTAAGTCATTTGTGTTTTACTATTCCCACAGTGTTTCCTTTTCCAGAATGACAAACTCTTGATTTTACAGTGTAGAAGGAACAGCATAATTAATAAAACATTGAATAACACATTTGGTTAATTACAAGATTCATTTTATACCTTCTATGATTATCTAGAATATCTTTGCTTAGAGACTTTTTGGAGTAGATTTCAATGTATTGATTCCATCACAGAAGTCATGAGAAATACACAGATTTGCTAGAGCTAAGAATTTACTACCAATTTTAAAATATAGGAGAAAATTTTACAGTTTTTGCTACTGCCTTCAACTGGATTTGCAGATGGAAATTTAGAACTCTTACTGTTCTTCTTTTGTGTAGTCATTCACTATTTTACTGAACCTAACTTGAGGTCTTTCTCTATTGTTCCAGAGGGTGCCCAGCAGGCTGCGTTGGTTGAGCATTGGAAAGGAAAAGAGCCTGTTTCATTTCATGCTGGAACATATCTCCTCTCATTATTTTCACATTTTATCATATGATTTTCATGACTGTGCAACTTGAACACGTCTCATCAACACAGTGTCTCAGCTCAGTGTGAACACAAGGGTGAAATCTTTGGGAAGGCAATGGAGGTTACATAGTTGAGGTCGGTTCCCTAGTATACTGTTTCCTTTTCCAACCAAGATGGATGCACTATAGCATGCACCAACCACTGTAGAGACCCAGTCTTTAAGGTTGCACTTATTTTCCAGAAAAATCTGAGACTGAGGCATGTACTGTATACCCTCTCTATACTCCATTCTCTTCTTCCTCATCCCAGTGATGTGATATTCTGTTCTTATACATTTCCTAATTTGCAATAATTTTTCATTTTTCCTATATTAACATTTGCCATTCCAGTGGGCTGTGTTAATGAAGATAATTTCTAAAACTTGTCAAGCACAGAAACATGGCAAGAAAGTGGTAACTAATAAGCATTAATAAATAACTGTTTCCTTCATTTACAGTCAAATATTAATTAAGGGAAATGTTAAACAAATAAATGAAGTAGTGGGAACTAAAACCATCAACTGTTGATTAAAATGAAAATCTTATTACTTCTGTGCAAAAGTTTTGAAAAGGTTTAAATATTTACTATGTAATATGATAGTCACCTTTTGAGGCCTCTGAGTAAGGTCCTCATAAACAACAGTTCACACAGCATCTGGTGTCAGACTAGTCAAACTAACTTCATTCATAAGATTCAGAAGTGCAGGAGAGAATATTGGTATAAAGAACATTAATTAAACTCTGAAGTTGTTAAATAGGATCAAACTGAAGCAGTGGATACCGTGTCTGGAGCTGTGAGAATGTTTATCCCCGGCGGCCAGTGAAGGTCTGTGATTCTTCACCATGTGGTCTGAATGCTATGGTCACGTGATTGAAATCAATCTCCAATGGCCAAGGGAACAATCATGGGATCTTGAAACACCACATTTCACTGAATACATTAAGGGTTTACGAGAAAATATGTTTTTGGCTCATAGGCCATCCAAAAGTGAACCAGTAATACAAAAATCAGATCCTTGGATGATTATATTCTATTACGGGAGAGGGACATCACGATATAAATCAGCAGACATGTGGTCCTGGCTGTCTTGCACATCTCAGAATTTGTCCTCTGTTCAGAACCTGGAGGCCCTGCTGTGCACCCCTTGCTGCTGCTCTGCTTGTTCTCCAAAGCCCCTGCCTGTCACAAGCTCTCAGCACAATGTGGTCACTGTCTCAGGGCAAGGATCAACCTGAAGCAGGGGCAGCAGTGAGCTGCAGACCTGGAGCTGTGGCCCTCTGAGTCCTGGTGCTCTGGGTCCAGGGGAGACAGCAGGGTGTGGAGAGGCCTCCGTGACAGGGCCCATAGGACTGGGAGTCTGAGGTTGAGCCTGTGTTCACTGTGCCCCACATGCAGTGACCACTTGATCAGCGAGCATAGCTCTTGCTGGGAAGTCCCTGGTGTGGGACATCATTCACTGAGGGGCTTGTCTCTGTCTTGTTTCTGTCTTTATATTCTACTGACACCATTGTGGGCTGCAGTGCCCAGCTTCCCTTTCAGTGTCTCTAAGAGAAATGGTCTCCACCACCTTCCTTGCAGCAGCAGAATCCAGGGAAGCTTCCAAAGATTCAGCGATGTGCCGTGTGTGCCTCAGCTTGGCTCTGTCTACAGTTGTGCTTTAGACACAGGACAGATGCTCCAGGTACCTTGCTAGGTAAAACTCAGTTAAAATTAGAAGCCTAGTTCCTGAATTATACTAGAAACAGATCTAGTGCTGAACAGAAATATGTGACTCATGGCTAGAACACTGATCAACACAATTACATACATTTACATCATTATAGAAAATTATTTTGATCATCACTGTTCAAATTTCTTATGTCACTCATACTGTCACAGTCAGAGAATTAACTTCCTCAGCTGTAACCCCACACAACTGCTGGCCTCAGATGTTTTGTTCGCTATATGCCATTTTGCTTCATTTTCCCACTATACTGAGTTATTTATTTCAGGATGTGCCCTTTCAAATAAATTGAAAGACTCATTCTTCTTCTCTAAGAGTGTTGTTGTTTTTCAAACTGCCCCTTTTCTATGAGTATAACCAAAAGCTTTGTGGGATGAGGATTATCTGACAGCATTTTTCTATTCAAGTCCATAATTGGACAGTCAACTCACTAACAAGGTGAGAGTGAGTAGGACAGGAGGAAGCAGAGAGAAAGGGAAAGGGTGTTGTCTCAGGTAGGAGTTTTCTTACAATGAGGAGGATGCAGGAGGTTTTTTTTCCATCTTGATACTGTTAACTTCAGGATAAAATATAAACTCAGGATGGTTTTCCTGAGCTATGACTCAGAAATTTTTCTTCTACAAACAATATAGATGTGTTCATTTCCTTAGGGAATAGTGTCAGAATAACTAACAAATGTTTAAAATACGCAGAAGCAGTTCATTCAGTTGACAATATTTTAAGGGAACTACACGTTACCTCAGGTACGAAGCTCTAAGTAGAAGCAAAAAAAACCTCAGACTTAAAAATTAGACAGCAAGCCAAAAATATATATCTATCACTATAGATAATTCAATAATTACAGGTTAAATTAAAATTAAATCATAAAAGGATTACGGATTAATTTAAAATTAAATCACGAGTCAACCAGATAACACAGATCTAAATTATCCATTAACCAAATGATACAGACTTAAAAGCTCAACAGTTCAAAATTCTAAAGAATAAGCACTGCTCCTGATCAATATTTAGGTTTCCTTTCTATCTTGAATTTGACCTTCAACATCTGGATCAGACTATTAGCTATTCTGAGAGGGTCGCTTTCTCTGTGAGCTTTGTGTATCATCATCCCCTCTTCCTGTGTGGGCCCCATCCATTCTCTTTGAAGGTTCCTGGAGTGAGTGATCATTTGTGCTATTGTTCACACTGCCATTTCACATTCATTTTTTACCAGCAGGTAATCTTCTGTCCAAGCAGAGACAGTTGAATCCCATTATAGTAATGGCCTATTTCTTTGTTTTCTACAAAAGTGAATTCACTCACTGACTGAGAGATTTTGAAACTGTGAGACGTGAATCTGGTGATCCCGGATGCCCTTCAGGCAGTTGTAGGGAACCTACGGCATTTGTGTCTTTTCTCTTTTCACAGAAAACATGTTCATGTGTGAGTTGCTTTTTGTGTACTGAAAGCTCAGTGCTCAGGTTGCACTGAATGTTGGCACCTTGGATAAACCGGCAGGTCGGTAGCTGCAGTTTGGCCTTGCAGCTTGTGCACTGGTCTCTAACAGGTTTGCCATCGCTGCTTTAGGGGAAAGAGCTGCTGGTGGAGGCAGGAATGTGCCTGGGCTCCAAGGCCAGCCGTGATCCCTGCCTCACACCTTGTGGACAGACAGGGGAGAGAGTGGTGCAGGAGCCCAGCTCTTCTGGGACCTTTTACCGTCTCAGCTGCCACAGCTGCAACCACTCACCAAATGCTGAGTGTGCAAACCAGGCAAGTCACTGGGATCTCACAGGCTGCGCTGGAAGGGTTTTAGGATGGGAAACACGGGGCTGGGGTCACAGATCTGGACCAGGAGCTGTCAGACTCCAACACATTCTTGCCCCCACTGTTCAGTGTTTTTAAGGCGTGCTGCTCTTTACATGGCTCCCCCAAACTAAAATGGTTCTTATGAGGTGAATATTCTGTGAGATGGTAAACAAACCCCACAGTAAACAAAGCATAGAGGTTCCAGAAACACTGGAACTGTAAAAGTGATGCTCTCCAATTAGGAAGCCAGTAAGACAGGGAGATCTCTGCCCAGGTTTCAGGACTTATGTGGCTGTGGGCTCTCTGAGGAAAATGACCTGGTCTTTTTACCTGCCAGTATCTTAATATTTCCTATTTTACTCTGTGATTGGTAATGCACATGGCTATGTTGACCTTTCTTGTGAGATTCTCACTGTCTAACTCTGGGTGAGCATTGATGCAATTTTGGTGAATGAATAAGTCCCACAGCTGATGTGGGAAGCAGAGTCCACAGAAGCTGAGCCCACTGAGAGACGCAGATTAGATGCACTGGTGGTTCCCTTAGAAGAGGGAAAGCCAGGCAGGGGAGGCTGTGATTTTAGACCTGATCTTCTGCCATTCCCTCTTGTCCTCAGCAGTGAACACAGGCCTCTCCTTAATTCACAGGGCTGAGAGTAGATTCTAAGCTTCATGCTGCTCAGACTCTGTAATGCAGCACGGTTGTCAGGTGGTGATGCAACGACTGAGGGTCAGGGGTTGTGAGGAGAGCAATTACAATCAGGACACAGAATTTATAGTGTCATTTACAATGGTCGCTCAGAGTAAAACAAAACAGTGCAGGAAATCTTTCCACAACACTAAAGACCCACAATATTCGGTCAAGGACCTGAATCCCATAATAATGTCCTGGGTGAATCCAACTCAAGACCTAGAGCCCATGACAATGCCTCCCAATAGTCCAACTGGAGACCTAGAGTCCATGAAAAGCACTCATGCCAGTCTGTTTTACGGACCCATGCTGGGAAGGCCCCAAGGTCAACAGTGGAATACAGAAAGTCTATGCCAGTGGGATGAAGGAGCTGAGCAGTAGGTTGAGGGTTATATACTAGAACCTAAAAGTCACACTCAAAGCAAAGACCAGAGCTGGCCTGAAAAGCACCACAGCCATCCTCAGTGATACAGATGTCCCAAGCTCTTCCAAGGATAAGAACAGTTGAGAACATGCCAAAAAGCTGTCATGACAAGCTTCCCCTGGAGATTAAACAGCAAATGTCTTCCCTTCTAAAGCCAGAAAGCAATTCCTGATGTAAGGACTAGAACTCCCCAAAGTGAACCACAGCCACTTTCATCAACAATGTCCCGAGCTCCTCTGTTTTTAATGGCTGAATTCATACTGGGGAACTAGTTACGACAAACTCCTCCATGAGAACCAATGGCTCAAAACAGCAACATGTATGAGAACCCGCAGTGCCTAGGTCTTCTCCACATCTCTATTTACACTGGCAACTTTCCTCGGGTGGGCCCTCTACAGTCAGCACTGTGCTGAATTAATTCAATTACAATTTTTTTTGCTGTCAATCAAGAGCATTTTGCATTCAAAATCTATATCTCATATTCAGGTTCACTCTTGATGTGTATTTCAACAGCATAAGCAAATATAGAATGATTTACGATATATATGCAGCAGTTTAGTCATGACAGTGTGGTTTCTCTGCTCCAAAACTCCTCTAGTCTACCTGCTTATCTTTTTTTCCCCATTTCCTGTAAGTCATTCATATTTTACCTTTCCTATAAGTCTCTCTTTTCAAGAATGAGAAAATGTTCAAATTTATAACATGGAAGCTTTTCAAAAAGTAATCTCACAATATATTATCGCATGGAGTACATTAATGGTAATATTGAGTAACATATGGTACTACTGCAAAGACTCTCTGTGTCTCTCCTTTTGCTTTCCTGCAAATCACAGCTTAGTGAAGGTGTTGATGTAGAGGCTTTCACAATATCAATTGTGTCTTGGAGGTTATCAGGTTGCTTGAATTTCATGTTAAGAGTCCACCCTGATGTTAAAATATGAGCAGCAAGCTTTGAATTCTTCTGCAAAAGTAACTGACTGGTGTGCAGATAGAACACTAGAACTGTTCTTCTTTTGAATCACTAGAAGCATTTCACTGAATCTAGCTTAGGGTCTTTGTTTACCACTGAGGAAAGTCTCCAACTTAGTCCATTTGCTTCTGCTGACCTGGGAGCTGAGAATCAAAAAGAAAAAGAAGCCATTTCATTACTGAAAAGTATCTCCTACCCTTATGTTCATCTTTGCTCTGTAGTTATCAGGACTTTCAACCTTCAATACTTCCCATAAGAGCAATGTGAACAACAGAGCTCCATTTTCTGGAAGACAATGGTGGTGTCATGGTTAACATAGGGTCCCTAGTATGCTGTTTATTCTCCAGCCAAGATGGCTACAGCAGAGGCAGTGTCAACCACTGTGGGGACCTGGTCTCAAGCTCTGCACCATTTTTTTCCAGAAAAATATCAGATGCAGGCATAGAATGAATCCACCTTCTGTATCCCATCCTCTGATTCCTCACCCCACAGATGTGATGTTCTTATTTATCTCTAATTTATAGTAATTGTTCATTTCTTCTCTGCTATCTTACGCCTTTTCATTGGGCTGTATTAATGAAGATAAATTCTAAACATGTCAAGAAAAAAATGTGGCAAGAAAATGAGAAATGATAATAAATGATAATAAATGGTTTAATGAATTCTAGCTCTATTGTCAAATTTCAATTAAAGGGATAGCTTAAAAGAACAAAAACCAGCTAAACAAAGAAATACAGGGAGCACCTGAAACTCTATCAATTCCTGGTGGAAACAAAGAATTTTCAAGTGTCATACTGATTTTTTTCCAGAAAAATCTCAGATTCAGCAGTAGCATTCTCTCTGTATAACCCATTCCCTGCTTTCTCATTCCATTGACAGGATGTTTTTAGTTATCACTACTCTCCGATTTTTTCTTTATTAAGTTTTGCCTTTACTAATATTAGCTCTCAGTCTTCTAAACCATGCTAAGCACAGAAAAATTCTAACTATAGATCTCTTCCTCATCTGGTTGCTATTGAGTATCAGTTAAACAAACTTTGAAAAATCAAGTAGTGTGAGCACCTAAAATGCCCATCCATTCCTGGGGGAAATGGTGACCACATGACTTCCAAGGATAATGGCTTGGTAGAGTCTTAAAAACCTGTTTCATAGTGTGACAACCCAAGAGTAGAAGTTTCAAGCCTTTGACTAATGCACTTGGAAGTATCTGTTCACTCAACATCTTGTGTAAGGCTATTCACACTAGCTTTATTCATTGCAGCTTGACAGGAAAGCTACCTAAATCATCATCAGCACATGGAGCAATAAATTATAATAGCACCATCTATTAAATAGTACTCAGAAATAAAGAAGATCACATTCTTGATACATGAACAACATGAATTGACCTAAAAACCCACTATGTTGTTCCAAAGTAGGAAGACAGTTGGGACTTGGAGGCTTCATATTTGTGTGTGTGTGTGTGTGTGTGTGTGTGTGTGAAATTCTAGGGAAGGAACAATTTAAATTATAGTGACTACTATTAGTCCTGGGTTTGATGAACCATGAGGTGGAGAGGAAATTGGTTAATAAATAATGGCAGGAAAAAGATTTGCTTATGAAGATAATTTGTTGTCACAGTGGGATTTTCCCAGTGTAATTTTGAAAGAGATTACACTGAATCTGTATTTCACTTTGGCTAGTGTGAACATTTTAGTAGCATTAGTTCTCCTAGTCCAGGTACTTGTGGTATCTTTCCATTTATTTGTGTCTTCTGTAATTTCTTTCATCAATTTTAGTGAAGTCTAATTTAACAATAGTTGTGTGCTGTGACTGCGTGTGCATGTCTGTGTCCTATGTAAATGTCTGTCTTCTTTTATAGCCTAAAGTTATAATCTTGTGCTTTTTCCCAAAGCTTCCCTATTCACAGTCATAGACCATGTATTCCATTAATTTATGTTTTCATCTAAGGTCATATGAATCCATATCTTCCAATATGCACTTAATTTCATTTCATTTTCAATTTCTCCTCAACATTTAATGAAAAAATGGCACAGAAGCCTATAATTAACTTTACCATCTTTGTAGGAAGGACTGTGCATACCTGGGTTTTTTCTCTGAACCCTTCTTAATTGCTGACTTGGTCTATTTATCTTTGTTCTGATGGTGCACAGCAGTGTCTTATTTAAATGCTTTTATAATCCCTCTCCCACTTTTGGAATGCTGGAGTTCAAACCCGGGGTCTTGTGCATACCAGGCAAATGCTCTACTATTGAGCTGTATCCCAATTCCCCAAAAAGGAGTGAAATGTAATTTCATTCATATTCTGCTTAATTCCTCAAAATTTTTTGTGGCTATTCTAGGCCCTTTCATTTTTCTTGTGTATATTAGAAATCACTCATCAATTTAAAGACAGCATTTGTAGACTGATTGGATTCCATTGCATGAAATGCATTGGTGTATATGTATCATCTACAAAAGTTAAACTTTTTGATGACATCTAATTTTCTAGTTGATGGACATGAAAAGTTCTCTATTTACCTAAATTTTTTTTTAAATTTTTAAGACAGTGAAAGTGTGAACAGTGAACTCTGAGATTTTATGAAATTACTTTTCTAGTGATTTTAGGTACAGTCCTTAGGAATTTATGTAAAAAATGTTTTTGAAGAATGTGATGATATCGCTTCTTTCTTTCAACTGGTGAATTTATTGCTTTATCTTGTCTTATATTTCCTAGCTTCTTCAGCATAATTTTGAATAAAAGTGATGAAAGTGGACATTTTCTTCTACTCTAAAGAATAGCACAATCAGGATTTAATTGACGAATATGATATTTCTAGAGACTTTATTAGGAGTGTAAACAGTTTTCTAAGATTGCTAAGGTGAAAACTTCAGAAATCTTGTTGACTGATGTATTGTAATAGAATAATCATCCAAGGAATAATTATTTGCTTACACAAAAATTTCTGTTTCTGATTACAGTGAAATGGTATCATTGTGCTGAAGAAAGACAGACCCAGGCTGCTCATCTTTGAAGCTGTGATTGTCCTCTGACCTGCACTCCTGAGCCTAAGTGCATGTCACTCTTTATAAATTCTCACAAGGATAAGGTTGATTTAGGGATCTTGAGAAAGAGTGAAAAACTGCAAAGGAAAGAATGTCCAAAAGACAAATTTCATAGAAAATCTTATTTGAATCAAACACAATTATGCATCTAGGGTGATGATGAGACACATTAACAGTTAGGGAAACAATGTTCCCATAGGCTTTGATCTTGTTCTTAGTAGGTTTGTATTGAGGAGCATGTGGATTCATCTAGAAGTCTGATAAAACAGGAAGATGTCATGATCAAGCTCTGTAAACACAGATGAGAAAAGTTATTTTGTGGCTGTGCCAAGGCCCTCCTGTCCTGATCACCTGGACACAGCTTGCTAAAGTGAGAAGAGCCCAGTGTTTCTGCAGCTGCAAGCTCAGCTCCTCTGGCCCCTGCTGCTTTGCATGCTCCTCCCAACACCCCCTGCTTTAAGAGCCCATATCATTGCCTGAGCCAGAGCTCTGGGGAGACCTGCACCAGGAGGAACTAGCCTGCACCATGGCATCCCTGGCTCGGCTCCTCTGCCTCCTGTTTCTCTGGGTCCCAGGTGAGGGCTACATGGGATATTCTTGCATATGTGGGAAAACTCTCAGTGTTTATTCCTATGCACAGAAGTAGACTATATGTTCAATAAGCACAGTGATTAAAGTTCAGTGTAGACCAATGAGTTTAGCTCTACTGAGAAGTCAATTGCTATGATGTAGATTACATGGTTGACATTTCTATTTTATATTTCAATCCAGATTCCACTGGACAAACCCTGCTGACCCAGACTCCAGCCTCCCTGGCTGTGTCTCCAGGAGACACAGCCACTGTCAGCTGCAGGGCCAGTCAGAGTGTGAGTAACTACCTAGCCTGGTACCAGCAGAAACCTGGGCAGGCTCCCAGGCTCCTCATTTATGGTGCCACCAGCAGGGCCACTGGTGTCCCAGCCCGGTTCAGTGGCAGCGGGTCAGGGACAGACTTCACTCTCACCATCAGCAGCCCACAGCCTGAGGATTTCGCAGTTTATCACTGTTACCAGTATAGTAATTGGTGTCCCACAGTGATTCATCCTGTAACAAAAACCTCCCTGAGACAATAGTCATTATTTTGTTAATAGCAGGTGCTTCCTTTATGGCCAGCTGCTCTGGTATCTGCTTAATACCAACGTTTGTTTCTTCCTCAATCTGAAAATCTTGTGATTCTGAACACTAAGTTGCTAGTAGGAATTTAAATGAATGCTGGACTTTTCTTCAGACTCAGTTGCACAGCCACGTTCAGAACAGTTTCCTGCTAATGGAATCAGCTCAGCCTCACATATGTAATATGTTATATGTTTTATGTCCAGTACAATAAGTGCACAGAACAACCAAGAAAAAGTATTACATTATTCACATATCATATTATTCACATAATTATTACATTATTCACGTATTACCCTACCAAATTTTTAATTTCATTAAATTACATATATCATCAGCATCTTACTGATTATCTCTCTCTCTTTCTCTATATATGTATACATATATATATATGTCACTAAGTGCACGCAGTCTGAGGTTTACAAGTTCATGCATTCTTAGTGATATTATGGATGCCAGAGTCACCACGGCCTTTTTTGCTTCAGAAAGTATCTGATTGCCAAGTTACTCAAAGTCCCTACAACTACCACAGTGATTCCCTTTCAATTTGAGGATAAGAAACAAATCACGTAGCATTCGTGGAATAAGGACAATTTCCTTCCAAGCACTTTATCTCTGTGAGTATACTGAAGTCACTGACAGTTTTACATCCTAAAAGGTGAAAAAAATCATAAACTTAGTTATTTTCACCACCCCACTCAGTAGTGACGAGATGAATAAAATTCAGACAGAGGCTTAGTGTTGCTCAAGGCCATTCACTCAGTCGAAGAGCATGGACGGAGAATTGTGGAGTCATGTATGCAGCCAAAGCTGTTCTTTAATAATTCTAAAGATGGATCAATTACAGTGCACAGAGGACAACTCAGAGCACTGGGTCCCCTACAAACACCCACTTTGCATATGTTCTTCTTCTTTGCCCATGGTCTCTTTGTTCTTTTAACCTTAAAGGCCTAGTTAACAGTTTTAATATAATGCACAGGCCATGAAATTCATCCATTTGCACTGTATAACTCAGTGGTTTTTATTTACACAATTTAACCTATCTTTTAATCATCAGCATACCTTTGATGTATACCATGAAGCTATTTATGAGTTTGGTGCTAGGTTTTAGGTCATGCTTTTATTTTTTTCTGGTCGTTTTTATTATAGTCACAGAATTGTGCAATCATCACAAGAATCAACTTGAAACATTTTCATCACCCCTGAAGACACTCAGTATCCATTAGCTGTCAGTGTCCATTTACGCAGAGTCCACCTCAGCCTTGTGCAAAAACAGCTAGTGTCTTATCTATTACAAATATCATATAAAAATAAATTTAACATTGCTCATAGTGTCCATTAGTCATAAACAATATGGTATTTCCACAAAAAGTTAACACTAGATTACCACACAATCCAGCTTTCCCAATTCTGAGTGTGTTCAAGTTAAATGAATCCAGCCTACAGCAAAGATACGTTAATGTATGTAATTATCCTGGCACTGTTCTCAGAGGTAGCCAGTGGAATCAGCCTGTGTCCTTACCAACAGATGAATGGATAAAGAAAATACAGAATACATTTATTATTCAGCCATAAAGAAGAATGAAACTCTATCATTTGCAGCAAAAGGGATGGCTCTGGAGGACATGCTAAGTGAAATAAACCAGATATATAAGAACAAATATTGCATATTCTGGCTCATATATGGGCACAAAGTAGGAAAAAGTTGCTTTTAAATTAGAGCATCGATTACCAGTTACTCAGACAGGCAGAGCAGGAGACTGGGGGTGGGAGAGTGGGTAGATGGGGTGGGGGTGGAATCATATGACCAGAGCATACCTTACACACCTATGGAAATATCACAGGGAATCCAGTTTATTTCTAAAATTAGTATGTGTTTGTAAAACATTAAAAATAAATCTGTAGCTTAGGCGCTTTTCTCTATATTTAAAACAACTCCTGTTTGTAACACTTACTGTGACTACTCTTTTGTTATAGGAGTCCCCAAAGTTGCACCAAACAAGACTCCTCTTGCCTAGGCTGCCTACATGTGAGAAATTCTCTCAGGACCTGGAGGCACCAGGAGGAGCAGCAGGGCAGCCCAGCCTCACACTCCTGCTTCTCTGGGACGTTTATGTCATGGCTTGTGTCACTGTGGGAGGGAAACTACTCCTCTGCATACAGTAATAAGTTGCAGCATCTTCAGCGGCACGTTGCTGATGGTGGGAGTGTAATCTGTTCCAGATCCACTGCCACTGAACCTGTTCGACAGTCCAGGTTGTAAATTTTTGCCTTATAAATCAGGGGTTTAGAGCTGTCCCCTTTTTTTGTGCTGAGAGCAGTCTAACTAAGAGCTAAGGCTCTCAGTGGCCTGACAACTGATGGTGATGGTGTCTCCTAGAGAAGCAGACAGGGAGGAGGGCGATTGGCTCATCTGGATGTCACACTCCGCAGCTAACATTGGATATTAAAAAAAAAAATTCCAAAGCAATTAGTGATGTGATCAGAAGACTTCCAGCAAAAGCCAGGCAGTGCTGACTGCAGTGGGCTGAGTAAATTCCCTCTCTTACCTGGGAGTCTGAGCAGCAGGAACAGGAGCTGAGCAGGGACCCCCATGTCCATGCTGTCTGCTGACCTGGACTGAGTGCTCTGCAAGGTGCAAGCAGCCTGTTAAGGAGTTTTGAAGGCAGTGGGCTGTGCTCTGGGTCCATGCAAATCATCAGGGGCCGGGCAGGCTGGGCACAGCTGAAGGGCTGGCTCATCTCAGTAACTCAGCACAGGCCTGATGCTCCCAGGTGGTCTGGGGCAGCACTATTTTCTGTGAGAAAACATTTCTCTGGCAGTCATTTTTCTGCAAAAGGCATTTAAGGAACAATTATCTAAATTTGCAATACACTGGAGGACTCTATGGAGTAACTTACTTCATACTTATATTGGGATAAAGAAGGAGAATTTGTGTGTGTGTGTGTGTGTGTGTGTGTGTGGCTTTTACCTTGAACATTCTTACAAGGTGGGACTCATAAACCCTAAAATTTCAAGGTGCTTCAGTGAAGGAAAAGACAGTGCTTGTGCTGTACTGCCTAAATTATCTTGAGTGTGAAATGTTTGCATTTTTCCTCCATGAAATGGGTGTTTATTGGAAACACAGCACATATATCCTAAAACCTGTTTTGATGGCCCTAAGCCATTGCTATTCTCTGCACACTGTCGTGCAATTTCCTGCAGAGGCTCAGGGGTTACACCACGTTTCCCCAGTGAGTGTGTCACCCGCGGGTCTGCCAGGTTACAGATACAGTTCTCTCTCACCCCTAGGAACTAAACTGACTGCACTTTGCTCTTGGTTTTGACCACTATTTACTGACATTTGGTAATATTTCTCACAATTCACCACCATGAACAGTTGTCTGGTAGCATCAGAACTGATAACTTCAACAAATTGCTTAGGTTTTTTTTTCCTCCAAATTTATGATTTCTGGAGATTGCAGATTCCCTAGAACCAATTATCTCCCTGAAAACAGTAGACTGAGATCATGTCACCTGAAGAAGTTCCCTGAGCTGTGCTCCCTGGCAATATGTCCCTTGGGCTCAGGTACAGCTCCTCTGGAGACCAGCTCTCTGAAGAACAGGGGAGGGGGCTTCCCTGGGGAGAAGTCACTCAGCAAAGCCCCTCTCCCAGCTCAGGATGGCCCCCGCCATGCACCACCAATTCTTCATTCTTCATTTGCTCTTTAGTAGTGTTGAGGTGAGTTTAGTAGTTTAGGGTGATGGGGTCATCAGCCTGGCCAAACTCCAGCCTCCTGTGTACATCACCAGTGACAGTCTCTATTTTGGGTCAAGCTAGTTCCAGTGAACATTGGGTAATGTCTTCAAAGAAGAGAAGACTTGGACAAATATTTGAACCCTTTACATGCCATGTCACTGCTGTGTCATGAGCATCACAGGCAGTTTCAGAAGTACTGGAAACGGAACCAGCGGTGCCTCCAGAATCCGAGGTTCTCACTCATGCATGACTGGGAAAAACTAGATCACAGTGGTGCAGTTTGTGCACAAAATTCCTGTACTAGGACCTGAACCTCAAGGGAGGTCCGGACCCAAATTCAGAGAGCTGCAGGTCCAGGTGGAAAGTGCACCTCTGTTTTCTGGGTGCGTGGAGAAGTCATGCTTGGTTTGCTGTCTTGTCCTTCTCTGCACTTCTACTTATTTCCACCAGTCACATCTGTGCCTCACAGTGATTCCTGAAGCTGGAGAAGTGTCTCTGCCTGAACATGCCGGAAAGCACTGATTGTGGAATAAACATTACCAGGGCAAAGGATGGTGACGGGAGCAGGGGCATACATACTCTAGCCTGGTAGCTTTACAGGTTGAAGAGAGTGGACGCATTGTCTCTATTCTTCGACATGGACTTCAGCTCCAGTGATCCTCAGAAGTCTCCAGCTCAAAGAAACACTTTTTACAGCCCACCTTCTCCCTTCTCTTTTGTCTCACTCTCCTCTTTCTCTATAGTTGTTTTACGGAACCTCCTAAATATACTGTCTGACAGGATCCATTGGTGTTTGTGGGTCAAATTTATAAAGATTAACAAATACTTATTCAAGGAGGGTATTGTCAGTCTGAATTGCTGTCACTTCTCATTTATTGATGTATAGTTTCACTCAAATACTCCAAGAAATAATTTCCTTTATTGTTTTGTTGTTTCCATTTCCTTTTATGCCATTCCAAGTGATGAGCCACTCTAGGGTGAGTCTTCTACATCCGAAGGTGTAGAGTTGCTAAACTCATTTAGTGACGCTTCTAAGTGTCTCAAATTGAAACAGTCAATTAACCACTACACCCGCATAAGCAGATAATGCCTCCCTGATTTTAAAGAATTAAAGGAACTGAATCATTTTGTTACCAAATACATCAGTGGAACAATTAAGAAAGCATTAAATGGACCCAAGATCAAGAAGGTGTGATACATTAATGATGATTTCCTGATGCCACAGCTGTGCTGGGGTTAAGAAAGAGTATGGCCTTTGTAATACATGCATATTAAATCCTGGAGCATTGGTATACATGGCCACCAATTGACAACAAATTATGCAAGGAAAAGATAGCACTATATAGTAAACTTACAACATTTGAGCAAGTATGGATTTTTAAAAAAAAATTAAATGAAAAGTTAAATATTTAATAACATGCTTAAACATCATTAAGCAATGGCCCTGTACCACCCTTTATATAATTATAGGACCAAGTAATTCATTGCAGGTGCTCAGAGACAACGGTGTCCTCAAAGACATATAGCTCACAGATAAGTGATCATGCAAAGCCACAGAATTTCTTTAATCCCCCTTGCCTAAATGGACTGCGTCTAATCCTTGGCTTGAGAGTCCCCATACTGTATCCCCTTGCTGATATTTGCCCTTGCTCTGCACACCCCAGCATTTTGAAAGCTGTGATCAGTGATGCACAAAAAAGTCCTGTAACTTCTTCCAACTGAACAGGATGGACCTGGAATTGGAGGCTTGATTGAGATAAACTTAAATGTCTGGATCATCCCAATTAATTCAATTGGGATATCAATTCTATCCCAATTTCTATCAATTATCTAGAAACTAGGATAAAGATCAAGACCACATTGCCGGGAGAATTACTCTGGCTTTCAGAGAAGACAGGAGGAAGGAAACATGTTGATGGAGGAAAAACAACAAAACAAACAAATATAATCACAGAAAGTGATGTGAAGACGGGGGCAGCAGCACGCACTGCTCTAGGTGCAGAGCTCCGTGAAGTCCTCACTGCAACTGACAACCATTTTCAACAAATGGAGGCATTGGGAGGAGCAGCTGGGTCAATCCCGCCTCACACTTCTGCTCCTCTGAGTGGCTGATGTTAAGGTTTGTGTCACTGTAGGAGGGAGAGTGTAGTCCTGTCCACAGTAATAAGCTGCAGCACCCTCAGGCTGCAGGCTGCTGACGGTGAGAGTTAAATCTGTCCTAGATCCACCACCACTGAACCTTGATGGGACCCCACTTTGCAAACTGGGTGCCTCATAGATCAGGAATGTAGATGCCTTTACTGCTTTCTGCTGGTACCAGACTAACTCATTGCTAAAGCTCTGACTGGCCCTGCACCTGATGATGAGTGTGTCTCCAAGAGATTCAGAAAAAGAGGACAGAGACGGGGTCCTCTGAGTATCACACCTGGCATATTACATGGGAATCATAAGAAGCAAAGATTCATACCATCAATCATGTTAGAGAAAATGGCTATGAAGAGCCAGTCAGCACTGACTATATTTGGCTAAGTAAATTCCCATTCTGCCTGGGATCCAGAGCAGCAGGAGCCCCAGGAGCTGAGCAGGGACCCTCATGACCATGCTGTGTCCTGAATGGGACTGAGTCCTGCCCAGGGTGTGAGCAGCCTGTGAAAAAGTCCTGGGCAGTGTGCTGCTCTCTGGGACACACAAATCAGCAGGGGCTGGGTAAGACTGGCACAGCTGCCCGGCTTCCTTGTGTCAGTAACTCAAGAAAAGCCATAGAGCCCAGGTCCTAGGTGAGACCAAGCTACACCAGACTCATTGCAGGACTGTTTCTCCCAGGGGGACCACAGGACAGGATCTGCCTGCAGTCAGCAGTATGGTTAGTGAGGCGCTGCTCTCTTCACAGTACCACACTCACTCTTGTCCTGCTTCTTACCCACGCAGGGCAGGACAGAGCTGGAGCTCAAAAGGCCCAAGGAAAAGTGAGATGGTTGTTGTGTCAGTGTTAAAAAAAATGTTGCCTTGATTTAAATGTCATTGTCCCTATTCATTAAGCTTGGTGGGTTTGAAGGAAACCTTTACCTGCTGCCACTGCAACAAGCCAGGCTCTGAGAATGGCAGGAAGTCACATTTCTCATTATCCATGTGGCAGCACTGCTCCCAGCAAGTGTGGGGAGCGGCTTGTTATTTCATTTTCCATATATTTGTGACTTTTAATATATAGGTTTGATTGCCCTATGTCTTCATTTTAAAAAATCTAAGATCTAGCCTAGTATTCTTACACTATAATTTAATAAAATTTTAACCTTCCATTTAAATTAGGACCTTGTCTAAGGGAGGTCTTATCAGATCTTACCAGATTATTCGAACTCTGCCACAGAATAGAAGAAAATAACAAAAAAAATCAGTTTAAACTCAATGTTAGAATGGCATTCAGAGTTTAGGAAAGAAATGGAAAAGACCTAAAGTTCTCGAGATAACCTTTCAGATTAACTTCAGTCCTACTTGTAAATTTGTAAATTGGAGTCAGCACCAGAGATTCTGCCAAGGTCCACACAGAGGGACTCTATGGGGGAAGAGAGCTCAGCTCAGGTTGGGCAGGAGCGTGGCGCAGCCCTAGGAGACTGGGTAAAAGCTGGGCCCTGAGCACCAGGCTGGGAATTTTGGGAATAGTAGTGTAAAATGCTGTGCCTGGCCCTGCTCAGGAGAGGGGATGGGTCTGAGAGAGGAGGAAGCGTGAAGGTGGGAGCAGAGAGAGGAAATGGCTTTGTAACATTGAACTAATCCATCTTTATGTGTACTAGTAAGTGTGACACCAAATTTAACATGAACAAACACTGTGTGTTGCCAAAAGTCAGCTATTTCTACGTGGCCGAGAGTCTGAATACATTTAATCATGATGTGGTATGCAGGGAGCATTAGATAGCTCTTTATTCAGCATTCTCTTCCATCATGCCTGGTTGCTCTGCAGGAAACACTGTTCATTCTCTCGAATGCCTACCTGATGTTGCAGCTAATAAAGCCTTGCTCTGGGAGTCCTGCAGATCTGCTCATGGTTTATTTCTTGGGTATTATGAACTCAGGAGTTCCTATAAATCCACTTCAGGCATCTCTCATTTCTATGGTTCATTTCTGTATCAGGCACAAGGTACCATGAAACTTCCAATTAAAAACCTCAAGGCCTAAACTCCAGGGACTGCAGTGACTTCTTATCTGAATCCTTGATTTTTAAGAGTAGCCACACAGGAGGCACTTTTTCCACAGCCCAAGCAAGCTATGGTCAAGGTAGTGTTAGTAGGAAAAGAACAGAAATTGAATATGTGAGCGGATCTATCTGTAAGTAAATGAAAGAGATCTTCTGTTTTATGCACAAATTAAAATACAAAGGAATGACAGTGAGAACCAAATAGTGACCTGGGACCTCAAGGAGTACAAAAATTCTTACTCTGAACCTCATGATAAAGACATCTAATTTGTAGCTAAAATAGATTTGTATGGGTCATAATTATGCTATTTTTATATTTAGTAATAAATAGAGAAAAAATATGAAGCAATTATATTGAAGACATTGGATATTAGTAACAAAGAGCTGTGATTCTAGAGTTGGAAACCAGAAAAGGTGAGATTTAAATGTTCTTTCTTTCACAATGACTAAGATTTCCAGAGCATCGTTCTGGATGAACAAATCCAGGAGGAGGCTGGTGCTACCTTGCATTGAGAACAACAAAATGCAAATCGAGAAGGCAGAGAAACAGTAAAAAGAGCGGCACACAGAGTCTAGGATGTCTCTGGAAAGTCTCCCTCAGTCTTTGCATGTGTATGAAGAAATTTGTTAAGCTGAATGAAAAAGCTGAAGGATTAGAGAAACTTCTATAGGGTTCCTCTTCCTGCATCACGAGAAAAGGCAGCTGCAAGAACCTAGGGGATCCCTTGCAATTTTGGTGGTGTGCAATGTTGTTCATAATGATATTCTCTGGAAGATCCACTGGGAAGATACTTTGTAGCAAAAAGCAGACTTGTGCAACAAGGGTTTGCCATGGGGAATGGGAAGAGATACAGCAAGAAGACAAACCGCGCCTTCCCCTGAGCCAGGGTCTGCCACAGTCAATGGGAAGCTAGTCAGCAGGAAGAGGAAACTGCCTTTCTGAGAGCCATCCAGAGCCTGGGAGGGAAACCAGAAGAGCATCCCCCACCCCGTAAGCAACTGGCTGATTGAGAGGAACTCAGGGTGAGATGATAGCAACTGGAGTGAAAGGAATAATTAGATGCTTTTATTGTTTGATTGACTTTGCAGGCCTGGGGCTGGTGGTCAGGACAACTACTTGGAGGATGGCAGTGTGCATTGTGGGAACTGTGGGGGATTTTCTCCTGTCTTGTTTTTGAAATCCAGTGTTTTGTTCCATTTTACTGTTTTGTTTTATCCCTGTACCTGCTAACCTGAGAAACTATTTTGAAGATAAACAATATGCAATATAAAAAACCATTGTTAAATTCCTATCATCTTGTTTTGAAAATTTATGTAGTTATTGTTTTTTGTTGTCATTTTGCTTTGTTGTTGTTTTTTATGTTTATTTGCTTCTTGATTTTTCTGTTTTTTTCTATTTAAAACAAAATTTTAAAAAAATAAAGTGAAAAATAAGAAAATAGATAATTAGGAAGTAGGTTGATAGATCTTTCTAAAAGTGGAAAGTGATACAAAGAGAGAGGGTGTGAAGAGAGGCAAGGAGAAAAGGATGATAAGAGGAACTAAGATGCTTTGTCTTGTATCAACTCTACACAAGAAATGTAAATGTTATATAATGCAAACATATAAAGAAATGAATTAAGAGATGGAAGAAGGAGGAAGGAAACATCACAGCAATGAGTCATCAGCTAACATAGCTGCAAACCTTCACCTTACAGGTAACATCAACTCACCTCCTAATAGGTCACAGATGTAGCCTAAGTCCTATGTTACAAAAATGACTGAAAAATGCTTCTAACTTCATAAAGCTCATATGTTTATATTTGAATAAATAGATATATTGAGTAGAGAAATAAAAATATAAGTACATGCACACACATATCACACATTTAAATACATATATGCACACATGCATATGTATTTATAAAATATATACTTCATTATTTTCAATATTTTTATATATGTAAAGACTCTGCCTAATTACTCCATTAAATATTGTCACATAAAGATGACCTTAGCATTGTATGTTCTTAATTATTTCTATAAGTATATTTTATTCTATGCATCCAAAGACATTTTAACTTTTTAATTTCCTCTATTTTACTTTTCTAACTAGTTTTCTAAATATTTGTATATATGGAGTTTTCGTATAATGTATCCTAATGCTCACTATTATGTCAGTCATCTTATCAAAATAAAAGTGTGCGGCAAACCAACCAAGAACCTGGTGTTTCAATCATTAAGCAATTATTTTCATGTCTATGGATGTTTGCATAAACCATGATTTAAGGAAATCACAAAGAGCTCACTGGATGGTTCTGCTTATATTCAACCTATGGATTTTTTTGATCTGAAGCTAACACTGAAGGCACAGTGAGCACCTGCGGTGATGAACAGCATCCTGGGGTTGGTTATATAGACAAATGCAAGTCCCACAGTCTCCAATACAAGTACCCGAAATTTTCACGTATTGGTAATTTCTAAAATTTTAAAAACCTTTTACTTCCTTTTCCTTACAGATGGTTAAAAATGGCAACGACAAACAGATAAAAATGGACAGAGATGAGGACTGAGGGTCACCTTTGAGGGGGTCTAGGTCACTGAGAATACCAGTACTCCAGGCCTGGCCCATCAATAGACTTCACAGTTCTACAGTTTGTAGCTTCTGGGTCTTCTTTGGCTTCCAGGGTAGAATTAGAGAGTCCTGTTGCTTGTATTGACATTTTTTAAATTACCATACCACTAGGTCTTTCATATTAAAATCTGTAGCTTGTTTCCATTTTCTTGGTTATTAATTATATTGAGTATTTTCTATATATTTATGGACCACCTGCATTTTTTCTTTGCAAACTATCTATTCACACGTGACTCAAGACTTAATTGGATTACCTGATTTTCTGTTGTTCAGTTTTTGAGTTGTTTATAGATTCTCAGATTTAAACCTCTGTCTGTTGAATAAATGGCAAATATTTTATACCATTCTTAGCTCCACTTTTTACTCTGCTGATTTTTCCTTCATTGTGAGGACACTTTTAAATTTAGTTAATTCCATTTAAGTTTTGCCTTTGTTTCCTGAGCTATTAGAGTTTTGTGTTGAAAAAATATTCCTTGTATCAGTATTTGGAGGCTTTATCTTGCTTTCCTCTGGTAGGTTCAGAGTCAGTCCTTAGCTTGAGGCTTTGATCCATTTTAACTGATATTTATACAGGGAAAGAGAAGTGGTTGGGCTTCAGTCTCCAGCATGTGGAATCCAGTTTTCTTAGCACCATTTATTAGAGTCATCTCACCACAGTTAGAAGGACTAACATTAAAAAAATTACAAATACTGACAAAGATCTGAAGAAAAAGGAACTGCTATACATTGTTTGTGGGGATATAAATTAGTATAACTACCACGGAAGACATAGAAACAGAAATTCTTGCAAAAAAATTAACAAAACTATCACTTGATGTAGCTATCCAACTCCTATGTATGTACCCAATGGAAGTGAAATCAGCATATAGAAGAGATAAGTAAATAACTTATATTTATTTTGGCAAAATTTGCAATAACTAATGTGTGGAATCTCTGAAGGTGGCCATTACCAACATATGAATGAAAAATCATGACATGTATACGCAGGTGTATTACTCAGCCATAAGTAAGGAAACTAGGATTTGCAGAAAAATAGTTGGAAGTAGAGGACATTTTAGTAAGCGAAATAAGCCATATACAAAAATAACAACTATTATATGTGCTTTCTCATATATAATAAGTAGATGAGAGAATAGAAGAGTGATTACTAAGGATACGGGTGAAATGTTAAGAGTAGAAAGGAAGATGAATATGATTAATATACACCATTCGTGTGCATATTACTATGACAGCAAATCCCATTACTACTGGAAAATAATATGTGTTAATAAAATGGATTTAAATAAGTTAGCAGAGATTATAATGTAAAATCTGCTGTCCACATTTAAAACAATTCTTATGTGGAATATCCACTGTGTTGTCTCTTCCGTGTGAGTCCTAACAGATGTTACAGCATGGATGCCTCAGTGGAGACTTCATGCATCCGAGAAACACTCTCAGAAGCAGAGATGCCTGGAGGAGCAGCTGGGTGGCCCAGCCTCACACTTCTGCTTCCCTGGGAGGTTTATGTCATGGCTTGTATCACTGTGGGTGGGTAACTCTGACGCTGTTGACAGTAATAAGTTGCAAAATCCTCAGGCTGCAGGCTGCTTATGGTGAGAGTGAAATCTGTCCCAGATCCACTGCCACTGAACCTTGAAGGCACACCAGTGTACAAATTGGATGAATCATAGATCAGGAGCTTAAGGGTGTTCCCTGGTTTCTGCTGATACCAGCCTAAATAACTGCTGATGCCTTGATTGGCCCGACAAGTAATGGTGATTTTGTCTCCAGGAGAGGCGTACAGGATGGATGGAGACTGGGTCAACTGGATGTCACATGTGGCACCTGAAGTTTGAAGCACACAAATGAAAAATCTCCCACATACTAACTCTTGTCACCAGAGGACTTCCCTCATTGGCCAGGCAGCACCAGCCTCATCAGATTGAGAGAATTTTCAGTGCTGCCCATTCTTACCTGGCAGCCAGAGCAGCAGGAGCCCCAGGAGCTGAGCTGAGACCCTCATGTCCATGCTGTGTCCTGATTGGGACTGAATCCTGCCCAGAGTGTGACAGCCTATGAAGGAGTCCCCTGGGCAAGGGCTTTGCTCTGGGGAATATGCAAATCAGCAGGGGTTGGGTAGGACTGGCACAGCTGTAAGGCTGGGTTATTTCAGTGCTGCAGCACGGGCCCAGGGTCTGGAGATGTCCCAGTGTGATCAAAATGTTACAGATTTGCCCTTAGAAAATGTGTTTCCCCTGGACACCACCGGATGGACTCAGACTGCTGTCCACTGTGACACTGCCTCTTCAAGGCTCATCGCATCTTCTCTTGTCCTTTTACCTGAGATGGAATCTGTCAGAAAACACCCAGCAAACTCATGGATATTAAACATGCTCCCAAAGTTCTTTCCTGTGATTCTCATTTGGACAGGAAAGGCTTTGCAATTCATTTGATTCTCTCATTATATTAGGTATTAGCCTTATGTCCAGTAATGCATTCAGGTAGAAGATAAAGAAATTATAAGTAATGGTTTGTTGCAAAACACCCAAGCATACAGCACTTGGCTGCTCTATCTCATCATCTTCATATGAGCCTTTCTCTCCTTTTTATCTCTGAATGTCTGTGACCACTGCCATCAAAGCCAGCCTCCTCAGGGATTTTATCCCTTTACATCTCAACAGTTGGTACCATCATGCTAACTCTGTATGTAGTTATGCATTCCCACATCAGAAGCTCCTCAAGTTCCTCAAAGTTTTGGTTGTGGGTTTCAAATATTTTAACCCACAGTGGTCCCTCCAGAAGCTAAGATGCTCTTTGAAACCCTGCTTATGCAGCTTTGAAATGGCTCTACCATGTCTCCTAAAACATGCTTATACCTTTATAATCTAACTGTTTCTAGAATTGGTTTCCAGGAGTCTGAGCAGAGATTTATAAAAAGTGTACAGATTGTTGGAGCCTGTATAGTCTGGACATGGTATTTATGTGGGTGTACATAGAGGGTAGAAAGGGAGAAAGAAGCTAGAGTGGGAGTGAGCTGTTGTCCACGAAAAGGAGAAGTGATATTGTTGGCCAACACTGGGGTTTGAGAATCAGTGAAATGACAATTGTGAGATGAGCATTATTGACAATTGTGAGATTCCCCACTGTAGTTGCCAGGGAACAGGAAGTGTGAGGAAGTTACTTTTCCACGGAAGGTAAAGTTGGCCATGGTCAGGTTAGGGTTATCAGAGCCTGAGGAGTATATGCAGGTATGTGTGGGAGGAGTTATTTGCTAGGAGGTGTAGGTGGCAGTGACAACCAAGATTCATCTCATCCAGGACCATTGCTGGTCATACACAAACATGTATGAAGGATAATTCAAGCCAGTATTCTCACTGCTGGGTGAAAGATCTGAAATTTAATGAAAAGAAACTTGTGAAGAAATTTATTTCAGAATATATTGATGTGCCACAGAAGTTGAGATATCAGTGTATATTAATACATTTATACAAATATACATTAGAAAATAGATGATAAATGATTATCCCTTGACTAGAAGTACTAACACCCTGGTTCCATTAAGTTTTCCAAGAATCCACATCTTGTACCAAAATACTACTCTCCCCTGAAAGAGACCAGTGATGCTGTAGAAATGGCTGATTCTCTGTCAGGACACGGATACTGCAAGGTGAGTGTGGCCTCTCTTGTGCCACCAACTACATTGTTCTCCAAGAGTGATTAGGTCATGGCAAGAGTGAAGGCAAACAAGCTGGTATAGGATTCTTAGTGGCTAAAGTAACTGATTTTGAGTATCAGTTAGATGATAATGTTAACCTTATAATCCATTGAAGAAAACATGAACTCTTAGGGATACACTTATATTTTAATGAAAGATAGCATGTCGCTAAGTTATCATCAGCTTCTCAACAGGTTTTTATTAATTGCAAAAGTAAAGAGTCATTATGCCTTGGAAATGTCTAACAGCCATCACCTTTACTTAAAGACTGAAGTCACCATTGCCAATTATGGGGCTGGCACTAAACATAGCCCACAAAGGACGACACAGTGAGAAAACTCAGCAGCACACCGAGGCTTTCCAGCCAAAGCTGCATCGCTGATTCTAATCGTGAGGGTCAGCAAACAAACCTGCTAACACACGTGGAGTGTGATCACGAAATGTGGCAGGGCACGAAATTCCGGTCCATGCTGCAGAAGTGTGCCAAGGTGGAGGAGACTAAGGACACCTGGAAACATGTGTCCCTGTACTGTACCATTGTGTGACAAACCACAAAATAGTCATAACGCGAACTTTATGAAAACATGACCAGTTTATTAGTCCTGCCATCCTGAATTTGTGGCTCCACTGAATCATGTGGAATTATTTTTGCTGTAGGAAATATATAATATAGGTTTAAGGCAATGAATCTGTGAGTTCTTCAACTACCAAAAGGTTCAGGGAAAACCTTGGATTGTATGTATGACCTTTCTATTGGAAAGCGTTTCACTTTTTAAAAGTAAAAAAAAAATCACAACTCTATAAAACATCTGGATAGCTTTATAACATCATTAGGACCATTGAATAACTTCACATGCACAGATGATGCAAAGTTTCCAGAAATGTGTCACTCACTCATAGAATGTTGTCCAAAGCCATAGGCAACTATAATGACCAGTGAATCAAACAGTCTGTGAATTCTTTCACTTGTGGCATGGCCTTTGTCCTCTGGATTCTGTCTGAGAAATGATGCCAGATCTGATTATCCTGAAAAATAAAATCTCTATTTGGTTTGTTTCCCATGTGTGAGGGGTGTGACCTTGGAATTTAGGCCCCAGTTAAAGTAAGTGTTTTACCCTGGTCAGGATGGGACACCTGAGGACCAACAGTTTCTAAATAAACTCAATACCACATCAGCTGGGAAATGGCTCTGAGTTGCAGAAGAAACATAAGAAAGTGACTTAGCAGGACAACTAGTGGCTCCCTCAAGTGGTGGCTACAGAGGTACAACACAGAGTGTGAGAGTAGATCTGTGTGCAGTGGCCCTGGTGTTATCAGTGTTGGTGACACAGTGACAGTTAATGTCGATTGTGGACTTGACTGGATTAAGAGCCAGGCCAAGCAGATTAGTGAGCACACTTCTAAGTGTGTCTGCGGAGGTGATTCCAGAATTGATCAGCACACAGGCCAGCAGGTTCAATGGGGAACAGCAACACTGACTGTGTGTGGGGCCATTCGATGGGTTACCAACCTGTGGGATGAAGAATGGAACAAGAAGGAGGTCAGCGTGCATCTGAACAGCTCCAGGCTTTGGGAGCAGGCGTGTGTTTTACTATTGTCATTGCCAGTGGACATCAGCCTCAGGCACTCACATGAGTGACTCTGCGGGGAGCTCCCAGGCCTGCAGTATCAGACTCACACTGTGTCCTTGTTCTGTGTACTTCTCTAGGTAACAGTGACTGATATGCACACAGTCAGAACCATCATGACAAACAACAGGACCATTTTATCCTGTAACCTTTCTCATGTCCTTTCCAGGGATCGAGAGAAATGCTATCAGTCAAAGGAAGTCTAGGGCTGAGCCTCTGTGTCAGATTTTCAGGGAAAGTCCTCCCTAGGGGACAGTGCACAGCTCACTGACAGGGGTGGTAATGTGAAACCAGGTGGACAAAGTGGGAAGAGAAAGCAGGAACACAGGGAATGGGGATCTCTCTTGTGATCAATGTGAAATAAAATATCTCTCAGAGGTAAAATTTTAAAAATCACTGAAATTTGTCTCCTGTAGTGAGAAGGAGGATCTGCAGCTGAAAGTTTAGATGGAGGGCACTGGCGTCAGACCTGTTTCTCTGAGAAATTAGAGTCCTGACAATGAAGGGCACAGTATGGAGGATTCATCTGGGAAGGTTGTTTCTTTGTTTCCAATAGATTTTGGGAAGGAAGCTCCCAAACCAAGTCTTGACAGGCAGAGATTCTGAGCCTGACAGAGGTCTTGAGCCTCTTCAATAGTTGTTTCCTATGGACCATGCCCAGATTAAACATTTCAGAACGTTAGGTGCAAAGGTTAGAAATCACCTTTCTCTGGGATCCAAATACCAGAAACAACAGGAGATAAGTAAGGGGATAAAAAGTTAACATGAAAACAAAGAAACTAAGCTGAAACCAGTTTCTGGGGTAGAGTGTGGCGCTGTTCTTACCAGTTGGAGGATTAGTGGACAGATCACAGATACCTGACATGACCACAGGGGGGCAGTAACACAATGCTGTTTTGGGTGAGGCTCTGAGAGGTTTTCAGGGAGAAGCTCCTCAAAGCAGGGGCCCATTCAAAGGCTGGGGTGCAAAGGGTGGCATTCAGAAGAGGAGCAGGTGCTGAAGAAGGGATTCCTGTGTCTAAGTGATGTGATGCAGAGGCACTGAGAGGACTTTGGTGTCAAGCAGCTCCTGAGGGAAACAGTGGTTAGGGGTTTTCATCAACTGAGTTTATCTTATCTACTGCTGCATGATGTTGGTGAATTATTTATGCAAAAAAATATCTCCACATGGCTAGAAATCTGCTTCCTCGTGCTGTTTTTGGTTGAATTGAGGCTGGCAGAGACCACTTAGGGATTAATTTGGGATCACGAATAAAAAAGCACACAGGCAATCAGTCCTCGGAGGCCAACTGTGGATCATTTATACAGCGCTGCAGTGCAGTCCGTGGGCCTTGTTCTCCAGATGGAATTCAGTCTCCAGAGTTCAGACCCACACCGCCTGGGATGAGTTTGAACACAGAGAAACCTGGTCCCCACCAAAGCACAGTGGAGTTTCTCTCTGAGCATAGTTGAGTCTACGATCCCAAGATCCAGCCACCATGGGAAGAGCATCCTATATAATAGGCCACATCCTCTTTAGATGGATTCCTGCCTCCCAAGCAACTGTAGATAAAGCCAGGTGGCCTCTGAGCACCTGAATGGCTGAATTTGGAGGAAGCAGTGAATGAACAGACACCCTCAGCTTTTCTGCTTAAAGAAAGTCTTGCAAAGCAATAAACACTTTACAAATCTGAATCTGATATATGTGGGGTGTATTCCTTTCTTGAGATGCACTCCGATTGTCTTCTCTATTGTTCTGATGCCTTCTCTTCTATGCATTTTTTGAACAACCACCCTTTTCCAGATCCTGACATTACAGGGACATTTTTTTCTGGAAAAGCTGTACAATTTTCACATTTTTTGTGTTATGAATTTTTACTACTAATTTTCAGTGTAATTCAGGCAAAAAAACCAGCCAGTATTACTCATGGTACAACCTGAACATTGGGTTTCTTTGAAATTTCTTTGAAATTTCTTCTACCAGGATAATTAAACCTCCACTTAAAAATTTGGTTACAGAGCCGAGGATTTAGCTCAGAAGCATAAGTACCTGCTTGGCAAGTGCAAGGTCAGGAGTTTGATCTCTGGTACAAAAAAAAAATTGGTTTAACCCAAAGCCTTAGGACCTGGGAAAAATGTAAACATGTTCCTTGCCAAAATGTAACATCCATGGTCTCCAGTCTAATTCCTAAGCCTTCGAGTCTAGCTTCATCTTTCTGTGGTTTTATCTGCATTCTCATCTTCTGTTCTCTGGCCAGACTTTAGTATCAATCTCAAATTATCACATCTCTGACTTCTCTAGCAGTGTACCCAAACTTGATCGACCCCTGCTGAAACCACTTTCCAAGGCTGTTGAAACACATTATCAGGTATAATCACAATACCAACACCACTCCTTGTACCAGTATTTCTGTGTCTGTCAGCTTTGCTGATGATGAATCGCAGATTATACCTGACACTCACAATTTAAAGGAGGAGGATTATTTCGTTCACAGCACCAGTGTGTTGGCTATGTTTGTCTGGATCCAGGAAGAAAACATGGTGGAAGGGAACAACAAAGGACAGATGCTCACCCAATAGCACCCAGGAAGGAATGAGAGAAAGCAAGAGAGAGAGAAAGGGAGAGAGAGAGGACAAAGAAAAAGAGAACAAAGAAGAAGGAGGAACAGTTAATAAAAAAAAGAAGATAAAAGGGAAAGAGTACAAAAAGAGAAAGAAGAGGAAAAAAGGCGAAGGAGATGGAGATTGAGAAGGAGAATGAGAAGGAGAGAAAGAAGAGGAAGAGAAGAAGTAAAGAAGAAGGAGGAGGAGGAAGAGGAGAAGAAGGAGAAGAAGAAAAAGGAGAAGGAGAAGAATAAGAATGGAAGGACAGGAACAAGAAGAAGGGAAGGAGGAGGAGAAAGAGGAAGGGGAGAATGAGCAATCTGGCACAAGCACACACCCTTCCAATTCATGCCCCCATTACTGACCTGTTCAGACTGTTCTTATATTTATCTGTGAACTCATTAGTGGATAATCTACCGATGAGTACAGTACCATGAACAAATCACCTTCAGAAAGCCCTACCTCTGGTCCTATCAGACTCGGAGGACACTTTACATCTAAGCCATGACAAGAAGGTATAAAAACAAGTTAGTTCAATCAATGAACTTTTCATTTCAGACGTTTAATGTCCTTCGTGCACAACATAGCAAGGAAGATGTGCTCTGTGAAAGGCGTGCTGACCTGTACACCTGGTGCAAGAACACTAAGCCCTCCCCTTCTCACTACTCAGTCACCAGGCAGCTTTTCTCTCTCCTCCCTTCTCCTTCCCCATGAATTCCACTGCTTCAACCAGTGCAAGAGATATCTCTGATGCTGCTACTACTAAATTCCTTGCTGGCTGACTTCATGGCAAATTTCTTTCATCAGTGGAACCACTGTCCTGGCTTCTGTGTGCATGAGCTAGCAATCCTGCCTGCCTCGGTAGTCACTGTCTTCATGGAAAGGCTTCTGGTTCTCACAAAAGTAGTCCTTGGAGTTCACAGATCTAGAAAGAACAAACCCTACTTGATCACTTTGTTGCACATCTCTGCATTTGTCTCCAGTGTAAAATGATCACAGCCAGCTTCTGCCTTTGTGTATCTTCCTCATTCCTCTGCACATGATGCACACTTGTCCCTGTACTGTACTCCTCTCCTGCTCAAAAGAAATCTTGAACCTAGCACATAGACCATTTTGTTTTTATGCAGTTTGAACGATGTTTTACATATTTTCTCATTTTAAAGTAATTCATGTTCTCTATGACTATTTAGAGTGTTTTGTATTCATGTTAAAATCAGGCTTGATATTTTATTCAATAGGAAAATTAAAAAATATTTTCCTTCATTTCTTATGAGTTAAGGGAACTTATGACATGAAAAGTCATATGACACCAAGTATAGAGAAACAATTAGGTACATGAACTTAAAAGACAAAATTGATGACACTCTTTGTTTTCTTATAAACTTTTGAAATGTGGGCAATTTTTATGATTTGTTTTTTGTACCAGGTTCTGAATTCATGACCTTGTGCTTACCAAGCAGGCACTTATGCCACTGAGCTAAACCCCTAGCCCCTGACAATTTTTAAATTTTTTGTCTCAATATTCTTCATGCACAATGAAGATAATAAGCCTGATTTGGTCAGACTTACACATAATATGACAAAACAGCATGGAAACAAAGTTTTTAAAAAATTCCAAAAACCAGGAAGAATTTCACGTTTATGGGTTGAGAATCTTAAAATAATTTTAATATCATTTTTTCTGAAAGAGATAAGCAAATTAATGTAATGTTCATCAAAATGTCATTCACCTATTGCATAAGTGTCAATCTAATTTTATAATTAATATTGAAACATACTGGAGAGAGAAGAGCAAATAATCTTAAACAGAAAATGGCCAAAATAATCTTGATGAAGAAATTAATGTTATAAGCTTCCAACTTTTTGTCTTCAAAATCTTCCTTCATTCCTTGCTTCTTTCCTTCCCCCTTTTCCCTTTCTTTCTTCCTGCCTTTCCCTCTCGTGTGCTTTTTGCATTAATGGGATATATAGTAAATTATATGTGTATCAAATGCTAACAATTGGTGATCTGGAATTTTATATTGTCCTCTATTAAGAAAATATTCTGTATTTACTCTTACAAAAAATGAGGTATCTGCAGGTTCTACACAGGAGACACATGATATTCTGTATGGGAACACCTTTGACAGATGGCTCATGTTGAGTTTAGATCCCAGGAAAACTGCATTTTAATACTCACATAAAATATTTTTATGCACTTAGTACAGTGAGAGCAGGTACTAGATAACCGACTGGCCAAGACCTTCTTTCATTTGAAGAAGCTCTGCCATTGGTACTGCGGGAATGAGAGTTTCTGTGTCTAAATTAACCTGGAATGAAACAGGCAAGATGCCCTTCTGTGACTCTCAAATAAATCCTGTATACTCACTCCTACAATTTTCTCAGTTTCTGAGCTTTTTACAGTGGTAAATCTATGGTTATGTATCTCAACTTTTAAACTGTGATGTTCCCTCCCATTTCCTTTTACTAATTCTCTGTTTGTTTCCTTCTAAAGGACACTTTAGTTCACTTTGCCCACAGGGAAGGTTCTCATCCTCCTATTGTCTGTTCCCCTTCACCTGGCAGTGTGTTTCCCTCCTCCGTACCCAGCAGGTGTTTGTACAGTGCTCTCCAGATCTTCTCTTCAGGTCTGAAATAACTTTGCCTTGACTGATCAAGAGTCCTCAGTTCAGCTTCACAAAATAAGTTCTCTGTTCAGCTGCTGGGGTTCATAGTGCTCTGCATCCCTGGTAAGGACAGGAGATGGGGAAGCAGAATGAGGTGATGGGTGAACGCCCATGTGCATTTTGTTCACCTGTGAGCTCTGCAGACCTTGTGCTCCAAGATGAGGCATATGTTGGAAAACTCTAGAAGAGTGAGGGTAGCTGTATAAGGAGCCAGGGCCTGTGCTCTGTGACACCTGTGACTAGGATGGAGGGGATGGTAGGTGATTTCTAGGTGTTCCTCTGTGCTTTGCATATTACTGTTCCTTTTCAAAATTACTGTATACATATTTTATGGCCGCCCAAAAATTATGAAATGATTTAGCATGTAATATATAATAAAAGGAAAAATATAAATAATTCCTCCTGACATTTCTATCTAACCTTCTATTTTTCTCTTATTAATTTAGGATACACAGGGGATATTGTGATGACCCAGAGTCCACTCTCCCTGTCCATCACCCTTGGAGAGCCGGCCTCCATCTCCTGCAGGTCCTGTCAGAGCCTCCTGGATGGCAATGGATACACCCATTTCTACTGGTTCCTGCAGTAGCCAGGCCAGGCTCCAAAATGCTCCATTTTTTGGTTTCAAACAGAAACTCTGGTGTCTCAGATAGGCTCAGTGGCAGTGGGTCAGGGACAGATTTCACCCTAAAAATCAGCAGGGTGGAGGCTGAGGATGTGGGGGTTTATTACTGTTTTCAGGTTACACATGCACCTCCCACAGTGATACAGCCCAGAACACACACCTCCCTGCTTGGTGTGGCCAGCTGCCCTCCTGGTTTGCTGATCTGGGGGTGAGCACAGCAGAGCCTCTGAGTGTGTGTGAGAAAGGAAGCTGATCGGGACTCAGAGCAAGAACTTGGAGCTGAGCTGTTTGTCCCATGGGTGGATTAGCTACATCAGGAAAACCGCACGAAAGACCCTATGGGCTGCAACATTCCTGGCATGGCACACCAGGCAGACAAAGAGCTGTGATACAAGTATTTTCTGAACAGACGGACACTACTGTGTGAGACCTGAATGACATCTCCAGCTAATCCTCCTGGCATCACTTGTTTTTGTTAAAATAATCAGCTAATGATCATGCAATTAATACAGATTTGGACATCACAACATATTTTTTTTTGGAACAGGAATCTAACTCAGGATCTCACATTTGCCAGGCACTACAACAAACATTGAGTTCTTAGCAATTTTTGTAGCAATTGTTAGTCATTTATTGTAGAGGGGTAAGATTTGAAAACATTCACAAACTAGTAGTTTTCCACCTTCCCCAGCTTTTGTTTGTCCTTTTTACCACTTATTTTCCCAGTTAGTGCAGATGGCAAGAAGCACATTCCTCTGATTAACCTCAGAGGCAGATGTTTGGGAATTGTTAGGGCAAAACTTTGGCTTAGCGTCTGCAAAGAGGCTTTTGTGAGTTTATAGAAAACTGAAGATTCAGATTCTGAAATTCTTTCATTTGCTCAAATTATCTTTCATTGTTAGAAAAAATGGAGTCCTTGGAATTCCAGAAGTTAAACATTATAAAAAGTTACATAACCATAGATTATAGAACTGACTTTTTGTGTAGCTGCATATCGTTCAATGGTAGGAGACAGTTTTTCTTTCAAAAAGTTAAGAATTTTAATTCTGTGCAGGTGTGATAGGAATATATCAGAAATTCATGAAGGTGAAGCAAGATGACATTTGGTTTGTGTTTGATTCAGTGTTGCATGAAAATGAGTTGAAGGATGATGGCCTGGACTCTGAAAGAGGTTCAAATTCATTTCTTTGTGGCAAAACTCAGAATTGAAGGAGTCATTGCCTGCATTAGATGGAGATCTGCTCCACTAAGATTCAAGAAAAACTAGGTTATTGAAGAAAAGTTTAGCTCTTCAATCATGAATTTTATTGAGTATTTGTGAGAAAAGCTGAACTCAGTGTCTAAGCCTGTGTCAAAGACCTAGCAAAGGGACTCCTCCAAAAGAAGTGGCCCAGCAGAGAAGAGCGGATTATTTGGGGTCAGTAGCCTGCTCACCTGAAGCCCTCATATTCCCTGCAAGCACACAAAGAAGCAGTAGAGTTGGGGAATCATACACGACTCAAGCGTGTATTAGGATTCTTTATCTAGAAAAGGACAAACAGAATATCACAAACAAGCAAACAAAAACAAACTAGAGCAACAGTCAGCACGTCTCTATGTTTGGACCATGTGAGGAATTTCTGCTCTTTAACGGCTCATTCATGGTCTTAAGATGAATGATCCACAACATATGTCCATGGAAAGCCCTTTCTTTCAAAGTCTCCTCCACATAGAACATAAACAACTTAAATATATAACCTGTTACTTGGAAAGATTCATCTCATTTCCCTTTGTTTATCAGAGAAAATAACAAGATTGTGTGTAACTGACAAATCAGGGAAAGAAGAAAAGTAGCCGTGGACTGAATGCTGTGCACCTCCAGAATTCACACGTTAGAGCCCTGTGTGTCTGAATGCCTGTTCAGAGACCAGCCTGAAGGACCGTAATGAAGGTTTAATGAATTCTTAAAGTTGGGGTCCTAATTTGATGGGGGTAGTACACTTATGAGAAACCAGCAAGCTTTCTTTTTCATGTACATACAGAAATACACTTTTAGCTTCACATATTTTTGTATTTGGGGACTATATTGGTATTATAAGACTTACAATAAATTAAATAAGCATATCTAATGAGATAAAGGGAAATGCACACCAAATTACAACAATAAGGAATATATCCAAATGCATATCAGTGAATGAGGAATATAAGTAGGGAGATGAACAACCATTGTGGAAATCAGTGTGTAGATTCCTCAAAAAACTAGGATTTGAGGTCGCATTCAATTCCCCTGTTTCCCGTATTTTCCCAGAAGAATTGAAATCATCATGCCACAGCAGTATATATACACCCATGTTTATAGCAACACAATTTGTAATAGCTAAATCACAGAAACAACTCAAATGGCCATTAACCATGGAATGAATAAAAACTAGATGTGGTATTTTTATGCAATGGAGTTCCACTCAGCTGTAAAGAAAGGTAAACTCAAGACTTTGATAGGTAAATGGATGCAATCAGAAACCATACTCATAAGTGAAATAAATCAGACTTGCATGCATACATACCCTACTGTCTCCCTAGTGTAAAAAACTGGGAAAGTAAATAAGATACAAAATGTACAACAGATTTTATGAAAATGAAAGTGAAAGAAAGTGATCAAAAGGAAAGAATAACTGGAACAGGGCAGAGGAGAACAGAAACAAGGGAAAAAATTATATGTTTATATATTTATAAATATTTTTACAAGATAGATAACTATACTACTAATCTCAGTTCATCAAAAAGGATAGTTTGTGCTTTCAGTGTTTGATTGATCGTTTGTTCATGTTTATATCTTGTAATCTGAACAACTACTTAGAAGATAGCAATACACATTATACTAACCAGTGTCAATTTACTATTATTTTGTTTTGGAATTCTGAACTGTTTTATTCTTTTTGGGTTTTAAAACAAAAAAAGAAAGACTGTACGCCTATGCACACTCCTTAGCGATGTCATTGTGAAGGAATGGAGAAACTCACGGTCTTTCCCCCAATCTTCATCAGGAGGGGACACACTGCAGTGAATCCAGTAGGGGCCTGTGTGCCTCTGAGGATCATGGGTAGGGACACCTGTATACTTTAAATTATTATTATTATTATTACTATTATTATTACTTTTTTCTACTTTATAGCCTATTGCCTAAGCAGCAAATTTATACCCCTTGCTGCTGTTGAGTAGCAGACGCTTTAGAGATTGGGAAACATAACAGTAATGGAAACAGAAATCTCCAGATTTCTGGATATGTAGCTGGGTCCCGGTTTCCCTATCATACCCTGTCACGGAAGCAGAATGTACAGTTCTACAATATGATACACTGGATTCCAAAGAAAATACACGCTATAAAGAATTAAAATCTAAGGATCATAGAATAGTTTCATGTTGTCTGGTCCAGTCATTGAGGGGCTGAAGGAGGCCCAGGACAAGGTTCCCCTCGTCTAGCTCAGAGAAAGTGCAAAGCCCACAGATTCCCCTCAGGGCAATGGTCCAGGCATAGGAGGCCAGCAGATCGGACCCATGTTTACTGAAATCTATAGTTTTGTCCTTGATCTTGAGAGAGCACTGCTGTGTTCTAACCTCCTAGATGCTCCTCAGGTGTGGACCCAACCTGTCATGGAGGGAAAAAGACAATGAGAGTGATTTAATTCTACCCTTGGTGTCTTCTCTCTCAAAAGTGTTATTATTGTTTTTTGCTTCCACCACTGTACTTTCCTGAACATCTATTTCCTCAAATATCAAGTCAGACAAAGCTTCTCCAGTGAAACCTGGCTGGCCCTTCTCTGATACTCTCCTTCTGCCTACTGGTTTCTATTAACATCCTGTCTTTGCCAATAGTTAAAAGACACAATCTCATTGATTAGTCAGATCAGAAGTGGCTCAGTTTGCAAAATACTTACGATGAGAAGTAAGTGTCATTTTTCTTATTTTTAATTTAGGCTTTTTTTTTTGAAACAGGGTATCACTGTGCAGTTCAGGCTGGCCTTGGACTCACTCTGTAGCCCAGGCTGTGCTCATACTTGCAGTGTTCCTCCTACCTCACCCTGTGGAGTGCTGGGATTGTAGGCATATACCACCAGACCTGGCTAGATGCCTTGTTTTTGTATCCATATCTTTTTCATCAGAGGCCCCAAATTTCAGATTCTCTGTAATCATGTCTCAGATCTGTGAAGTTTAGTATGGTGCATACAACATCTCCAACCTCCTAAGTTACAGGTAGTTTAGAAATTTTGTACCTGTCTATTAGATTTCAGAAATACCCAAGTGGTAGATGACACTATGCAATGATGATAAATAATTAGTAGCACTTGTCCACTGGTGGCCACCTCTGCATCTTAATAAATTGCTTTTCTGTACATTATCAATGTTCTGGTCATAAACAGCTATCAAGGAAGCATTGGTCATTTCGGAGTGAACGCAATTTGTTTCTTCAATAATCTCCATTGAGGAAGAGGTTTTAAATAGTACTTATTTTGAAGAAAACAAAAAATAGAGTAAGACAGCATTTTTATCTTTTATTGCTACAGTAACAAAATACCAAAGAATGCCTAATTTGTAATACATAGAAACAATAAAGGAAAAATAAGAGTATTTCTAAAGTAAAAAGAGAAACCATTAAGAGGAGACATATCCTACAGGGAAAAAAATTCAAGGGGAAACTACTCAGAATCATAGAACATAAAAGCAATAGTGACTTGTATTGGGTAGAACACAGTCCTCTCAAAACTACAATAAAAATGAAAAAGAACCCAGGAACATTTTTTAATTGCTGACTTCAATTCATAATATGTCTATTATAGGTGCACTAACCACCATGGTTAATGCAGAGGGATGGTTAATTTGTAAGGACACAGCAGGTTGAGGCCAGACAGGCGAATGGAAGGACATGCTGGTCACCTGCGTGTCTCCTAGGTTTGTCTGAGCTGAGAACAGGAGCACAGCTTCCTTCAGGTGAGAACTTACAATTTCCACCCACCCGTCCCCATCCTCTCTCAGCTGGAAAGGAAAGCGAGCAGACCCCTGCCTTTGAAACACACAGGAACAGGAAAGGAGCTCATCAGATATTTATGTAAACTGAAGTACACAAAGATAATGTGTAAATTGTGCTGTCATAGCATTTAGGAAATATTAAGCAGGCAGTGAGAAGAAAGAAACATGAAATATGCACCTTCTCTCAATCACTACTAGCTTGTAGGGGACAGAAGAGAATTTCTGTCGCTTAGTCTCACAGATGAGGACTCTAACCTCTGTGGGCTTTTGTCCCAGCTCCAGTCAGCTGAGCGTGTTTTAGTGACAAACTATCTGGCTGCTTCCTTGAAGCCAGCAAACTGAGAGACAGAATATTTGAGAGAGAAAGGAGTATTAACTCTGTGTCAAACTACTGGGAGGAAGAAGGAAATGAATCCAAACCTATTACTTCTACAAGTGTATCCCTCGTATAACTGGAACAAGTCATTTTCATAAGCATGAACAAAGGAAGTGTCTAACTGAAGCAGTTACCACTTGAGTTCTCTTTCTAAGATGTGCTGCTTTTTCAGGTACTGTAGTCTATTTCTATTTTGAAACAGTCTAGTTTTCTAAAACATAAATGATTAAGCATCCTGTGTGCAAGAATTTATCACCGAGGCTCTATTGCCTCCTGTGTGGACTCTAAACCCATATCCAAGCTTAGAAAACTTTGCAAGGAATGATTTTCTCAAGAGTTGTAAATTCTTTGACGTTTACATAAAGGCAAGCAGCCAGTAACTAGAAGTAATAACAGCAGTCACAGATGGTTTTGCCCTGCAACAGATTTTCATATTGTCACCCAGGGAGGACCTTTATTTGCAAATCTGAGATAAAAGCTCAACAAGCACTTGCCTCGGTGGATCAGGGCTCCACAGTGCAAGGTCTCAGAATGGGGCTCCCTGTTCAGCTGCTGGGGCTGCTAATGCTCTCTATCCCTGGTAAGGACGGGGGAGGTGGGGAAAGAGAGTGGGGTGATGGGTTGAACTTCAGATTCCACTGCTGCCCATGTGCAGTCTGTCCATGTGTGAGCTCCAAGGTGGGGCCTGTGAGGGATAAATCTTGAAGAGTCAGGAAAATTGCAGGAGGAGCAAGGGCCAGTGATCTGGTGTAATGACTTCCAGGTGTTCCTTTGTGTCTCCCATGTTACTGTTCATTTTGGAAATTTCTGAATACATGTTTCAGGACCCAAGCAAAATGAATATCATTTAATATAAAATACCTAATAAAGGGAAAATTATAAAACATTCCTCCAATGATTGTATCTAACTTTGCATTTTGTTTCATTCATTTAGGATCCACAGGAGATGTTGTGATGACCCAGAGTTCACTCTCCCTGTCTGTCACCACTGGAGAATCGGCCTCCATCTCCTGCAGGTCCAGCCAGAGCCTCCTGTATAGCAATGGATACAACTATTTGGAATGGTTCCTGCAATAGCCAGGGCAGTCTCCACAGCTCCTGATTTATGCAGGTTCCAAAAGGGCATCTGGGGTCCCAGACAGGTTCAGTGGCAGTGGGTCAGGGACAGATTTCACCCTGAAAATCAGCAGAGTGGAGGCTGAGGATGTGGGAGTTTATTACTGCATGCAACGTGTACAAGTTCCTCCCACAGTGATACAGCCCCGAACACAAACCTCCCTGCCTGGTGTGGCTCAGCTGCCCCATGGGTAGCTTCAATGAACAGCAGCACAGCAGATTCTCTCTGCGTGTGTGTGAGAGGAAGCCTTGCAGCTGAGGTGTCTGTTCCATGGGTGCTTCAGCTACCCTCAAGCAAACCCCATTAAGTGCATGGTTCACTGCAGAAGGCTTGGAACAGTAGATGTGGCAAGAGCTGTGATCCAAGTATCTTATGAACAAACGGGTAGCACTGCAGTGAGACACGAATAGAATCTCAAGCTAGTCCTCCCAGCATTGCTCATTTTTGATAGTAGTCAGCTTAATGACCAGGCTGTTAACGCAGTTTTGGACAATACGAGTAAATATATCTCACAGTGTAGCGATTTTATTTAATTGTGGAAGGATAGTATTTGGTGATATTGACAAATTCACATATTTTCAATTTCCCCAAGATTTCTATATCCTTTTTACTTATTATGAACCCTATTAGTACAGATGGCAGGAGTAGCACTCCACAGTATATCCTCAGGGGTGTATGTTTATGGACAATTAGTGCAAACCTTAGGCATTGAGTCTGCACAGGAGCTTTTATAAGTTTATAGAAAATAGAGAATCATAATACTAAAACTTTTTTGTTTGCTCTCTGCTGTTAGAAACATGGATTCTTTAAAATTTAAGAACTGGAAATTATACAAAAGTAGCATAAACTTGGATTTAAGAACTTACTTTGTACACCACCCGTAGAACACAAATTGTATGAAGCAGTTTTTCTTTCCTAAAAGTTAAGAATTTTAATTCTGTGGCAGTGTGACTGGAATGCATGAGAAGTTCACTGTGGTGAAGTAAGATGAAGTTTGGTTGTGTTTGTTTCAGTCTTGCATGAAGGTGAGTGCTGAAGGATGGTGACAGGCACTCTGAGGTGATTCAAATGCATTTCTTGGTGAAGAATCTCAGAATTGAGGGAGTCACTGCCTGCACCCATGGAGGGAGACCTGCTCCACTAAGATTGAAAGGAAACTAAGTCATAAAGGAGTATTGTAGGCCTGTAACCATGAAAGTTTATTATTTGTGAAAGATGAATAGTCAAGTGAGTCTACCTGAGGGAAAACCATAGCAAAGGGACTACTCCCAAAGCCGTGGTGCAGCAGAGAGACAGGGATCCTTTGGAGGATAACAAACATACAGTAGCATGCTGCCCTGAGGTCACAGGAAGCCCTAAGTCAGTCAACAAAGGAAATGTTGAGGTGGAGAAAGATATCCACTACTCAGACATGTATTAGGATCTTTTGTGTAGAAAGAGAAAATACTGAATACCAAAGAGAAACAAAAATAAAAGTGAGAACCTCCATCTCCTGTGTTTGGACTGTGGGGAGAACTGCAAGTTTTTTAGACAGCAGCCCATGGATTCCATGTGGATGAATCCACAACAAATGTCCCAGGACAAGCACTCAGACTGTGCTAGTGTCACCCTGTTAGATGGGGTCTCCTCTTTCAGGTGTGTTCTTCTGTCTGAATCCCCCAGACATTCAGGCAAACACAGCAGGGGGGCAAAAACTAGTAAATATCCACTCACCCTGAAAGTCCTCTCCTGGAGCCTTTGACATCAGAGTTCCCATGTCCTCCCCCTAGCTTCTCCTGTCATTAAATGTTCCCATTGAGTTTTAAGTGTTTTTGATTTTCAAATATTTCCAAGTGTTACTTACTCCTCCAAGCTTTAAAACATTACACCAGGCAGTGGAGGTGCTTTTAATTTTCTAAAGTAAATAATATTTCAGAGATGGCATTGTGGCATTAAATGATTTTCAAAAAGTGAAAGATTTTCAAACAAAAAGTAAATGCATAACTTTCACATGATGGTGTCATTAAGTGAAAATGAATCTGCCTCTTATTCCAGTAGCAGTTGTATAGAATACACGTGCTTTTGATGGATCTCACTTAAAAGCTATAGTCACAACATACTTTTGAACTAATAATAGCCAAGGCAGTTATTTGTGCTGATGTGGTGTGATCAAAGTAAATGGATTTGTGAATCAACAGGAAGACATGTCTTGCTGTAGGCTGAGAAAAATGAACCACACCATAGCTTATGGTCCTAAGGTAATGGATTCCATGTTAAATAGAATTAAATTTGAATTCCTGAATAGGAATTCCAAAGAGTTACAAGAAAAACTTGTTTACTGTTAAAAAAATTATGCCAAACACCAGGAATGCCAAATCTTCAGACTGTCATTGACAAATAGGGATGCACATCCTACCACAAATGTACCAAGTTCTCTCCCACAGTCACTTGTGTGGAGACTCCAGATGCCTCCCACACTCCATGGCAGGACACTCACAGGACTCCAAGCAGTATAAGGGCCCCCACACACAATCCCCCTGGGATGCTTAGCGTCTCAGCCTGCAGTGGCAGCTGTGGGTCCCTGAGGATAAGTGGAAACCAGCTTGTGCTTACAGGGAGACATCTGCAGAGCTTTTGAGGAGAAGGACACAGGAGCTTCATACATGAGAGGTGTGCACCACAGAGCCGGGGTTGACTGAGAGCCACTTCCTAGCTCTCCACAGAGGGCTTAAGCAGCTTCATGGCACCTACAGTGAGTGGCTGCCACATCCTCCCTGAGCTTCAGCTGGGGCTCTCTGCTGACCCCATGGCCCAAGGACTCTCAGTAAGGTCATTGAGACAGGAACTCAGTGCATCCTGACATCACCAACTGTCACCTGATCCCCTCAGGGAACTTTCTTCTACGTTTGTCAAAAATCTGTTCCCAACACTAAACATCAGAACCTAGAAAGGCACCTGCGGTATTTAATTCCTGGGTGTTGAGCAAATGAAAACACTCAGCAGCTTCATTATGTGCAGTTAAAAATAATATTGTGTAATTTTATTTCAATTTCTCCCACACTGTAGGTGTTTTAAATATCATTTATCTTTATTCTGAAAAGATAAGAGAAAATTATTTTGAAAGAAGACTTTATTAAACAAGATTTGATGACCAACAAATTAAGAATATATATATATATATATATACACACATTTAAGCTGTAAAATCTACAGAACACCCACAGTGCAGAAGTTTGAAAGGAATCAGTGCAGAAGGCATCAGGATTTAATTTTCAACAATGCACAGAATGACAAGGCACAGATCATTAAGGGAAAAGTCAGTTTTCATCAACACTGCAGGCTAGTAAAATCTAACAGGTATACACAGAACAGTTCATTACCAACAGCAGAGTACACATATTTATTCTCTTGTGCTCTTGGAGCGTTCTCCAGGATATACCACAAATGAGACCTAAACAGGTCTTAACACTTTTAACATCAAATCACTCAAATGTCTGATCTGATGACCATGGAACTAAATTGCAGATCAACAGTAGAAGACTAGTGGAAAAATTCCTAGATATGAGGAACTAAAACTACACATTGTAAGAACTTTGGCTGTATCCTCAGCAAAGCCTCCTTTTTAAAATTATTATTTTGAGACAAGGTGTCGCTAAATTTCCTTGACTGGCTTTTAAAATCTTACCCTGCAGGATCATAGCATTACAGGCATGGATCATGCCCAGCTTGGCAAAGATGTTTGAGAATTTGGATGTTAGTCCCCAACGCAGTGCCAAAGGGCAACTTGATGTGACTCCTCCTGAAGCCCATTGATGTGTCTCAGAGGTGTCACCATCCCTGGCAGTGTAGCCACCATCATCACTGCCCTATCCGGGTAGTGGCAGAATTCAGACCTGCCTCCTGAGATCCCATACTCATACTGCCCTCCTGGTTATGCCATCAGCCCAGGTCAGGGACCCATCTCACATTTGCTGTTAGTTCCTGAGTTGCCTTCAGGTCCTGAACCCCTCCTCCCACCCTACTTGGCCAATAATCATTCCCAGCTTTTGCTCCAAATAGAGCCAGTGCTGCTGAACTGTAAGGGTGATCTCAGAGGAAGAGGCTGAGGTGCAACTCTGACATCACTTCCCTTCTCCACCCACCTCCGTCCTCCCTCCTTACACACCCCCAGTGCATCTCCACTGTGTCACTGATTGTTCCCTTCAGTGGGGGTTGTTAATATTCCTGATCCCATTTCACAAATGCAGTTCCTCCATTCTTCATCCTAGGCTGACCAAGCCTTTTGAGTTGGGACCTTTATAAACATATCTGGCCCACTGGGGACCTGGAGCTCTGACTCTAATCTGAGGGTGTTCATGAAAGGTCATTGCACATAATTTGTGGTAATTTAGATGTGAGAAAAAAAGCAAATATTCAAAACTCCCACAAGTGGCAAAGGACTCAAAATCAGCAGAATCCCAGCAGCCATATGAACCATGGGACATTCTTTTTACAGCAATCTTTTACTTTTTCAATTTTGAGAGTGTAAAGGTGTGGGTCTTGCTGTTTTAAAGATGTCCCCAGGCCATCCTTTTCTTTTCTTTGTTCTGTTTTGTTTTGCTATTGCTTTTTGTTTGTTTGTTTCTAGCAAATAAGATCACTTCTGCTCTATCTATGCATTCTACAGCTTTCCTGGAGCTTTTATTTCTGAAAAAACTTATAGTACTTTAAACAACTTCAATGGGTTTCTTGCTCTTGACTGGTAACATCAGTTTGGCTTACCGACCCCAGCACTAAGGCATGCCACTGCCTTAACATCAGGCAGTCTAGCATTTTTTAAATTAATTAATTAATTAATTAATTTTCCAGATTAGTCTACCACTACTCATTGTAGGCAAATTATCTGTACATGAGCAAAATACAGACTATGTTTCTATCAAGCCATAACAGACATTGTCAGGGGTCTAACAGCCAATGTAGTCATTTTACTGAGCAGAAACCTGAAGTTTGGTCTTTGCAGGGCCCAATTTTGTCAGTGTTTTGGTCTCTTAAGCTCTGACCAGAATCTCTCATCAAGTACAGCATAAGACACTGTAGCTCTACACTCTCAGTCAGCATACTGAACCTTTTCTGACTCTTCCTTGCCACAAGCCAGTTCCAAAGCTCTGGAGCCACATGGCCAGGTAATGTCGCAGCAATGGCCCCACTCCTGCTACAAGACTTTGTCTTAGTTATTTTCTCATTGCGGAGACAAAATATCTGAAACCCAAAGTTAAAGGAGGTAAGGTTTCTTTAGCTCACACTGTATAGATGTTTTAGTGTATAATTGGCTGGCTCCTAGGCAGGGTGATGTGTCCCATAGACATGACATGAGAGATAGTTTCTGTCAGACAGAAGGTAGCAAAACAAGCAAAAGAGGGACGTTAACAGCTTCTTTTTTCCCCATATGATTTATGTAGACTAAATATGGTGGGTGGCATTCACATCCTTAATCTTACCTTCTTTGAGTTTTGGACTGCACTATGAACTAATATGAGCATCATACATTCTAGATCAGGCTACTTATGAAAAGCCAGACCTATGACTGCATGTGGCTTTGGGGGGGAAACTAGACAGAAGCTACAACAGCAGCCAAACTGGGGACTAAGAAATGTGGCCAGAGCCAAGGGGCTGCAACACCTAGAAACTGCTGAGGCAAGGGCTGAATTCTTCCCCAGACCCCCTGGAAGGAGGCCCCATTTTAGTACTCCTGGTCTTGACTCAGAGAAACTTACTCTATATTGTGCTTCCACAGAGGTCAGTTACTACTTTTCTGCTGTCTTTAATCACCAATTCTATTTTTTTGGTAATTTGCAACAACAGTTATCGGAAACTAACACAAATGGAGCTCAAGGAAAACCCTGACTAATTAACTTTCTAATGTCTCATATGGGTGAATTTAATCCCCTCATTCAACTTTCTAGTGCCTCATGTGGATGCACTGGTGAAATATGGGAAACCTGTGCATAAAGCTCTATAGTGTGTACTGCTAATTGTACAACTCATGTAGATGAGTTGTAGTTGAAGATGACAGCTGACTAGTGATGTCTCACACAGCATCCTCATTCTGAGGTACATAATAGTACATCACCGACAGTGCTATGTACCACCTTCTAAATCTATCACACACCACCTGGAGCATCATATGAATAATCCTCAGGAGACCCCATGATGTCCTTAGCATTTCATTTCACAGATGCAGGAATCAATGATCGGAGAACACAGGTAGCTTTCCCCCAGTCACTTAATTGGTGACCATTGGTACTGGGATTTAAACTCAGGTGTTTAACTATGCTCCTCCTCTGTGGACACACTTATCTCATTGTTGAATCCACGACCTATAAAAGGAGGTAAGGAGAGAAAACAGAATAATGTGCAACTCGCTTCTTCCTGCTGAATCTACCCATGTCACATTGACCTTGAGCTTAGTGCATTTTTGGTTTTTTGCAAAAACTACATTCTAAATCATTTACAAATTCTAAATGAGGTTAGTTCACACTTTGGGTTAGGAAACAAAATGTAATTTCTGGATCTTTTCTGCCTCAACTAGTTTTCTGTCAACCTGTGACTCATTAAATTCTCCTCATACTATGTGCTCTAGTTCTCACTTGTCATGTCAACGTGGAAAACAAATGCAAACAAAAATTTTCTTCTCACCCCAAGTGTTGTGAATTTATCAAGTACCCAGAGTGTACATGATTTAATGAGGCTATTTCATCCAAGAGATTACATGGAGAAGCAAATGCCCCATCCCAGCTCTTCTTTTAGTAAAATATTCTGTGTCTCTTGTGAAAATTGTCACCAAACACTTAACAAGGAAGGACGGTTTTAGAGAGCAGGGAACAGGCACAACTCAGGAATCAAATAAATTACCTGTGTCAGTATTCTGTCACCTACAAAGTGTCACCATGACTTTTCAATCTTTGTGTAACACATAAGGATTTTTTCCTAGTTCTGGTGGTCAGAATTCACGCTGAGATCAAGGCAGGCACTCAGGAAGGCTGTGCTCCCTCTGGATCTAGGGAGTAAAGAATCCACCTTCAGATTCCAAGTTGTCCCCTCAATCCCCATCCATTGCCCCTTCTCCCTTCAGTCAAAGCCTATGTGTCTTATCAAATCCCCTCTCTGATTGTGACTTTCCTCCTCTCTATGAATAGAATTGCTGTGATAATATTGCTCTCGCTCAGATAATTCATGCTCCTTTCCCAACCTGAACATCCTTATGTTAATCACATTTTCCCAGTTCCTCCCTTTAGACCCACAAACTAATATGTTCCACATATTGGGCTGCAGATGTCTCTAGGGCTGACATTCATCTATAACAACTGTTACCATTGCCCCTAAAATTATCACCCCTTAAGTAGAATAAAATTCACAAAGCAGCTGGGTGAAGCAAGAAAGCTGAATGAAATGTGATATTAAACGGCCCCTTGTCTGTGGGTTTTATGCAAAGGGGATGCTTGTTTCACTTCCTCTAATCCATATTTCATTATGTGCAGGAATTTGTTAAATTTTCTCTGAGTTTTTGACCTAGAAGAAAAGGAATTATTGGTAAATCCAATCTGAACGGATTTTGGTTAATTAAAATTAAATATTTCTGGAATTTTCTGAATATTTCTATGCATGAATAAAGAATGAGAAGAGGATATCAAACCAGAGATGCCCTCCAAGAACATGCATTTGTTTAGTATCTTATACTGGATCCAAGGACAAGGATTCCTGTGTAGGATTTTGCTTCTTGATAGGAAGTTTTCTTGAGGTTCTGTGTCCAGGAAATAGAGCAGGATTGTGGTCAGGCTCTAGCAGAAATGTCTGCTCAGGGACAGTAATGGACATATCAGTAAGGCTCCCACAGGCTACAGGGATTGGGTGCTGAAGACTGCTCAGTCCCTATCTCCCTTGCTGTTGAACTGGTCTGAGAGATTCAACATGAAGACAGTGATGGAAGGCAGGTGCTGAAATTGCAGTTCAAATTTTATCAGGATCAAAAATATTTCTCTGTGTACATCTGCATTGGATCAACAAGACATAGACAACTCTGCTTGAGAATCACAGAGAGATGCTCATTTTTTGCTTCAGATTGAGATCCTCACTCACTGCTGAAGACAGAAAGAAGATGGTACTGTGATGGTGCCCTGCAGAGACCTGCAGAGTACAGTGATTTTCACTGAAGTCATCAGGTAACTCCGCTCTGCCTGCCAACAAAATGTGGAAAATCATTACAGATGGAACAAATGTTGTGTAATATTAGAGAGTCTGGATGAGTAATAGGACACAGCCCAGTCAGTCTCTATATCTGGATCTCTGAAGGAAACTGGAGCTGTGCATGAGGGCAGAGCTGCGCTTGGTCCCTCAGTGGAGAGTCCTGTGTTACCTGGGAACCTGCAGCTCATTTCCTGACTTGATGCTACTCAGAACACTACCTTAAGGCTGTTGTAAAATATAGTTAAATTCACAAAACCTAGTTTTGATAAATATTCAAGTTTTGTTCAAAGAAATGAAACAATTTCTAAATTATGAAGATGGGTCAAGGCTTTGGCTTAGTGGTACAAATGCCTGCTTGGCAAGTGCAAGGTCGTGAGTGACAGTGATTTGTACTCAACCTAGAGTGGTGCAGAATATTAAAGAGGAGGCAAGTGGGTAAGAAAAGAGTTTAATAAGTTGGGAGGCCACAGAGGGAGTCACCAAAGGAAGGCTGTGGAGGATCTTTCTGCAGACAAAGGGCAGGTTCTTCCTGATATAGCCTCTGATGGGAGAAGGGCTCTGCTGGCTGGTGTGAGCTGATTTATTTTGTGAGAGTGCAGGAGATTGGGTACATGCCTGAACTTTGGCACAGACTTTTGGGAGGGAGAAGCCATAGGGGCTTCTGGGAAGAAGACGGTGTGCATTATTATGGCCCAGCTTTGAACCATTGCCATGATGAGTGTGCTGTCACTCAGACGGGCTGACCTAACAGTTAGTTTAATCCCTAGTACCAAAAAACCAAAATATCACAAGTATGTGGAGAGGGGATTTCAAACATTTTTCCAGTTAGAAATTCTAAAGGTCAGAAAATGCCCAATAGTCTCACTTTCTATGATTTTACCATGTGGTCCTTACAAACAAGGACATGACCTTACATTGTCACAAAAAATTGAAGGAAACATTAGACCCTGTACTTTGTGTGCTTATTTCACATGTTAAAAAGTTGCAAAACTCTTGTGTAGCAATATGCCTCCAGGAGGAAACATGTTGTTTGTAGAAAGACCTTCATTAAACTGGTCTGATCAGAGATATCTGGGTACATCTGGCCTGTGCAGAGTCACTGAGGTGAATCAGGCCTGCAGCCAGTTCTTAGCCTTTACCAGCCCCTGCTGCTTTGCATGTCCCCAGGGCACAGCATGAGGAATACTTAATAGGCTGTCACACCCTGTGCAGGAGTCAGTCCCAGTCAGGACACAGCATGGACATGAGGGTCCTCACTCAGCTCCTGGGGCTCCTGCTTTTCTGGCTCCCAGATAAGGGTGGAAAGCACTGGGGATTTTCTTAGCACAGTGTGGTCAGAGCAGCTTGATTTTCATGCAATTCTTATATCATCATCCTGTGGATATTTGTGTTTATGTCTCCAATGTCAGGAACCAGGTGTGACATCCAGATGACCCAGTCTCCATCCTCCCTGTCTGCATCTCCTGGAGACAGAGTCACCATCACTTGCAGAGCCAGTGAGGACATTTATGGTGGTTTAAGTTGGTATCAGCAGAAACCAGGGAAAGCTCCTAAGCTCCTGATCTATGGTGCAAGCAGTTTGGAATCTGGGGTCCCATCGAGGTTCAGTGGCAGTGGATCTGGGACAGATTACACTCTCACCATCAGTGGTGTGGAGGCTGACGATGTTGGAACTTATTACTGTCAGCAGTATGTTAGGTCCCCTCCCACAGTGATACAAGCCATAACAAAAACTACTCAGGGAAGAAGAAGTGTGGGCCTGGGCTGCTATAGCTGCTCTTCCTGGCACAACTTTGTCCTTACAGCATTTGTCAAAGGTAAATATTCTTTGAACTTAACTTTGAGGTTTGAGAGAAGGGTGAGGGAGGCCATGCCCAGGTTCTCCTTATTTGCATGTTCTTAGATTATAGACCCTGCCCTTAAGACTTCTTCATAAGTCAGTCCACCCTGGATGAGAGTTAGCCAAAATCAGAATATAGAGCAGAATAAGAAGGCTCTCACTCAACACCTATGGCTCATGCCACACTGGTCCCAGGTTAGAAAGAAGAGTAGGGAATTGCGGAGGTCCATAACTGCAGTGATGCTTGGCTCCTAATAAAAATATTGCTTAATATCATTACTTATGTATATATTTTCTTTGATGTTTTCAATGTTAGATGTGAAATGTGCCATCCAGATAACCCAGTCTCCATCATTGGTGTCTGCATCTCTAGGAGACAGATTCTGTAACAGTGACCAGACGAGCCAAGAGATTAACAATGAGTTACTCTCTTACCAACAAAATCAGAGTAACACTCTAAATTCCTGAGCTATGCTGAATCCAGGTTGCAAATAGACATCCATCCAGATGGCTGTGGATCTGGCACAGATTTCACTGTCACCATCAGCAGCCTAGGGTCTGAGGATTTTGCATCTTATTACTGTCTACAGAATAAGACGTGGTCTCCCAGTATCACAAGCCAGAAAGGGAGGCAGAAGTGTGAGCTTGGGCTGCCCCAGCTGCTGCTCCTGGTTCCTCTATGTGCTGAGAAGTTTCTCAGTTGCAGTCAGGCTTTGAAGATCCATGGATTTCTGGTAGAAGCGGAGTGGCAGAGGATTCTGCACCCTAACTCTCCTCAGCTCCAGCTGCACAGATTTGAAAAGACCTTCCCTCATTCCATGAAAGGCAGTGATGATTATTTCTGTGTGGTCAAGTGGTGAAATTTTGATAGTTGGTTTTTTACTGACTTGGTTGAGGAATGGGTATGTTTAACATGTCTCACTGTTTTAGAGGATTCAGTTCATAGCTGGGTGCCTTCAAGTCACAAACTGAACAGTGCAAGAAATTACTTGAGGACTGCTACTCATTCTGTGGCAGCCAGGATCCAGAGAGAGAGAGAGAAGAGAGCTGTTGACAAGAGCACACCCTTCCAGGGCACAGCCCCAGTGACCCACCTCCAACCAGACCCGAGCTCCAAACAGTGCATTCAGCTGGTGAACTCATTAATGGATGAAATCACTGATGACCTGATCACCTTTCAGACACGGGAGACATTTGGAGACATGTGGGGAACACTTTCCGTTGATTGCTGTTCAGTCAGTGTCCCTTCTTTGCTTCCCCCATGAGTCCCAAGAATCAGGGTCAGAAAAGGCCATGCAAGCATTTCAGTAATATCAGTTTGAACTTTCTCAGGTTTGTCCGGCAACTAGTGTTTCTGAACATCCAAGCCAAGTCACTCTTGCTCAGACTAACTTCTTATGTCCCCTCTGTTTCCCTTATCCTATACTTACTTCTAAAATGTTTCTAAATTTTCCAGGAACCATACTTAATGGTAACTGCCTACCTTTCTTATACCTGCTCTTTTTAAAAAGGCAGGCATTATTCCAGGGTTATGTGGGTGTTGGGGCAGTTGCAAGCATGGAGAGCTGGAAATCACAAGGAGTGGGGTCCTTCCTTACTTGTCTGTCTTAATGTGTCTGCTGGCAGAGAAACACAGACCATTATGAGGACTTTACAAATTCTGCTCTTTGTGTGTCTCTGTCTGTTTTATACTCTAGAGACAAAGGAAATTCAAGAAGACAACAACCTGGGCTTTACGTGCATTTTCTGGACAGCGAAATTTCATTTGTAGGTTCCTCTCCATCCTCAGTTGCTTCTGAGTAGAAAGATGCTGCTGATCTAACTTTTCTTCTGTCATAGGCTGCAGTGGAAAGATTTACATAGAATCAGCTTCGGGGAAATCAGTGCGAGAATCCAGGAGGGGCTGCGGAGATTGGATCTGGATTCTCAGTGTGAAGAAAGCAAGATATTTATATTTTGTGTTTCTCATGTAAGAGAAACTATGATAATTGAAATGAATGGATCCTTCTCAAAAACAAAATTACAAATGGGCAACAAATATATGAAAAAATGCTCAGCATCTTTGGCTAGGACTATCTTATATACCATCATATATGATATCTTCATTTTATATATGCAAAGGAGCATAAAAGGGGAATTGTTCCTGTTCTCTAAAAAATATGTAGCTATACAAAAATATATGTTTGCAAATAAATGTAGCTATTAATGTACATATTATTACAAATATATGTGTATACTTGTGTGTGCACATTTGTGTATGTGCTTGAGTGTACAAATATTTCACACATTAGGAGACATCATCTGGCTGATCACTGAGGACACCAAAGGGCTCCATTTTGCAGATGAGGGACCCATGAATCTGAGCATATGTGTACTTTTCCCAGATACATTTTGCATTACCCAAATTCCTTCCTCATCTCCTCTACATCTTCCTGTCACACAAATTCACTCTTTTGGTCTTATATTGTCCTGTGATTCTAATTAATTCTTGTAGTATGGAAATTATTAAGCTAAGAAAACACAACAATACCAATGCACAAAGCCTCTTCCTTTTCTCATGTGTGGTAAGAGTTGAATCTTACATTGCCATTATCCCCGATTGTACAGGAGCTCATAGATATAATGCTTTTATACCCAACGTGGGGGGGGATAGTACAAATTTGAGCTCCCTCTTCTTATCATAAAATGTTCCACAACTTCTGCCAAAATGGACAGGAATTGATAGGAGAGTGGATATTCCGGGGAGCCACTCACTAAGCGACATAAATCACATTCTTCTCATTCATGTAAGTTTCTTCTGGCTGCTGTAACCAACTGCCATGACCCCACGGATTTCAAAGATCACAGAGCGGTTATCTCACAGTTTTAGGGGCCTAAAGAGTCTCTGAAGTAACATAAGGAGCTAAAAGAGATGCTTTCCTTCAGGAGGATGGAGAGGGGAGAGTTAGATTCTGGTCATTTCCAGCTTCACCATGTTGCAATGTCCCTGCCACATTGCCTTTTCTTCTGTCACTCACCAACCCTTTCCACTGTCCCACCTGCAATGGTTCCTATTTTTCTCCTGCATTCTGAAGACTCTGGTCACTGTATTGATTTTACCCAGGTGTTCCAGTATTCCAGAACAATCTCTAGATTTCAAAATCTTTAATCACATTTACCAAGTTCCTTGTTCTATATAAGGTACCACTCCCAGGATCTAAAGAGGTGCACATGGACATCTTTGCAAAGATGAGGCACTATCTCTCCATGATAACTTGGTCTGTGTTTCCCTCAAATGGTACCTAAATCCACAAAGCAGCATTATGAAGAAAACTGGAAGAAAACAGAGACTTAGTAAACCTCTGACTATGTAGTATAAGGCCTAGAAATTCTTATTAACAGCTTCAAGTGAGACAGTCACAATGTATATTATTTATTAGATGCTTGTTTGTTTTATGAAAGACAAGATAACTTAGTGTTCCCTATAGTATTGGCCTAGTGATGGATGCAGTGTCAGCTTCATAACTAACAGTGAAGAGACTTGCAGGCCAGACTTGTGAATCTCCACACCGATTTCCCTCGTGGTTGTACTGGTTTTTAATCCTACCAAAAATGTAGAAGTTCCTTTTCTCCAACAACAGCTCCACTATTTCTTGTTATTCCATTTGACCCAAGTATCCTCTCTCTAGGCATATTAGTTAAATTCACTGTATTACAGGGATATGTACATATCCATGTTTGTAATACTTGTATTGATAATACCTAGATATTGTAAATAATATATGCATTTATCAACAGATGATTGGGTAAAGATAGTGTGTAATCTATATACAATGAGATAGTGCTCTACCATAAAGATAATCTCCAAGCATTTACATGCAAATGGATGCAATTTAAGACCAGAAAACTAAGTAAAATATGGTGAACATAAAACTTAAGTATCTGATGGCTTATGTTATATGATAAAAAACAAAAAATAATTATATATATATATATATATATATATATATATAGAGAGAGAGAGAGAGAGAGAGAGAGAGAGAGAGAGGAGCAAAATAGGAAGTGAGGAGTTAAAACAATTCCCCAAATTATCTGTGCTACAGTTTCAGAAACATTTAAAAATATATGCCAATTATACAATTTATTTCATTTACACTGCCAGGAAAAATATCTTGAAAGTAAAGTTTTGTCTTAATTTGTTGCTTCTTTGTAAGAGAGAGTCTTTTTGCTCTTGACTTGTAGTGACATAACTTCAAAACTATAATGCACAGTATATGAACTATTAATTTATTTTGTGGAAAACTATTGTTTTATTCTTCCTAGAAATATCTCCATGTATGACACTAAAATGAAAAGAAAAAGATGCCCTGTGTCTCAGCCTCTGAAATCCAAGAAATTGCAATACTACGAATCAACCTTTAGATGGTAGACCAGCAGGCACAGGATCCTGGTCACTCTAGGAAAGAGATAGTGGCTCTCTCAGCAGGGTCCTTCAGGTCCAATGGGCTGTGTGACAAGGGAATCTGCGTCAAGACTGGAAGCATGGCCATTCCTCTAACCTTTGCCTTTTATAGGTCCAGAAATGTCCATCTTTTAGGGACTGAATTATGTCCCCAGAGACTCAGACATGAACTATGAAAATATGTTTCTCATTTAAGCTCCTCAGGTCATAATAATTTTGTCCCCTGTGGCATGGTGGGGAGACCAGGGCTCCATCCCAAACTTCCTTTGGCAGGATCAGTCTCAGGAGGAATTTGGTAGAGGTACAGAATCAGCTTTGCCCTTTCTTGATACGCTGGGTAACTGTTGAGGGAGATGCACAGAGGCTTCATCCTCCCTGGTTTAGCACTGAGCATACTGCAGGTGAAGCTGTTATTCTCATTTTGTGTCTAATAAGAACTGTGCATTTGCTTGGTCTTAATGTTCGAAGCATCCACTATTCCCACTCACGTGTTTACCAGGAGGACCACTGTGTGCATTCCTTTTTCAGCCTCCATCCCTGTGTCCCTGCAAAGGTGGTTGTGTCCTCTACAGTGTTAAAGCATCAACACATCTGCACCTCACAGGACCAGCAACAATCCTAGCTCTCCAGCTCCTCCTCATGCCCACAACTGCCTGCACACGAGATTTCCTGGTGGGGTAGAAGCTGCTTTTTGATCTGTGCTTGGAGGGAGTCTTAGAATTCTTTTGTCAAGGCCTTCTCAGTCTTCTCATTTGTTTAAAGAGTTCATTTCTTTCTCTGGAGGAGTTATGAGTTTCTGAGCTAGGGACTCATTGCTTGTCATATTATAATGTCATTGAGTGCATGAGGTGACCTCTTCTATATGTGTCCTTCCTTGAAAAACTGATTTCAGATTGTCCTTGATTAGATTTTGGTACATTTTTAAGAACTAACTTTAACACTTTGATGTTTTAGCAAGTTGTGAGCTGATAGTGGATAACGTAAGAATCTCCCTCATTGGCTGTTCAGACAAATAGCAGGAATCTGGATTATGGAAGAAAAAAAAACTAACCACATATCTTGACTATTAGGCACAGGGAAAGGAAACACGGTGAAGGTCTTATTTTACTCATTTAATTATTTATATCAGGAATCAAAGTCATGACCTTATGTCTGCTAGGCAGGTACTGTGTCACTGAGCTACATCCCTAGGCCCTAGGGAAAGGATATATGATCTTGAGTTATGGCAAAGCCTAATTTTCAAAACTTTTTTCTTCTCAGTGGCACTCTGGAATCTTTCAAAAGTGAAGGAAAAACAGCAGCTGACAAAATAGTATTCTCAGGAGAAATAAAGGATCAGAGATGTGGGAATATCCAGATTCTGGGGTCATAACTCACAAGAAGAATCCCAAGAGCTTACATATTTTGTTGAGTGGATACATCCATATAGCAGTTAGGAATGATTTCTGGAACCATTACTCTTGTATTCTCTCTGCATGAAAAACTAGCACTGGGTGGATGATGCCGAGGTTACCTACCAACCTGTGCAGTTGCCTGGTCCTCACTGATGATGGTCACAATGGCCTCTGAGCACCTGAATGCCTCATCTTGGAGGAAGCAGTGTATTAGCAAGGCACTCTTGGCTTTTCTCCTCAAAGCAGCATTTTCAAAGAAGTTTGAAAGGTCTCTTCAGGTCTGCAAAACCAAAGAAGTTTGCTCTTTACAAGTTCGAGTCTGATATATATGGGGTCCAGTCCTTCCCTGAGAAGCTCTCCAAATATCTTTCTTATTGTTCCAATGACTTCTTTTTATGCTCAAATTTAAACAACCACACTTTTTCTGGCCCCAAATTTACAGGGACTGTCTTTCTGGAAAAAATGTACGGTGTTTACTTTTTTCTGCTGTGAATTTGTGCTCTTAATTTTCACTCTAGTGGAGGCAAAAAGCATCCCACCACCTGAACATCGAGTTTCCTTGAAATTTCTTCTTTCAGGTTAATCCTACATCTGAAAACTCAGTGTCATACAAAGCCTTTAGACACTGGAAAAATGAAAATACATTTCTTGACAACATGGACCTCACATGATCTCTAGTCCAGTTTCTAAGTGTTTTGAATTCCAAGTGAAAATCTCTGATCTTGGCTTCATCTCTTTGCATTTTTAGTTTTTACCTCTTTGCATTTTTACTTGTTTTTTTCATTTTGTGAAGTCTCAGTAGCATCTCTGATCAGTCTCAAACTATTATATTCTTAAACTTTTGTATCTGTGTTCCCAAGCCTTGCTAAACCCCTTCCAACAACCACTTTCAAAGGCTGTTGGACTGCATAATCAATATAGGCACAGTACCAACCCCACTCTGCATACCAATGTCTCTGTATCACTCAGCTTTCTTGATGGTGAGACACAGACAGTTACTGAAACTCACAATTTAAAGATGAAGAAGAATTATTTGGTTCACAGTTCCACTGTGTTGTTTATGTATGTCTGGCTCCAGGCAGAAAAAAGCATGGTGGAAGGAAACAGCAGAGGCCAGTTGCTCACCCCATAGCACCCAGGTATGAGAGAGACAGTGAGACAGAGCTACAGATACAGAGACAATAAAAGAGAGAGGAAAAAAGATGACATGGAATCACAAGATGCAAAAGCAGCAGCAACAGAAGAGGAAGAAGGAGGAGGAGGAGGAAGAGGAGAAGAGGGAGAGAAAGAGAAGAGGAAGAGGAAGAAGAAGAAAAAAGAAGGAGAAGCAGAAGGAAAGAAGGTGGAGAAGGAAGAGAATGAAAAGGAAGGGAAGGGAGAGAAAGAGCAATCTGTGACAAGTGAAATCCTTCTTGCATTTGATGATGCCCTTCCATCAGTAGCTGTGGGAGTGAGAACTTCTAAATGTAACTGAACTTGAAGTAAAACAAGCGAGATAACCACTCACACCTCTCAAATAAATCAACCACTCACTCCTACATGTTTCTCAGATTTTGAGCTTTTCCAGAATGTTAAATCTGTAGTTATGTGTCCTTAATCTTAACTTTTAAAGTGTGATGCTTCCACTTATTTCCTTTACTCATTCTCTATTTGTTTTCTTCTAAGGACACTTTATTTCACTTTGCCCGCAAGGAAGGTTCTCATCCTCCTATTGTCTGCTCCCCTTCACCTGGCCCTGTGTCTCCATCCTCTGCACCCACCAGGGATTTGCATATTGCTCTCCAGATCTTCTCTTCAAGTCTGAAATAAAAGCTCAGCTCTAACCTTGCCTTGACTGATCAGGAGTCCTCAGTTCAGCTTCACAAAACAAGGTTCCTTGTCCAGCTGTTGGGGCTGTTAATGCTCTGTATCCCTGGTAAGGATGGGGGAGATGGGAAGGGAGAATGGGGTGATGAGTGAACTCTGGATCCCCACATCTGCCCATGTGTGTTCTGTCCATGTGTGAGCTCTGCAGACCTTGTGCTCCAAGATGAGGCATGCGAGTGGCAAATCTGGAAGAGTGAGGGTCATTACAGAAGGAGCAAGAGCCTGTGATCTTACAAGAACTGTGAATAGGATGGAGTGGGGTGGTGTAGTGACTTCTGAGTGTTCTTTTGTGCCTTTCAATTAACTTTCCTTTTTAAATTACTGTATACACCTTTTATGGCCTTCATAATCATGAATATAATTAAGTGTAAAATATCTAATAAAAGGTAAATTACCAAAAATACCTCTTAAGTTCTGGATTTAAACTCGCATTTTTCTCTCATTAATTTAGGATCCACAGAGGATATTGTGGTGACCCAGAGTCTGCTCTCTTTGCTCGTCAGCCCTGGAGAATCTGCTTCTATCTCCTGCAGGTCCAGTCAGAGTCTCCTACATAGTAATGAACACACCTATTTTTATTGCTCCCTGTACAAGCCAGGCCAGTCTCCAAGGGGCCTGATATATATTGTGTCCAATCAGTATGATGGAGTCTCAGGCAGGTTCAGTGGCAGTGGGTGAGAGACAGATTTCACCCTGCAAATCAGCATGGTGGAGGCTGAGAATGTGGGAGTTTATTACAGCATGCAAGGTATAAACGTTTCTCCCACAGTGATACAGCCCTGAACAAAAACCTCACTACTTGTTATCTCACAGGTGCCCTTATGGGTTGCTTTACTGCAGAGCAGAAGGGAAGATGGTGTGTGTGTGTGTGTGTGTGTGTGTGTGTGTGTGTGTGTGTTTATGTGTGTGTGAAGAAGTTGGTGCAAACTCAGAAAAACAATTTGCAACTGAGTATCTGTCCCATGACTGCCTCAATTAATCTCAAGCAAACCCATTAAAGAGACTGTCACATGAAACTTGGCATAGCAAATGTGGTAAGAATTGCAATTCAAATATCTTCTGAGCAAATGAAAAAGACTTCATTTAAACATCAATGTAATAGCAAGATAATGCTCCCTTTATTACTTGTTAATAATCAGCTTAATGATCATGTAATTAAGGTAAAATTGGACAATATATCTCTACATGTGACAATTTTTGTATAATTGTCAAAGGATAATATTTGTTACCATTCACACACATTCATATTTTCCATGTTTCCCCCTACTTCTTCATCCTTTTTAGTACTTAATGTCCCTATTAATACAACTGGCAGGAATAGAGCTGCACAAGTTATTTTTAAGGGACATTGTCAGGGGACAACTAGTGCAAACTTTTGGCTTTGAGTCTGCAAAGAGTGTTTTGCGAGTTTATAAAAAAAAGTTCTACAGCTAAAAATTTCATTTGCTAAAATTCTCTGTGCTATTAGAAACATGGAATCTTTGAAATTTTAATAGCTGGAAATTATAAATAATAACAAAATCATAGATTAAAGAACACACTTTGTACATCACTAGTAACCCACAAGTAGTATGGAACAGTTTTTCTTTCTGAAAAGTTAATACTTTTAATTCTGTGGCAGCATGACAGGAATATATCAGGGGCTAACAAAGGTGAAGTAAGATGATTTTTGGTCGTTCTGATTCAGCGTCCTATGAAAGTGAGTGTTGGAGCATGATGATGTAGACTCTGAGAGATATTCAAATGCATTTCTAGTGAAGAATCTCAGAACTTCAGGATTCTCTGCCTGCATCTGTGGACAGAGACCTCCACTAGGATTCAAAGGAATCTAAGTCATGGAGTATTTTAAACCTGCAAGTATGAAATTTAATTCAGTATTTTATAACACCTAAAGTCAAGTGACTGAGTCAGAGCAAAAGCCCTACTCCAAAGCGGTGGTCTAGCAAAGACATGGATCATTTGGGGAGTAACTATTGTGCAATAGTGTGGTGACCTGAGTGCCAGCAGGCCGTCTATCAGCAAAGGAGCTGTGAAGAAAAAGAATAATATCCATGGCTCAGACAAGTATCAGAATCCTTTGTGTAGAAAGGGAAAATGCAAAATTCCAAAGCAAACAAAAATTTAGTGATAACCACCATCTCCCATGTTAGGACCATGGGGAGAAGTTCTGCCTTTGAAGGCAGTCACTCATGGTTGCAAGCTGAACGAATCCAAAGTAAATGCCCTAGCACAAGCCCTCTAGCTCTGCTAGTTTCTCCTGTTAGACAGAGTCTCCTTTTCTAGGCATGTTTCTGTGTCTGCACTCAGGCTGACTTCCCAGCAAACACGGCAGGAGAACAAACACCTAGTGAGCAGCACCTCCTCTGAAAGTTTCTTCCCTGGAGATTTAGCTCTCCCAGCTAATGTCATTCAAGGCTCTTTTTGTGTTTTATGTGCCTACCATTTTTGAATTTTCCATTGTCATTTTAGCCATTCTACTTTTAAACCCTTGTGCTAGTGGGTGGAGATGTTTTTTTATTTTTTAAAACTAATATTTCAGAGACGGCATTTTGGCATTAAATGGTCTTTCAAAGAATGAAAGGTTCTCAAATAAGTAGTTAATGCATTATCGTAACATGATTGAGTTATTAAATGAAACACATCTGCCTTTTATTCAGTAGCAATTGTATATAAAATGTGATTTGGATGGATTCCACTGAAAAATAATTGTCAAAACACATTTTTGAACTAATAATCGCCAAGGCAGTTACTTGTGCTGCTATGGTGTGATCAGAGAAAAGGATATTTGCTTAACAAACTTGTCTTGTTTGGGCCTAAGCAAGTAAACCACACCAAGCTGACGGTGTTAAGGAAATGGATCCCATGTGGAGTACAACTAAAATTGGATTCCTAAACAGAAATTCCATACGGATACAAGAAAAAAGGGTTTATAGTAAAAACAATGTAATGTAACTATGAAATGACAATTCCTCAGATTGTCATTTACAAGTAGGGATGTGCATCCTACCAAAAATCTATCAGGTTATCTCCCATAGTCACTTGTGTGGACCCCAAAGTTGCCTCCCACACCATATGGCAGGACATTCACAGGACTCTGAGCAGTGTAAAGACCCCACACACAATCACGTGGGATTCTTAGACTCTCAACCTGCAGGAACACCTGTGGGGCACCAAGGACAAGTAGAAAGCAGCTTAATCTCAAGGGAGATAGCAGAGGAGCCTTTGATGAAGAAGACAGAGGACTCAGTCACAGGGACCATGTGCCATTGAGTTCAGGGTTAGGCTTGAAGCATCTTCCTAGCTTTCCACTGAGGGCTTTATTCCCACACAGCCTCTAGGAAGTGGCTGTCTCATCCTCCCTGCAGCTGCAGCTGAGGTTCTGTCCTGAACTCATGGCTCCAGGACTCTAGGTAAAGTCACTGTGAGGAGAATCTGGTGCATCCTGACATCACCAACTGCCACCTGATTCCCTCAGGGCACTTTCTTCTGCCTTTACCAAATGTCAGATCCACTCACTAACCATCAGAACCTGATGAGAAGTAGGAAAGATGCCTGAATCACATATCGCTTGGCATTTGAGCAAGTGAAAGTACTCAGAAGTTTCACAGATGTGGAGTTCAAACTAATATTTTATGATTCTATTTCAACTTCCCTTTCTGATGTAAAGGGAATATTACTCCACAGTATCCTGGAGTGATAAGAGAAAATTATTGTGAAAAAATGTGGATTCACCAAGATTTAATGACTACTAAATTATGAATCCATTTATCAAAAATTAGCAATTTAAAAACATATTTGCACATATGTATGCCTTACAGCTATAAATGCTAGAAAAGTCTGTCAAGAAAATGGAATAGAATCAGACCAGAAGAACTCAGGCTCCCCTATACTTTAAATCGTTATCTCTCCCTCAGTCCTGCAGGCACTGACATGACAGTGGCTCTGCTGATTCAGTAGAGGACACAGCTCAGCACATGGGGGATAGTGGATTGTGGGGCTGCAGGGGCATCTGAGATTCATACCACAAATTAGCAGCTCTCTCTGTCTTGCTCTTTTTCTCTCTCTTCCTCATCTTTCCCAGTCTCACTCTTCCTTCCTCATCCATTCTCCCATTCTCTCCCTCTCTTTCCTTTTCTCTTTCTCCTTTTCTCTACTTCCTTTCTCCCCCTCCCCATTTCCTCTTGTCTCCTCTCTTCCCCCTCTCTCTCTCCTTTTCTCGCTCTACCCCTTACCATTCTTTCCCTCTCTCCCTCTCTCATACTGTCCCTGCTTTCCTATCTTCCTCACTCTCTTTATTTCCTTTCTTGATCTCTCTCTCTCTCTCTCTCTCTCTCTCTCTCTCTCTCTCTCTCTCCTTTTATCTATCCCTCCCCCAGCCACTTGGAATTGCTTTTAGGGTCCCATACTGAGGTACATTCCTACCTGATGGTCTTCATAATCGGCTCAGGATGTGATTGAACTTGAAGTTTTTCTGCTTAAGGCATGCAGGGTACTAGATGATGGGCCTGTGCCATCCCAGGCTCCCACCAAATTATGGGGTGTCATGCTTACAGACATAGCTTCTTGATTCCTATTTATGGAAGTTATTATGTCTCTGAATTGAATTACCCAAATTGTATAGTGCTATGTATTATTTTTCCATAGATATGGGAATTATTGTTCAAGATGGTGACTGTCCTATTGATGTAACCTGAATAAACAATACTCTGACGTGATGTTCAATTGAACATGAAGATTCTCAGTGACAAGTGAAGAATAATCAAGTAGTTTCCAAATTTTATGGACAAGCATATTGAGAACTCTTCTCACCTACACTCATGCACTGAAGGTCACATGGCAATTTGCAAGATGGATTCAGAAAAGCTGTGATTTTCCTTCTGTGAGTTCACAGAGCTGAGGTACTTATAGGATACACATATCTGCATCTGTTGTTCTGCCCCAGAGAATGTGCTTTCCGGGCCCTCTGCTTTGCCTTCTGTGCTTGCTGAGCTGCACTTGTTAGATTAAGAGTGTGCAAGGATGCACAGACATGGCTGGTGGAAGTCAGCAGAGTAACAGGGAAGGTAGGGCTGTGGGGGAGATGTACATGGAATCAGATGTAAGAGGTCTGCTTTCCTTGTGGAGCTTCCTGTGTTTAACACTGGATCCAACAGGTCAGTGGCAAGCAAGTTCCCTTGAGGTTGAGGTCCTAATACAGAAAGCAGGAGGTCTGAGAGTAAACTAAAGAGCCCGAGTCTACCAGCCATAGTCAGCACCACAGAGAGTTTGAGAGTAGTCATACTCGGGGACACTGGTGCTGCACGCACAGCTGGATGTGGGTCCTTACCTTTGAACCTGATCCAGATGCTCAGAGAACAGCAGTGTATGAGATAAAAGCATTTCAAATGTGGGCTAAGTTTTATCTAGAGTCAAGATCCTACACTCTGTGTATTGGCACTGGCTTGGCAAGAAATAAAGTGTCTTCCTGGAGACACAGACAGGAAAGATTGTGTCTGGGTTAATAAGTTGCCCACTCACTGTCAAAGAGTGAAAGTAAAAGAAGACATTGCTGATGATTACTAGGGTGACACAATGAACACCATCTGCCCTAAAATAAAGGGTTTGCTGAGCTGGCCTCTCCTCAGGGCCTCCCTGCTCTCCTAAACTCTGGCCTAGAGGGTCTGCACCTGGTCCATAAGGAGCATGCTGGGGATGGCAGTGCTGGGGCTGCTGGTTAGAGGAGCCCAACAGCTGACATGCTACTCATCTTTCTTGGCCAGAATTAATCCTAGGTTCCTTGAACTTACACAATCCTCATGTTTCACCTAATGCAGGTTCTTAGAGTTGAAGAAAGAAACAAGTAATTATTAAAATTATCAGGTCTGACAGTACTAGGGAGCCCTTCCTGGTGATTCACTGTGTAATGTAGTATGAAATAACAGGAAAGTATAGTATACCAAGATTTTCACACCTGGAATAAAGTGGAAGAATTCACTCTCTTCATATGAAATAGTCCTATATCTTTGCAAAATAGCTGTTTGCTTCTCTGTTTTTATTTTCTATTTTAAAGAGAATAAAAACAAAAACAGAACAAAATAAAACAAAGCAAATCAGAACAAAACAATGCAAGAAACAGGACTTTAAAATAAGACAATAGGTTATCAAGCATAGCTACCATAATGTCTCTTGTTTCCTTCAAAATAAGTGATCTTACTTTCACATTCAATAATATCAAATGTAACAAAATAGTATAAAAGCAATCAAAAGAATGAAAGCATTACAGGACTTCCAAACCAGATAATAGGAAATGAACAATGGTTACTGTAACATCTCATTTTCTTTAAATTGTCTATACTATCACACATAATAAAATCAATTAAAACACAGCAAATAGAACCAATCAAAACAAAAGAACAAAAGCATGATAGGACTTCAAAACAAGATGATTGGAAATCAGCAATGGCTACCATAATGTCTCATTTTCTTCAAAATAGCTGTTCATACCGTCACACACAATTAAATCAAACAAAATGAAATACAGTAGAACCAATTAAACAAACAAATGAAAGCATTATAAGACTTCAAAACAAGATAATAGGAAACCAACCATGACTACCATAATACACCCCATTATGTTCAAAATAGCTGACCATACCATCAGAGAGAGTAAAATCTAACAAAACAGGACAGAACAAAGACAAACCTAATAAAATTGTGAAAACTATACAAGAGTTCAAGACAAGACAGTAAGAAATTAACAGCAGTTACTACCTTTCCCTCCCACGGGTCCCCCCCCATCACTTTTACAATAACTATTTTGCTTTTTGGATCCCATTGACTCCTTCTGTTTCTTATGCTAAGGTTCACATATGAGTGCAAACCATTGTGGCCTAGTGATGGCTGCAGTGTCAGCTTCATAACTCACAGTTAAGAGACTCTCAGGCCAGACTCGCTGGGAATCTCCACACTGATTTCCCTCATGGCAGCACTGGTTTACATTCCACCAGCAATGCAGATGAGTTGCATTGCCCCAATATCTATGCTGCCATTTCTTGTTATTCCATTTGACTGTCCTCTTTCTAGGCATCTTTCAAATGAATTAAATTCATCATAATTCAGGGATACATATATATATATATATATATATATATATATATATATATATATATATATTTGTAGTGCCACACAGAAATAGCTAGATTTGGAAACAATGTATTTGTTTATCAATAAATGATTGGATAAAGAACATGTGCTATCTATGTACAATACAGTACTGTATCATAAAGAAAGATAATCTCCAAGCATTTGTAGGCAAGTGGATGCAATTTGAGACCAGAATACTAAGTAAAACCTGCTGAATGTAGAAGATTAAGTATCAGATGGTTTATCTTATATGATTAAAAAAACCAAAAAATAAAATGTATATATAGATAGAGAAAGAGAAAGAGAGAGACAAGGACAGAGAGAAAGAGACAGACAGAGAGAGAGGAGCAATGTAGGAAATGAAATTCAAAACTTTCCTGGAAATTATCTATTTTGTTGTTTCAAACAAATTTTAAAATATATGCCAATTTGGCAATTTCTATCACTTATACTGCTAGGAAAAATGCCATTGAAAGTAAAGTTTTCGTCTTAATTTGTTGCTTCTTTGTAAGAATTTTTATTTATCACTTGCACTGACATAATTTTAAAACCATAATACACAGTAAGTATATTAACAATTAATGTTCTCTAATTTATTTTGTGAAAAGCTAATGTTTGATTCTTCATCAAAATAAGGCAGTGTATTTTATATTTTCTTTATAATATCTCTTTGTATGATACTAAAATCAAAAGAAAAAATGTGCTGAGTCCCTGCTTCTGAAATTCTAGAAATTGCAAGGCTAAGATGCAAACTTTAGATGGCAGATAAGTGCCAAAATACACATAGGAGGTCACCCTGATCTTGGCCTTGGTAGGGAAGTAAGAATGTGACTCTCTCAGCAGGGTCCCTCTTTTCCAATGTGGCTGTTTGACCAGAGACAGAGGAAAACAGTTCAGGTTATGGCAAACTTTTGGATTCACATAGCAATAGAGAAGCCCTTGTATAGATTCCTAGTAAGAATTTTAAATTAGCTACATCAACTTTCAGATTAGATCCAGCCACGTACTGCATGTACCTGGGCTGAAGCCCATCCCAGCCCGGTGCAGTGTGTGGGTCAGACCCTCGGTTAATCTCTAGTAATTTTCTGTTCCTGGAGATACTACTGAGTAACCCTAAAAGTGAGCTGCTTAACAGCTCATAAAATGTGACAAATACATTGCTAGATAAATGTAAATTAAAATTGGAAGCTCAGTTCCTTGATTACTCTATGCACATTTCTAGTGCTGAACAGATGTGTGTGGCTCATGCCAGGCTGTTGATCAGCACAAATGCACCAATATACAGCACATTAAGAAATTGTTCTGGGAGGCTTTGGGGTAAAAGGAACTCTTCTGCACTGTTGGTGGGAGTGTAGACTGGAGCAACCACTGTGGAGGTCAGTCTGGAGATTCCTCAAAAAGCTGGATCTGGAAGTCCCATTTGACCTGTCCATTTCTAGGCATATTCCCAGAAGAACAGAAAACATCATACCACAGTGATATATGTGCACCCAGTTTATAGTAGCACAATTTGTAATAGTCAGATCGTGGAAACAACCTAAGTGCCCATCAATGAGGAATGGATAAAAAAGTTTTGGCATTTTTATACAATGGAGTACTACTCAGCTATAAAGAATGATCACATTGAGATATTTATAAATAAATGGACACAGCTTGAGACCATTCTCTTAAGTGAAATAAACCAAACTCACATGTGTAAATATTGTGTAGTCTCCCTGGCCTTAGAGTTGGTAAAAATATATAAGATTTTATTATAATCATGATTCCCCACATCATTGCTTTGAGCACTTTCAATGTTTTCATTCATCAGTTAGAATGGTTTTATTCTGTTTTGTTTCACTTTATTATGTGTGATGGTATGAACAGCTGTTTTGAAGAAAACAAAACATTATGTTAGCCATTGATGATTTAATATCGTCTTGCTTTGAAGTCCTGCCTTGCTTCTATTCTTCTATTACCATCAGTTCTATCATGTTGTGTCTTATTGGGATTTTAATATATGTGATAGTATAAACAAATTTTTTATTGAAAAGGAGATATTCTAGTAGCCATTGATCATTCTCTGTTATTCAGTTCAGAATGTCCTATAATTCTTTCATTCTTTTGAATAGTTTTATACTATTTTGTTATGTTTGATATTATTATATTTGAAACCGCTAAACTATAGCAGAGAAAGAGATATTTTGATAGCTACTGTTAATGTCCGGTTGTCTTATTGTAAAGTGCTGTGTTGCTTATGTTGTTCTGTTCTGATCTGCTTTGTTCTGCCCTCTTTTGTTTTATTCTCTTTAAAATAAAAAAAAGAAATTGTTCTGCTCAGTGTTATTCAAGTTACCTGTGCCACTCACAGCAGCCAAAGTGGGAACCTCACCAACCTTTACTCCAACAGGCCTGTGGCCCCAGATATTCTCTTGGGAGTTCAGCTGTTTTGCATCATTTCTCCCACATATTGAATAAATATTTATCTCAGAAAGTGCTGTGTGTGAATAAATTGAAGGATTGACTTTCTTTAGCACTGCTACTGTGTTAGAAAAGCAGTTTACAATGCCATCACTCCTTGGAGAAATGAGGGTTACATGATATCATTTTTCTTTTCAATCCATAATCAAAATATTGTCTGTACATTACAAGGTATTATGGATTAGAAACTAGTGGTCAATTTAACACCAGCTGAATTGAATCAGTGTGGTGCTGAGTGTAGATGGCTCACCTTAGGAAAGTTGCCAGCATAAATAGAGACATGGAGAAGAAGAGCTAGGTATTGTGGGTTTCTCTAAGTTTTGCTGTTGTGAGCCATTGGTTCTTCTGGAGGAGCTCCTCATTACTAGCTTCCCTGATATGAATTCAGCATTATCATTGGAAGAGCTCAGGACCTTGTTGGTGAGAGTGGCTGTGGTTCATTTTGGGGGAGCTCTGGTCCTTTCATCAAGCATCACTTCCTGGCTTTGGAGGGGAACACCTGTGCCCCTTAATCTCCAGGACAAACTTGTCATGCTGACATTCTGACATTTACTCAAATGTTTTATATCATTGGAAGAGCTCAAGAGCTCTGTGTCACTGAGGATGGGTATGATACTTTTCTGGGTAGCACAGGTCCTTATTTTGAGTGTGTCTTGTTGGGTCCAGTGTAGAACCTTCAACCTACCAGCACAGGTCCTTCACTCTGCTGGCATAGACTTTCCAGTTTCCATCACTGACCTTTGGGCCTTCGCAGCACGGATCCGTGAAACAGACTAGCATGAGTCCCTTTTGTGGGCTCTAGACATCCAGCTGCACCTGTGGGAGGCATTGTCATTGGCTCTGGGTCTTCATCTGGACTTATTAAGGACATTGCTGTGGGATCAAGGCCCTTGGCTGAATATTCTGTCTTAAGTGTTGTGGACAAATTTCCTGTACTTTCTTATATTTAACGCTGCATGACCATCATAAAATAATACAATCAATTGTGTCCTCATTATAATTGTTCTCCTCACAACTCCTGCCTACAACACAAGGTGATGGTGATTCAAAATATGAGGCAGGGGAAGAGAGTTTTCATGTAATGAGAAAATGAGGAAGTGTAATGTAACATTGTCTTCTTCTTATCTCGATACTATCTTAACTACTGATTACAACACAGACCCAGGAGGTGTTTCTAGAGCTGTAACTCAGAAATATTCTTCCTGATGGCAATATATCTATAAGTGATTTATTACTTAGAGACAATCTCAGAATAACTACTGAATATTAAAGGGATGCACTGCTAGTTGCTTTGGTATTTGAAGGTAAATACATGATACCTCAGTGACAAAGGTCTTACTGGATGCAATAAAACACTTAAATTTTGACTATTTAGAAATGTAAAACTTGATAAAATTATAGATAAAAGTATAGCTGTGATTGAAACATAAAGGATGATCATGAATAAACCAAATGATATGGATACACATGTCTAATTAACCAAATTATTAAGTCTTAAAAAACCAACATTAAAAATGCTGAAAGTAAGGGATAAACCTGAAAAATATGTTACCATATGTAGCTTGAACACCAAAGTCTGTAGTAAAATTTTTGCTTTTCTGAAATTGTCCCTTTGGTTGTGACCTTTATGCACTATTATCTCATTGTTCTTTTTAGACCTTATCAATCCTCTTGGAAGACTTCCGGAATGAGTTAATATTTGAGAAACTTTGAACAACACCTGTAACAGCAGAGTCACCAAGGTATTACCAATGAAACTCCAGACAAATTTAGGACTTATAGGTCCCACAGTTGTGATATTATATTCCTGTCTTTCAAGTTTGCTGTTTTCAATGAAAAGTCAAAGCAATCAAAAGTCAAAGCCTGTGAGATGTTAAACTGTCAGATATAAATCGAGTGACCTTGCAGATCCCTAAAGGAAGGAGGTGTTGATGAAAGCAGGAATGTGCCTGGACTGCAATGCTAGCTGTGATCCCTTCCTCACACCCTGTGAAGAAACTAGGAAGAGCGGGCTGGAGAGTGGCTTGCAGGAGCCCAGTCCTGGGACCTTCTCACGTCTCAGCTGCCACAGTTGCAGCCACACATCAACTGCTGCGAGTGTGATCAGGGGAGCTGCTGGGTTCTCACAGGCTTCTCTGGAAGGGGCTCTGGGATAGGCAGGATGGTCCGGCCTTATAGATCTGTGCCAGGATTCTTTAATCTATGAAGGTTTCCTTCAGGGTCTTCGTGGGCTCATAGTCTTTGCTAAAACTAAATCTTTGTCATATCATTGTGGGTTACACATGGCATGTCCACTGTCCTATGACCTTTAACTTTTTATTTCTCTAAGTGAACAGGTGGTATTTCATCCTTAGCAATAAAAAGATTTATTAAGACAAATAATTTGAATTTTCTATAGATTCTTATATTTTAATTGATAGACTAGGATCAGTTGTCAGGTGGATGAGGATGTTAAGAAATGGTTATTCTGGTTTCAACAGAAACCAGGGAAGGCTCCTAAACCTCTCATCTATTTTGCAACCAATTTGCACACTGGAGTCCCATCGAGGTTCAGTGGCAGTGGATCTGGGACAGATTTCACTCTCAGTATCAGCAGCCTGCAGCCAGAAGATGTTGCAACTGATTGCTGTCAACAAGGTTATGATACTCCTTACACAGTGATACAATCCATAAAAAAAACCACGCAGAGAAGCAAAAGTGTGGGCCTTGGCTCCCCAGCTACTCTGGTGTTTCTGCCCATGGAGAGCATTGCTCCTATAAAACCAGGCTGTAAGGTCACTGGAGGTTTTTGTAGAAGGCGGAGAGTGGCTCCTCTGCACCCTAACTCTCTTTCCTTCTCCTCAGCTGTGAGCACAGATCTCACAGTTCCTGTCCTGATTTAATGAAGGACACTGAAGGTCACCCCTGAATTGTGTGGGCTGTGGCATCATTTTGGATTTAATACATCAACAGAGGAGCCCTGCTATGTGTTTCAATAAAGAATTTTTAAAGATTCCTTCATGTTTCAGAGCAGATTTCAGTTTAGAGCAAAATTAAACTACATGTTTTATCCTTGGTTTGCCATGCTGCATACAATACACAATCGCTTAATCAGCAACATCAAACTGCAATTTTGTTACAATCAAGATCAATATACATTCAACATCACATTTCTCATTAAGGTTCACTTTTGATGTATATTTTACCAGCACAAATGTATAGATAATGATTAATGATACATACACAGCATTTTGATTATGACTCAGTGTGGCTTCAGGATCCTAAAACTCCTCTAGATTCTACCTATTTATGTTCTTTTTTAGTATTTCCTGTAAGTCATTCATGTTTTACCTTTCCTATAAGTCCTCCTTTTCAAGAATGAGTAAATCTTCAAATTTATATTTATGGAAGCTTTTCAAAAGCTAATCTCACAATGTATTACAGTATCGAGTACACTAATGGAAATACTGAGTAATATACTGAGCTAATGTAAGGCCTGTCTTCCTCTCCTCTGTTGCTTTCCTGCATAACCTGGATAATAATGTATCTACAATTGTGACCTGAGAGAACCTCCAAATTAGCAGTACATATGAAAAGAATGCACTCCCAGTTTCTTTTCTTCACAGAATTTCACGGGAACTATATGTCCCTCATTCACGAAGCTCTACCTATATGCAACAAAACAACTAATAATTCAATATTTTAGAAAACCAAAAATTTATGTCACTATAGCTGAAAGAATATTTGAAGTTTAAACAGAAGTCTTTATCAAAAATGAACCAAATGACACAGATATATATCATTAGTTCATTAGCTAAACTATGTAGACTTAAAGAGCCAACACTTAAAAAATGTTAAAATATAAAGAATTAATGTACATAACAGTTGTGTTTCCATCTTCCACTTGCCGATGTATGTCTGGAGAAAAGTACTTGCTGTGCTGAGAGTGCCCGTCTATCTGTGCACTTTATGTGTTACCACCTGGTCTTTCTGTTTCAATATCATTGATCCTCCTGGAAGGATCCTGGAATGAGTTAACCTTGTAGATTCTATATACAACACCTGCTACAGAGTCAGCAATGGATCTGCAAATAAGCCCCTGACCAGTGTAGCACAGCTGTTTTCCATAGCTTCAGTTGAGCTGTTCTATTGCCCGAGATCATGTTTTCAATAAAAACTCAGGCAATCCTTGCTGGGAGATGCTAAACTCTCAGACATGGATCTGGTGATGCCGGGTACCCTTAAGTGAAGGAGACATGGGAGGAAGCAGGAATGCACCTGGGTTCCGAGGCCAGCTCCATTCCTTTCTTCAGCACCCATGCAGGACACTGGGGAGAGAGAGGTGAGAGTCAGTTGCTGGAGCTCAGTGCTTCTGGGACCTTCCCATGTCTCAGTTGCCACAGCTGCAGCCAGTCACCATCCCCTGAGTGTGCAGCCACTCAGGGTGCTAGGATTCTCACAGGCTGCTCTTGACGGGGGTCTGGAGTGGGGGGCAGATGGGGCTGGTTTATCAGATCTAGGACATGGCCATTCAGCCTTCCACACTTCCTGCAACTCCACATGAGACAGTCTACAGGTCACACTGCTCTTTGCCAAATCTATTTTTTAGGAAGAGGAATCATTTGAATTTTCTCCAGAAATTTGGCAGGTAGTAGGTAGAAGAGAATTATCAGCATGATTATGGTTGAAAAATATAGCAAAGACATTGGGACCACAAAAACAAAAGAATAATAAAACAAAATACTAAAAAGTAAAATAAAATAAAAGGGTGCTATGTTACAAATATTCCATTTGATGGTGAACAACTCCACAATAAACCAGCACAGAGCCCTCATCCTAGAAACACAAGGACAGTAGATGTGACGCTTCCCCATTAGGGAGCCACTGTGGTCCTGGTCCCTCAAGGCATTGATTCTCCTGGGGCTCTCTGCTGGGTCAGTACCCAGAGTGTTGAGTACTTTCCTTTAGTGCATTCCCTGCCAGGCATCAGCATGGGGGAGGCTCTGAAGTTCACCCAGGTTCTCAGGCCCATGGGTCTAGAATTCAGCTGCTTCCTCTATAGCCTTGGGCCAGATCTCAACAGCTCTCAGCACTTCAAGCCTGACCCCAGCCAGGTTCACGTCCCTGGTCCAAATGTCTCCCATCCACTGCAGTGCTTCAAAATCTAGTAAGCTCTTAAATTCACTGCCCATGTCTCCTCGATTCCTGAAGTCACCCTAGCACCAGGATAAAGGAGGATGCGCTTGCCTTGTTACTCTAGAGTACTGCTTGTTCCTAACACAGAAGATAGTTTTCTTCAAATCACTCTTCTCTATCCAATATGGGTTAGAGACCCAGGGACAGTTATTTTTTAAAGGGCCATTATAAGTTTAACAATGACCCAGCAGTTATTTCTGATTTCTTCAGTGTATGCAGCAGCTCTGACCTGCTGTGCATGGTAAGCGCAGATGACCTCTTTATCCTAGGCAGGAGTAAGGATTGGGGGACTCACGTGACCCTCTCAGAAGTGAGGTGTCTGGGGAATGAATGAGGGGAACAGGTACTGGGAAAGATTTTTATATAGCTTACTTGGGAAAGGGAGGTGAAAAGCTTTGCCTTAATGTCTTCCAGAAACAGTTTTGAGATGACTTGGTTCATAGAGATATCGCTGCCCTCTGGAGATCGAGACAGCACAACCAACCTTGAAAAGTCCTTGAGTTGAGATTCCAAAAGGAAGACGAAAGAATTTGAGTCCTTTTTACTGTATCCAAGCTGCTGAAATATTCCAAAATATTCCAACACCTAGACTTCCATTTACTATTTTAAATATTTCCCATTTCCCACATTGCTTCTGAAGTGATTCGAACTTATCCTGCAAAGAAAATGGAGAGCGAAAACCTGACTGGGAATTAGAACTGCCCTTGGAGGAGGTTGGGCAGAAACGTGCTCCTGTGTGTGCTTGGGGGAAGCCTGGGACTGGACAGCAGCATTGCTCATGTCCTCCCCTGCCATCTTAGTCATGCTATCATGGTGAGTACAGGAACCCAGACAAGTACACAAAGTTCACAAATTCTGCTCTGATCACTTTACGTCTCATTTTATGCCCTCAGCTTGAAGCAGTGCATTTTTTTCCCTTACTGCTTCCTTCTCAAGGGATCATATCATAGGAACCTGATCCTCAAGCAAAGCGTGTTCTGAAACAAGAGAACAGCAGTTCATTCTGATCATGGGAGAGCAGCCTGATCCTGTCCTGTAGCCCAAGGAGGAAACACATTCTCTTCAGGCAAATATATGCTGCCCTGGTGTGGACAGGGACCCCAGGGGACACTGAGCCTTTGATGAGATGTGCTAACATTGCAGCAGGGCTAAACCTCTGGAGCCCTTGCTAATTTGCATATCTCAAGAGCCCAGCCAGCTACTTGAGGACTTATTCATAGTCTGCTGGTCTCACGCTGTGCAGCTTCAGTCCCAGTCAGGACACAGCATGGACTTGAGGGTCCCCACTCACTTTCTGGGCCTCTTGCTGCTCTGGGTCCCAGGTAAGGAGGGGCGCACCAGGAATATACTCAGCTCCGAATGTTCAGAGTTGCCTGACATTTCAGGGAAGGCCTGTTTTATCTTGAATATCTATATGGATATTTGCTATGTTTCCCATTTCAGGTGCTACATGTGACATCCAGTTGACACAGCCTCCATCTGCATCTGCAATTGTGGGAGAAAGGTCAGTTGCCAGGCCAGTCAGGGTCTTAGCAGTTACTTAAATTGGTATCAACAGAAACCAGGGCAAGCTCCTAAACTCCTGATTTTTCGTGCAACCAGTTTGCAATCTGGGGTCCCATAGAGGGTCAGTGACAGTGGATCTGGGACAGAGTTCACTCTCACCATCAGCAGTCTACAACCTGAGGATGTTGCAACTTATTACTGTCTACAGGTTAACAGTTCCCCTCACACAGTGATACAAATAAACCTCCCAGGGACGCAGAAGTGTGAGGCTGGGCTGCCCCAGCTGCTCCTCTTTACCTCTCCAGCTGCAGAGCAACTTGCTTAAATGCAGCCAGGCCTTGAAGATCGCTGGAAGGATTTTATAGAAGTGTCCAAGGAAGCTCCTCTCTACCCTAACTTTCTTTTGTATTTCTTAACCCTAATTTAATGAAGGACACCAATGAGCACATGGTAGTAATGTGAATTATGGCATCGTTTTGTATTCACATGGCAACAGAGAAGCTCATCCATTGATTTCAAGTAATAATTTTTAAAGACTTTCATCACTTTTAGAGATTATTTTTTTATTAAAAAGAATAAAACAAAGAAAAGAATAAAAGTAATCATAATAAAACAATGACAGTGATACAAATCTCCAAAACAATATAATATGATCTCAGCAATGACTACTGTAATGCCTCTTATTTTCCTTAGATATTTACATTAAAAGCAAAATTTAAAGTAAAGAGGTATTTTTTTATATCCCTGCCTCTACATCTACACAATATATCATCACCATAAATTGATTGCAACTCTTTTACTTTCAGTCAAGATTAATCTATTCCCAAAGTTCATGGTTCACACTAAGGTTGACTCTGATTTTGATCATTTCATCAGAAAACACAGGTTTTCTAACATATGTCCCAAATTTTGGTATTACACAAATTTAATTCACTGCACTAAGTGCCACTGTCTTCCACCTGTACATCCTCTTTTTCTTCTATTTTATGCATATAAATAATGTCTTCCTATGTCCATAATTTTTTCTTCACTGAAAGATAAATTGTTGGAATTTTCAGTATGGAAGATTTTCAAAAGAAAATTTCAAAACCTACTGTCATGGAACATGGTAATAAAATATAATGAATAATACATTTTGCTACTACCATGACTCCCTTTGTAGTGTCTATTAGTATCACAAATATCCTGGCTTAGTAATGGTGTTAGATCTTTTACTATACAATACAATGGTGCTTTTGTAGTACTGACTGTATCTCGGAGGTCACCAGAAGTGTACAGATTGCCTGGAATGAATTCTGAGAGTCCATTGTTATTTGGGCATGAAATTTTGCTCTGTGGCATAAGTTCCTGATAGGCAAGCATGAGGCTGCAGAAAAAAATTATTAAAACATGCAGGGGAATTTTTTAATTCTTTTTTTTTCTTTCAAAGATAGTTTTATTGATACACCTTTATATAAATGCTGATCTCCATATAGTAAATTGAATTTATTTATTTATTTGGTAGCAGGGTGCAAGGAACTCATACCCTCGTGCTTGGCAGGCTGGTGCTTACCTCACTGAGCTAAACCCCAACCAGTCAATTGGATTTACAGGTGCAGCAATGAAAACTCTCACCATTCCTTTTTATGTCTTTCAGATCCATTCACTGTTACTCTGAACCTAGATCAGTCCTTCTCTACAAGTCAGGGAAATCCCCTTTGCTCATGTTGATCTGTCTCTTGAAAAATGAAAAAAAAAAAAAAAGGAAAAAAAGAGTTGGTTTCATTTCACACTTAAAAAATATTTTTTGTCCTTATTTTTACATTTTCATAAGTGGATTTTAGGCTGTGCTGCCTGAGCAGCTTCCATAAACACAGCATTTCCTACTTGGGGGAACAATAGACTTAATCCTTAGGAAGACAGTAGGAAGACAGCATAGTTAAAACAGGGCCACTAGAATGTCTTCTAGTTTTCCAATCAAGATGGTTACAGCAGAGGATGTTGCAGCTATCATTAGGTACAAAATCTTCAAGAGTCACACAAATATATTCTTATGAAAATCTCAGACTAAGCCATAGCAAGCATTCTCTCTGTGTAACCCATTCCCTGCTTCTTCATACCATTGACATTTATCCTTAGTTTCTAATGTTTTTGTTACTAATTTTTGCCTTTTCAATAGGATGTACTAATTAAGATTAACTGTCAGTCTTCTAAAATATGTTGGCGCTGAAAAATGGCAATTAACAAATGACCTCTACCTTATCTATTACTATTGGGTATCAAATAAACAAACCTTTCAAAATCAAGTAGTGTGAGCATCTAAAATGCTTATCAATTTCTGGTGGAAATGGTGACCACATGATTTCTTAGGAGAACGGCTTGCCAGAGATTTAAAAACCTATTTTCATAGTGTCCTATCCAACAGCAGATGTAAGCTAATGTACTTGAAAACACCTGTTCATTCAACATCTTCTGTAAGACTATGGAGAGCAGCTTTATTCATAATAGCTACCATGAAAACTATTTACAGCATCTTCAACGCACGAAGCAATTCATTACAATATCACCATCCATTAAATAGTACTAAGAGAAAGACAATCATATTATTGGTACATGAACAACAAGAGTTGACTAAAAAAACAACTATGTTGTATAAAAGTAGGAAACAAATAGGGACTGGAAGCTATATAATTTCTTTTTGTACAGAATTCCAAAGAAGGACAAATTTAAATTACAGTAATATCTGATAGACCTGAGTTTGATGAGTCCATGGGGTAAAGAGGAAACTGGATAAAAGGAATTGCAGGAAAAAGTGTTCCTTCTTGAGCAGAATTTGGTATTCTCGAATTCCCGAATTTTCACAGCACACTTTTGTTAGATATTACACTGACTCTGTAATTCACTTTGGATGGTATGAACATTTTAGCTGTGTTAATTTCTACAATCCAGGAACATGTGGCACTCTTCCATTTATTTGTGTCTTAACTAATTTCTTTCATCACTCTTAGTGAAATCTACTTTGCTCAGTCTCTTTTTTAAATCAGTACTGGGGATTGAACTGAAGACCACACACTTGCAAGGCAGGTGCTTACACCACTGAGATAAATCCCCAGCCCCATGAAATCTACTTTATCAATATTTTTCTCCTGGGATTGTGTGTACAAGTTTGTATCCTGTTATATATTTGCCTTCTTTTACAGCCTAAACTCATACTCTTGTGTTTTCTCCTGAAGCTTCCCAAATCATATTTGGAGACCACAATATTCACTTAATTCATACTTTTATCTGCTGTCATATGGATAAATATTTTTGCATTATGTACTTGATTTCATTTGCATTTCTATTTGCTCCTCAACATTTTTTGAAAAAAGGGACATAAACCTCTAATGACCTTTTCTATCTTTGCAGGAATGACTGTGTATATGTGAGTCTTTTCTCTAGACTCTTACATATTTTTTGTTTATTTATTTTCCTTCCTATGGTGCATGGCACTGTCTTACTGAAGTTCTTTGATAATCCCCCACCCACTTTTACAATGCTTGGGATCAAACTGAGGACCTTATACAAATTAGGAAAATGCTCTACTATTGAACTATATCCCTATCTTCTATAAAGGTCTTAAAATATAATCTCATTCATATTCTATTTTTATTCCTCAAAATTTGTGGCTCTCCTAGTTTCTTTGATTTTTCTTGTACATTCTGGAAAATGATTATGGATTTAAACATATCATTTGTAGATTGATAGGATTTCATTGCTTGAAATATATTTGTGTATGTTACATCCTTTGAAAAAATTGAACTTTAATAATAGCATGTTTTATACTTGATGAATGTCAAAAAATATCAACAACCTTTTGTGTAACTGTTAATTTAATGTTAAAATTGGTATGAAATACAATGGATGAAGAACAGACAAAATTATCATGGAAAAGAAAATACAGTTATAGGTCTCACAATTTCCTATTTACTTTCTTCCCTCTTTTTCTAATAGTAGTAGGAATACAAAGTATATTAATTCAACCGTATATATCAGATTATGACAACTGATAATCAGGAGTTTTACATTTATTATTTGAAGCTTATGATTATTTTCATTTCATTCCTAGAGAAAATTGGCTACCAACTATCTATATGCAAAAGGCAAGTATTTTTCTTCCTATTAAATTCATTTAAACAATGCTTGTGTGTGCTTTACATCCCAGAGAAAGTCATATGCTAGTATGGGTATTTAACAGTCTCCCACACTTATCCTGGTCACAGGTGACACTAGACAGCTGATCAGCTTGTTCAAGGACACCTTTTATTTGGAGGACTTTACAGATAAGTGCTACTTCTTTCTCAAACTCTGTTGAGCACAAAACAAGTAGGGTGATCATTTAGCTTCCTAATTAAACTTAACAGCGATCCCCATATTTTCCTGACATCTGAGAGAAGCCAGTACAATGTCATGTGTCCTTGATCTCAACATTTCTCAGTAGATCCTTCATTAGATTTCTGATATCTACATTGATTGACACTCTAATTGTTTTATTCTACGGAACTTTTGAGGTCACTTTGCTCACAGGGGAGGTCCCCATCCTCCATTTGTCTTTTTCCTTTTCATCTACTAAGTTGTTTCATATCAGGGCAACTCCCAGGGAATTTGCATATTGTTCTCCAGATAAAACCTTCCTTTGCAAGTCTGAGATAACAGCTGAGCTCCAACCTTGTGTTGGCTGATCTGGACTCCTCAGTTCCTCTTCTCAAAATGAGGTTTCCTGTTCAGCTCCTGGGGCTGCTAATGCTCTGGATCTCTGGTAAGATCAGACAGAGATTAGGGTGTAACTGTCTGCAGAGGTCCTGTCATGCTATTCTGAACATCTGTTAGAGACATATGTTCTTCAATTCATGGAAAAGATACTAGTGCCTTGTGAGATACAGGGACCCTGTAAGACTGGCCAATGTTCTAATGAACATCTAGATTAAGACTTATGTACTTGGGCTTTGTAAATGGATCAATATTTTTTTTTGAAATTTGATTCTGTGAATAAGAATGAATGATTATCTTGAGATAAATACTAAGAGTAAAGTCACAAATATTGTCATTATATTTGAAAATAACCTTGAATCTCTGTCATTATTTCAGAAAGTCATGGGGCTGTAGTGTTGACCCAGACTCCAGCCTCCCTGCTCATCAGCCCTGGAGAGCCGGTCTCCATTTCCTGCAAGTCCAGTGAGAGTATCGTGCACAGTGATGGAAACACCTATTTGAATTGGCTTGTACAGAAGCCAGGACAGGCTCCACGGCGCATGATTTATCAGGTTTCCAAACGGGACTCCTGGGTCCCAGACAGGTTCAGTGGCAGTGGGTCAGGGACAGATTTCACTTTCAAAATCAGCAGGGTAGAGGCTGAGGATGTTGGGGTTTATTACTGTGCGCAAAGTACAAAAGCTGTTCACACAGTGATACATCACCGAACAAAAACCTCCCTGCTTGGGTGTGGGTGGCCCAGCTGCCCTCCTGTGCTGCCATCTGGGGCCCAGCACCACAGATTTTCTCTGTCTGTGTGAGAGGCAATTGCTCAGGAACCCAAGGGACTTTCTAACCCCAAGTGTCCTGTCTACAGCTCCACTTGCATATTTTGAAACCTGACCTTCTGCAGCAGCCAGAGTGAGGGAAACTGTAGGAGAAGGCCTTGGTCCCTTGACCTGTGGGCAGCTTGCAATGATAGCAGAGATAGCTGAGTGACAGGTCATCTTGGTCTTCTCTGTCTTCCCACCATTGTAAAGAAATTTTACTCAGCATAAGGGCAGATGATATAGATTAATGACAGTAGAATTAGAAAGCATGAGATAAATTACCAATTTGCACTTTTTCCACAGCATAATATTAGTAATATTGGAAACATGGTATTTTTAATCAGATATAGCATCCTACAATTTCTTTAACAAGCACAAGTGAACTATTCTGTTGCTGGCAGCTCAGATCACTGTGCTTGCTGCTCCCCAAAGAAATCACTGAATTCATTAATTTCAGTGAAAAGACAAAACATTTTATTTCCAAGTCACCTTATCACTGTTCCCAGATATGCAAGTGCTCCTTATAGTAAGTAAGTACAGTAAGTAAGTAAGTAAGTATAGTAAGTATAGTAGGGGGACAAAGGACCATGACACAATAGACAACCTGCAGTTGTTTTGTCTCTCCAGGGCCCTCTTCCTGCTCCCTCCCTTTCCTGTGGAGTGGACTCAGACTTCTTTAGTATCTTCTGATTGTGCCCATGCATGTGGGCTGTGGACAGGAGGAAGTGCCCCTTATGACCTCAGCCTGGGAAAGAGATTTTTCTCCAAAAGAAAGAAATCTGTCAATTAAAGCAGTAGTTTCCAACACGTTGGCCCCAGGAACAGGTTTCCTAGAAGACAACTCTCCATGGAAGGGAATGGGGCAGACAGGAATGATTTTGGTTTTCATAAGGAGCACACATCATAGATCCTTTGTGTGCATATTTCACAGTAGGTTTCATGCTCCCAGGGAACCTGATACCAACATTGACCTGACAGTAGAGAGCTGTGGGCAGTGAGAGCAGTGGAAAGCATCTGGAATGCAGAGAAAGCTTCTCTGCCTCTCCTGCCTCTCATCTCTTGCTGTGTGGCCTGGTTCTTCTCAGACAGCTACTGGTCCCTGGCCCTGGGATTGTACCTTAATTTCACCATGCTAGTTTCACTTCAGTAACCATATTTGCAAAGTCTTCTACAGAAGCTATCACTAGGAAGAGTGGAGCTGAGAAGTGGTAAAATAAAATTTGTTTTAAGAATACAAATATCCTTCTGTAAATTCATAGCAGGTATAAGATTATAATGCTAATGTACTTGATTCTCTTCAGATACCCTTTTCTCAGTTCATTTTCTCTCTCATTGTTGAGACAAAATATCTGATGCCCAAAATTTGCGAGGGGATGATTTATTTCTTACAATTTTGGAGGTTTCAGTCCATACTCAGGAGTCCAAAGAAGAAGGAAGAAAGAGAAAGAAATATTAAAAAGGAAGGGAAGAAAGTAGGCAAGGAAGGAAAGATGGAAATGAGAAATAGAAAGAAGAAATGAAGAAAAGAAAGAGTAAATAATCAATCAAGAAAAAGGTGGGTTAGTTAGCAGAGAAAATGTCGTAGTACTTCTATGTGCCATTACACAATGCATGAGTTGTGAGAGTTTTAAAAGGAAAGGGTCTATCTGAGTCACTCTTTGCTTATACCTGACACCCAAAATTAGAGAAGGAAAGATTTATTTCTTAAAGTTCTTGGAGCTTTCAGTCCATATTCAGGTGGCTCCATGGCAGCGTGGCATGGCAGGGTTACCATTCATGTCTTCCGCAAGGTGTAAAGTGGCAAGAGGGAGAGAGAGAGAGACACCTTCTTCCCACCATTCATCATATGCTGGCTCCATTCCTGGGTGGATGAAACACTCACACCACCAATTCAAGCACTAGACAATGAATCAATCACAAACACTAGATTTGGTTGCAGCCATAATTGCATGAGGCATAGGGGACACTGACATAAACCATGAAATTCCACTCATGCCCCCCAAAGACTCATGCAAATATTTTATGCAAAAGACATTTAATTCATCTCCAAGAGTTGCCAAAGTCTTATGAGTTTCAGCATTGCTGAAAAGTCCAAATCCCAGGTCCATGAAATCTTGGACCAATCTCAAGATCCATGAAAACTCTTAACTGTAAGCCCCTGTACAAAAGAAACCAGGATAAACATTTCCAAGACACAAAGGCACAATATAAATATTACCATTCCAAAAGTTACAAACAGGGGAATACAAAGCATTGGAAACAAAGCAAATGTAATATCCAACAGGGTGAACATTAAATTCTAGAGTTCCATGCTCAGCGGTTGAACAAAGTTGGTTGCACTCTCCAAAAGTGTTGGGTGATTCCACCCCTATTACATTGCCAGGAGTTTCAACTCCCTGCAGCTTCTCTCTTAAACCTCCTCTGCTCAGTATTTGCAGCTTTCCTTGGATGATCTACCTTCCCGGATTTTCTAAACTTCTGTGGTCTCTATTCCATCATTGGCTTCACCCTTAGATCTTTACATTTTGCCTTTTCAGGGGCACACTGCTTGACCTGCCAGGCCTTTTGCAATTGTGGTGGAAGCCCTCTTACCCTCAGAATTTGTGCATATTCCTTGCACCTAAAATCAGTGCGTGGATGCCAACAAGGTTTGCTGACAGCCGGAGCAGTAGCCAGGCTTTTCTCTCTCTGGCTGTAGGGGTCAAGTGCCTGGATTTTTGTTCTCTGTGAACCTGATTGTGAGGAAAAGCTTCTCTATGTCGCTGCCATTCTGGAACCTGGTGCAGCTGATGTCACTTTGGAATCTCATATGAGCGCTACCATTTTGAAACTTCATGTGTCCTTTGCTGCCCTTTTGAAACCTCATGTGGCCTCTGGCACCGTTTGAAGCATGATGCTCTGGAGCTTTCTCCTCTGAGCCAAGTGTTTCACTTTTGCAGTTTAGAGGCTTCAAAGAATGGAGATCAGCTGCTTCCTGGTTTGTCTGTAGGCCATCTTTTTTATTTATCCGTTCCTTCTCAGCAATCAAAATTTCAGCTCTGTTTTTATACTCCACAGCTTTCTGGCCAAACTCACAATATTCTAAATCATCCTGCTGGACCCTTTTGCTCTTGATTTGCAACATAAATCTGGCTAAAAGCCCCCAACAATTGCCATGCCACTGACATGATATTTAATTGCCTTGAAATTTCCTTTGCCACATTAATCAGTCCATCGCAGTTAATCTTAGTCTCAGGCAGTCTCTGGATATGAGGAAAATGCAGACAAATGCTCTGCCAAGCCATGCCATACATCATGTGGAATCCAAAAACCAATGTGGTCTTTCTTCCCAACAGAAATCTCCTAAGCCTGATCTTTACCAGCAGGCTTTTTATCCACCTTCTGGTCTCTTGAGCCCTGACCAGAATCTCTCCAATAGAGCAGCCTAAACTGTTCCAGCTGTATGCATTCAGGTGACAACTCTGAATCTTTCCAAACTCTACCCACAAGACATTTCCAAAGGCTCTCAATTCACATGGTCAGATATAGTCACAGCAACGACCCCACTCCTCTGGTACCAAATTCTGTCTTAGATACTTTTTACTCATTGCTAAGATAAAATACATGACACCCAAAATTAGAGAAATAAAGGTTGATTTCTTACAATTCTTGGAAGTTTCTGTCCATACTCAGCTAGCTCCAAGGCAGGGTAGGATGGCAGGACTGCCATTCATGGCGGCCATAAAGAGCAAGGCATGAACCAGCAAGAAAGAGAGACACATCTTCTTCCTACCATACATCATATGCTGGCTCCACCCCTGGGCAGGTGAAACACTCACACCACCAATCCAAAGACTAGACAACAAATCAATCACAAACACTAGATTTGGTCATGTCCATAATTTCATGAGGCTTGGGTGTCACTGACATAAAACATGACAGGGCCCAAATGCCTCATCCCTCCCTTAGGACACAAGGAGAAGAATAGAATTTAACTGAAATTTTGTAATATGCCTGACACTGTCTAAAGACTATCTTTCTCTTATCTGATTCAGCACTTACATCAGGAAAAGTAATGTCGCCCAGACATCAGGCAAGGAAATTCTGTGATAAGCAGTAGTGAGGGCCATAGTTTGTGAAAGCTGAGTTGAGCAAAAGGGACCATGAAATACAACAGGGTCTAAGGCCCTATAAGAGACTTGGATGAGATCCTTTAGAAAATAACATCATTAAAATAAGAATGTTTGTACAGGACTTTGAGAGGAAGAGGACATAGCTAAGTCCATGCAGGCCTGTAAGAGATTTAAGAAATCTTCAGCCTTCACGAAGGCAGAATAGAAATCTCAGAGCAGCGCTTGAGTATCAGTGAAGTTCTCTACATCCGTCTCCAAAGACTGCAATAGGGAAATGTTTATTTCAAATGATAAATTTCCAATAAAAGATTGGAGGGGGCAGCGATTGAATGCATTGACCAAAGCCCACATCCATGGCCCCTGAACACACAACCACAAATGTCATTTTTTATTACCTTAGGTAGCTGCAAGCCAATCAAGTTGGCTTAACCACCACAGCGGGGCTTACTAGACCGGCCTGAGGACCACTTTGCATGGGTAGAAATATAAGTACACACCAGTACAACCACTATAGTGTTTTTCAAAGCAGATTTTTTTTGTGTGTATGATTTCACTTGCTTTGCAGAAATTATAATTATTGCACTTACTACTTTCATGATTTCCATTCATTATTTGACTATTTTCCCATCACTGTTTATACATGTCTAAGGCAGTGACATGAAAGATGATGTCCAAAATATCTGAGGTGGTTGCTTTTTTATTCTTGGTTTCTGGAAAATTTCCCCCTTTTAATGGATTATACTTTAATATTTCTTTGTGTGTTTTATAATATTTTATTCCCCTGTTCAGCTTTTGTACTGGCATTCATCAGGCCTCTATAAACATGAGAGATGTTCATGAGATATGAGAGTCCTAACCCTTAATGAAAGTCAAATGTGAAACTTCATATTCAAATTGTGGTATAAATCTGCCTTTCCAGGCAAGCTGTAGTTTTATGGAGACTTGATATGGAGGGGAGAAGTCCTCTCCTTAAGTGCATAAAATGTAAGGGCATGAAAGGAAGTCAAGAGCATGCGAGACACAGGATATCTCAGTGGACTATTCAATGATGAAATTATTGTCTTTTGTGTGCAGTTCAATGGTGGGTGAGCTGGGCTCAGCAGAGATTAACTTCCACAGAAGAAAAACTTCCATGCCAGCACACATTTCATCCATGTTATCCTTTAACTAAGGTTGTACATTTATAAAATTTATTCTATTTTTTTCATAGAAAAAGGGAAAGAAAAAGTTTCCAAATTTGTAGAAACAGATTCAAATCAAGCAGATTCCTATGTGTGCAGAATTCAGAAAATTCCTGTAGGCAAACTAAATATTTTCTCTAAATATGTAAGAATCAAGTTATGCCAATATATTTTTCTGGTGCGGATCTCTTTTTAAAAATTTTTTAAAGAGGAAAGAAACACAGAATAACAAACAAACAAAAAAGGAAACAACAGTGAAAACAACAACAAAAAACTTGCAAAACAACAGCAATGTATGATTTCAAAACAAGATGATAGAAATTTAACAATGGTTCTTTGTTACGAATATGTATATATTTATATTTATACACACACAAGATAGCCAAAATAATTGTACTACTAGTTTTGTTAGCTCAACACTGGGAAGGAAGCTGAGTTTGGGAACCAGCACCATGTGCAGGCTTCTGGTGAACTAGAACAGCCAGACCCCAGCTCTTCCCGTGACTCAGTGCCATTCTCAGACTGTGGACAGAGAGAACAAGGCCACACCAGGAAGCAAGCCCAGTCTGGGAACATGTGCCATGTGCAGGGCACTGCTTGACTTGGAGCATCCAGACCCCAGCTCCTTCAAGCTTGTGGTCTGGCAAAGGAGAACTCTCCATTCCTCATCCCACATTAACACCCCACCCCTCACCATAAGCTACCGCTTATCCAGATAAACACAGGCTGTGATGATAGCTATGGAGGTGAAATGCAATTGAATGCCTGTGGTGCCTTACTGTTTCACTAACATGGCAGATCTAGGGCCAGTCATATGATCATAGGTTCAGAGGATAGTGATATGCAGTGTAACATCTAGGAGCATCTCCTTCTGAGGGATGTAGCCATTGTTGATTGCCTATGGTCTTGTTTGGAAGTCTTTTGCTGTTTTCATTGTTTTGTTGTGTTGGGTTTCATTCTCTTTTGTTTTGTTGGATTATGTCAAATACAACAACAGGAGCAGCTATTTCAAAGATAGCAAGACACATTATGGTAGCAATTTTGGATTTGCTGTTGGCTTGTTCTGAAATTCTTTATTGCATTCATTGTTTTGTTTTTATTGTTTCTATTCTATTCTATTCTATTCTATTCTATTCTATTCTACTCTATTCTACTCTATTCTATTCTATTCTATTCTACTCTACTCTATTTTCTATTCTGTTTAATTTTTGTTATGTCCAAAGTTATTTGCAGGTATTTTCAATACATATAAAGGCATTATGGTAACTATTGTTGATTTCATAATGTTTTGAAGTGCTATATCTCTTAAACTGGTTTTTTAATTGGTTTTATTCTGCTTTATCTTCTTTAAAATAAAAAATTACCAGTTCAAGGAAAGGAACAGTTAGTGCTCGTATTATTTGACCAATTCTAATGCCTATCTCTGGTAATGAGCAACTTGTTTGAAGATAACAAGGCTAGGCCAATATTAATTGCATGTTACTGCCACCTGTGGCCACGATTTTTACTATAATGTACTCCAAATGTCTCAAACAATAAACAAAAATCACAATGCTCTCCATCAACACAAAAACTCTCCTCTCCAGAAACACTAATGGGCACAACTAATCCATTTCACCACTCTCCTGCTAATCCATCCATGATACCCTTGGTTGTACTTTATGGTTCTGAACCGAGTGAGGCAGAATAGAAATAGCTCCAGCCACGTTCTTCATTTGGGTGACTTTGGTCCAGATTAGATGCACACACAGGCCTGCTCCCCACCTGGACACAGGGGAGGTTCCCTTCTTCCCCTCATATGCATTCACTGTGGAATGGTCATCTTTCCTCGCTATCACTGCAGCTTCAGCATAATGTAAAAGCTTGATAAAGTGAGATTCTTCTTTAGAATTTGCACTACTGTCATTTACATCAATAGATATGAGACAAAACTGCAAAAAGTCTGTTTGGATTAAAACAAGAACTTTCCAACACTTTAATCTGGGTATGTAAACACAATAGCAGATTAGTGCCCACTCCCAGTGGTAGAGTTTTTAAAGCTTCATCATTAGCTATCACAAGAAATCGCAACACTTTCTCAAATACAAGCATCTTTAAATAATACTTTGGAAAAATAATATTTCCAGGAAACGACATAAAAAATATCTGACACCTTTCATTCTGCTCATTAGCACAGAAATCAAGTTTGCATGTTGAGTAGTTTGTGAAAGGTGAAATCCTTTGAAAATAATCCTGAAAACCTGCAGGAGTGTGTACCACAGTGCCCTCTGTCAGTTTGTGAGGTTTTTGGGGTGTTAGTCCATGTGTATTTAGCTATACCCCAAAGCCTCATGTAGTCAGAGGTGAGGCTTTTCAGAAACAGCCAAATCTAGAGTGTGTGACACTGGACTAGGGTGTGTGATGCTGAGATTAAGGTGTGGTTACTAAATTGGTCCACTGATCGGTTTGGCACAGTTCCAAGTGGGGACAATGGAGGGACTTGTCCTTCTAATGGAAGGGGACTTTGGGTGTGAGTGCTACCCGCCTTAAGGATGTGCAGCCTAGAGAGAATGCAACAGAAAAGAGAGCTGCTTTAGTTGCTCTATGCTGCCTTAACACTCTTCTGCTTTACTGCTTTGTGCTTCTCCACTGTGATGCCCCTCTGCCTCAGAGGCAGCCAACTATGAACTGAAACCTCTACTTTCTGTGACTCTCAATAAACCTTTCCTCCTTTAATTATGGGTGTCAGGTATTTTGTCACCACAAAAAGAAAATTAACTAAGATGCTGTGTTCACATTTACTTTTCTAACTTCTGAACATTTCTTTCTCCTTTCATTAGATTATGTCAGGGGTGAAGTATTTTCAAGGCTGAGAACCAGATTTAATTAGATAATATGAAACACACATACACACACATACACAGAAAACTAAAACTCATAAAACAGAGAATGCAATGAAAGTGAAGAATAAACATAATTTTACATTGTAAATATTAAATAGTTCTTCTACTTCTAGTACTCTGTTACAACTTTCTTTTCTCATGCACAATTCTCAGCTATGCTGTTCAATATTTGAGGTATTTTATCATTTTTGCTTTATTAACCACTTCCAGCCTTATTGAAGCACATTAGTTTAGTACATTTCTCAGCAGATTCTCACTCAGCTTTCTTAAAGAATGATGCATACAAATGTATTTCTTTGTTTGACTTCTATAGGATTATTTAAGGTTATACATTTAAACTTCAAAAGGTTACATAAATTATACAACATTGTAATCTTTTGCTTTCTTGTTGATTCAGAAATTTATTTTAGGAATAGCAACAATCTGGTAATGTGTGATGTGGCAAAATTTATACTCATGTCTGCGTTTTGGACAATTTTCTCAGACCTGTCAATACATCAAGAAATGAGCTATTCTCAGTAAGTGCACAAGATAAAATGGAAGGCATAGGTAGGTCCAGTGAATCCAGGGTCCAGCAACACCCTCCAGAAGGGCTGAAGGCCAGTTGTCTGTGATGACATTCATAGCTGAGATGATAACAGCTCATGCATGTTCTTTGGAGAGACAGAGTCTCCCCTGATAGTGAAAGCCTCTCTTTCACTCTGTCAGTCGAGTGCCAGAGAAGTTGTTTCTACAAATCCCTAGCAAAGTCCTTCTTTGTAACCCTACTTAACTCAGGCATAGTTCATATTTGATACTCTAGTATATTGACTTGTGATGGTAAACAGAGAAGAGAGACAGAAAAAGAGAGAGAAATTCATACACCCAATGTTGGTACTAAGCTTTTTTGTCGACTGTGGTAATCCTTGAAAGATCAGATCCTATTGCATGGACACTGTGAATGGAAACTTTTAAGGTGGTATGTAAAGAATATTAAACACCTTTGTATGTTAAGAATATTAAACACAGGAGTCTGCTTCATGTTATCCAAGAGGTCCTAAAAGCAATCACAGAAATTCTCAGAAAATGTTTAACCCATGACCTCCAAAAGGAGAGAAAGTACCAGGGAGGTGTGAGAAATTCACACCTCCCTGGTACCACTGCTCATGCCGCATTGAACTTGAGTTTAGTCTAGTTTCAGGTGTGCACAGAAAAATCAGCCTAAATCACTTAAAAGTTCTAAATGACTTTGCATCAGTCTTTGGTATAAAACAAAATTGGAATTTCTTGCTATTTTCTACTCTTTTCCTTTTAACCTATGATTATTTCTCTCTCATAGTGTGTCCCATAATTATCATTTGTCATTCTAATATGGAAAACAAACATGAATAAAAATATTCTTCTATTCCCACATGTTGTTAATTTACCTTATACTCACATACTTAGATTTCATATGGTTTAATGAAACTATTTCACCCAAGAGACTGTTTAGGGGGAAAATGTCTTACTCTAGCTTCTTTCGGTAAATTATTCTGTCTTTTGTGAAAATTTACATAAAATACTAATATGGTTGAAACGTTTCAGGAGCAGGGGACAGGCACATACTCACAGATCATATAAGTTACCTGTGTTCTGTATGTCCTGTAAAACATCACCTTGACTGCATGCTCTTTGAGTACCACAAAATGATTGTTTCTGAGGTCCTGAGGTCAGCATTCACACTGAGATGACTTCTAGGAGTTGGGAAGGCTGTGCTCCTTCTGAAGCTGGAGGTAAAGAATTCACCTTTCATATTCCCAGGCGCTCACACATTCCCCAACATATTACCCCTTTCCCCTCTCAGTCAATGCCTATAAAATCCTTCTCTGAGTGTGACTTTCCTCCTCCCTAAGATAAGGACTGGTAACATCCTGTGGGTCTCATTCAGATATTCCCTGCTTCCTTCCCAATCTGATAATCCTTGTCTTAATCCCATCTGCCAGGTTCCTTTTCACACAGTAGGTAACACCTGAAGGATGCGCATATTAGACAGCCACACGCTGTGGCTGTCTCAGGAGTGTCATCATCTCTCCACAACTTTTCTCATCTTCTATAAAACTCTCATTCTTTAAAGTAGAAACAAATTCACAAGTCATGTGTGGAAAAGTAAGAGAGCAGGATGACATATGATAGTCAGGGTTCTCTGGTCTGTGGGGATTAATCTAAAGGGGTGCTTGTTTCATGTCCTCCAATTTGGATTTTATTGTGTGCATGAATTTGTTAGAAATTTCTCTATGATTCAGAGCTAGAAAAAATAATTTACTGTGAACTGCAATCTAAGAGAAATTGGTTAATGGAAATTAAGTATTTCTGGGATTTTCTTAATATTTCTACCCAGACAAAAAGAAGGAGCAGAAGTCATCAGAACAGAGATGCCTTCTGAAACACATTTCTTTATTGTCTTATGCTGGGTTCAAGGACAAGAGTTCCTGTCAGGCTCTTGCTGTTTGCCAACAAGTTTTCTGGAGGTTCAGTGCCCAGGAAAACAAGCAGGATTGTGATCATTCTGCACTACCAAGGTCTAGCCAGGAACAATAATGTACATAGCAGTAAGACTCTCCCAGACTACAGGGTGCTGAAGCCACATCTGATTCTACTTCTCTTGCTGTTGAACAGGGCTGAGAGGTTCAAGAAAGACCAGATGGAGACAGTCATTCAAACTACAGCTAAAGTTTTATCAGGATCCAAGTTACTTCATCTGGTACCTCTGCACTGGATCAGCAGGAGGTAGAGACCTCGTCCTGAGAACCGCTGCATGGTGCTTCATTCCAGGTCAGGCTGCGGTCCCCACTCACTGCTGAAGACAAAGAAGCTGGTACACTGAAGGTGCCCCACAGAGAACTTCATTGAGGACAGTGATTTTCATTAAAGTCATCAGGTCAGACCCCTCAGCTGTGTGTATCAGGGAAATGTGGAAATGCAGTCCAAATGGCACAAAAGATGCAGACTATAGGAGTCTGCAGATCAGTAATAGGACACAGCCCAGTTAGACGGTAGGTGTGAACGAAGCCTGGGGATCTGTGTAAGGGCGGAACTGTGTGTGCAGCACTAAGTGGAGATTCCCGTGTTGTCGTCTTGAATCTGCAGCTCCTTTCCTGACTTCCTGCTGCTAGTGACCACGCCTTAAGGCTCTTATGAAATGTTTTTTAAATTCATTAAACATGGTTTTATAAATATTCAATTTTTGTTTAAAGAGGTGAGCCAAGTTCAAATTCACAAATACATTGGTAGAATATTTCAAAATTTTTTCTAGCCAGAGATTCTGAGGTATGAAAATGCCCAATAGTCTCATTTTCTAAGATTTTACTATATGATTCTGTTAAATAATGTCATGAACTTACACTGTCACAAAGAAAATGAAGAGAGACATTATTCCACATACTCTGCATATCAATGAAACATTGAAGAGTCTCAAAACCTTTCTGTACCAGAATGATCTCCAGGAGAAAACCTGTTGTTGGTAGAAAAACCTTTAAACTGATCTCAAAGGCACATCTGGATATATTTGTCCTATGTAGAGTTACTGAAGTGAGTCAGCCCTGAGGCTGTGCCCAGCCCTGACCAGCCCCTGCTGCTTTGCATGTCCCCAGAGCACAGCAGTGAGGATATATTAATAGCTACTCAAACCTGTGCAGGACCCAGTCTCAGTCAGGACACAGCATGGACATAAGGGTCCCCGCTCAGTTACTGGGGCTCCTGCTGCTCTGGCTGCCAGGTAAGGATGGGCAGCACTGGGAGTTTCCTCAGCAGAGTGTGGTCAGTGCTGCCTGACTTTCATGGAATTCTTCCTTTAATATAATGCTATGATATTTTTTGTAATTGTTTTTGTCATATCAGGTACCAGATGTGACATACAGGTGACCCAGTCTCCATCCTCTCTCTCTGCCTCACTTGGAGACAGAGTCACCATCATTTGCAAAGTCAGTCAGAGTATTTACAGCAACTTGGCCTGATATCAGCAGAAACCAGGGAAAGATCCTAAGCTCCTGATCTATGTTGCAAGCAGTTTGGCATCTGGGGTCCCATCAAGGTTCAGTGGCAGTGGATCTGGGACAGATTTCACTCTCACCATCAGCGCTGTGGAGGCTGGAGATGTTGCAACTTACTACTGTCAGCAGTATGATAGTTCCCATCCCACAGTGATACAAGCCATAACAAAAACTACCCATGCAAGCAAAAATGTGAGGCTGGGCTACCCCAGCTGCTCCTCCTGGTGTCCCCTCCTTCTGACAGCATTTGTCAGATATAAGCAGGCTTTGAAGTTCACTTGGAAGTTTTGGTTGGCGCCTCTGTACCCAAATCTCTATGTCCTCCTTAACCCAGTCATACAGACAGGACAATGCTTGTACTAATGTACTAGAGGACACAGCTCAGCACAGGTGGGGAGTATGGATTGTGAGATTGTAGCTACAGCTGAGATTCACACCACAAAGTAGAAATTTACTTTGCTCTGTCTGACTCTGTCTCTAACTCTGTCTCTATTTCTGTCTCTGTCTTTCTGTTCAGGCTCCTTCCCAATACTTTATTGTGAATTGATTCTAGGGTCCCCATCTGTGGTACATTTCCATCCTGCTCTGTTGCTAATTATTTAGGGCAGGGTTTGAATTTGGTATCTTTCTGCTTCTGCCTTCCAGAGTGCTGCTATCACAGCCCTGTGCCCTCATCCAGGCTGAGCCCACGCATGCGGTGGAACCACACACAAGAATCATAACTGCTTGCTTTAATCAATGGAAATTAATCTGTCTTCGAGTTTAATTACCCAAGATTACAGAGTGCCATACATTATTCTGCATTGCTGTGGGATTTTTTTTCTAAGTTAGTAATTGTCCTTGTGAAGTGACCAGAATATACAGTATTCAGATGAGATGATCAATTCAACATTGAGAGTCTTAATCACAAGTGAAGGAAGCCATGATGTTCCCCTGTTCTATTGACAAGCATTAGTGATAGCACTTCTCAAGTGCAGTCAGGCACTGAGGGGCACAACATAGTTCTGTAGACGGATAGAGAGCAACTATGAGTTTCCTCTATGAGTTCAGAGAACAGAGGTACTTACATACCACACTTATCTTCATTTATTGTGCTGTCCTGGAGAAAGCTTATTCCAGCGTGCTTTACCTTGTCTGCTGGCTGTGCTACATTTTTAACTTCTCAGGTACAGGCAGCCACACATATGCCTCATGAAGTCAGCAGAATGACAGTGAATTTAAGATTAAGGGTGAGCTGCACATGGACCCGGATGAACAAGGTGCACTTTCCATATGGAGATGCCTTGGTCAGAAATTGCATCAGACAGGTCAGTGCCAAGCAAATGCCCTTAATGTTCAGGTTTTAACACAAAAAGCAGTAGCTGTGAGTGCAGCTAAGCTACCATGGTCTAGCAGCCCTAGTCATGCATCACAGAGAACTCGGAATCCTCATACTCAGGGACAGTAGGGCAGGAGGCACACGTGGATCTCTCTCTCTCCATCTGACCCTGATGGGGATATCTGGGGAACAGCAGTGGTTTGAGATAGAAGGGGTCTAAGTCTTTGGCCAGGTTTTAGTAAGGCCAAGATATTCATGTATATCGGCCCTGGCCTGACAGGAGTAGAGAGCTGCAGTGTCCTGGAGCTGCAGAGTGGGAAGGCTGGTGACTGGGAGAGTAAGGTGCCCACTCACGGCCAAAGAGAAGAAGAAGAAGGAGACTCTGTTAATGCGCCTTAGGGTGATGCCCTGAGCAGAGGCCGTGCTCATCTAGGGCACCAGGCTCACTAAGACGTCCTCCCCTCATAGCCTCCTCTGCTGTTCAGAAATCCAGGCTCCAGAAGGTCTGCACATAACCACAGGAGCATGCTGGAGGGACGACGGTCAGGAAATATGGCAGCTTCCCTGCTGTTGGATTTGGCTTTTTTCTTGGCTAAAATATGTCCTACGATACCTGAACTTATCCAGGTGTCATGTTTAAAGGAGTCCGGAATCCCAGCATTGGAAAAAAAAAATTTAGTTGTTTGTTAAAATTATTTGGCTTGACATCACTAGTAAGCATTTCCTGATTATTAACTGTGAGAAATATTATTAAATGTGAGAAAAGAGTACAATACCATGATTTTCAAGAATTTAATAAAGCACAAGGATTCACTTGCTGAGGATGGAGAGACCTCTATCTTTGTAAAGTGGATTTCTGAGTGACACATTTATGAGAAAAATAGATTTCTAAGGGACACATTTATAAGAAAAATGGAATTGTCCTTGTTCAGCTACCACAAATTTGTTGAAATTATACAGGTAAAACAATGCCTTACGGTGCAAAGATTTTAAAATATATGTAATATGTATCCAATGCATGTTCCTTTAAATAGAAAACAAAGCAATGATTTCATTGTCAGGGTGGTATAGTAAATGTAGCACTAGTATTGACTTTTGCTTCACTGGAATGATTTGAGATTCACATGTCTTTTTGATAATCTTATAATCTAAAATATTCTATGAAATCAAGATTAACATTTCTTTTTACACAATCCCAAAATAGCAAAAGTAAGAACTCCTTGTACTCTTCAGGGCTATTTCCAGCTTTAATATTTCTGTAAATATTTTTTGTGGCATGGCTACCAGAGAGAAACATTTTTGTCTCTGGGGTTGTGCTGTCTGGTCTGACATGGGATATCTAGCAACACCACCTTGGTGCAGAGTCACTGAGATCTTCAAGCTGCACAGCTGCCCCTGCCTTGCCCAGGTCCTGCTTATTTGCATATTCTTACATGACAGCCTCAGTCCTTAAGACTGCTTTGCAGGCTGGTTCATCCTGAGCAGAAGTGAGTCTCAATCAGGATAGAGAGTGGATAGGAAGGCTCCTGCTCTACTCCTGTGGCTCCTGCTACAATGGGTCCCAGGTAGAGAGAAAGAAGAGTAGGGATCTGCAGAGGCCACTATGAGCAGTGATACCTGCCAATTACTGGAAATACTGACTATTAATCATTACTCATGTAAATATTTGCTTTTATGCTTTCAATGCTAAATGTGAAATGTTCCATTCAGATAACCCAGTTTCCATCATTTGCATCTGTGTCTCTAGGAGACAGAGTCACCATCAGTCCCCGGGCCAGCTAGGCCATTAACAATGAGCTATCAACTGTGGGGAATTGCCTGAACTCCTAACCTATGTGGAATCTAGGTTGCAAACATGTGTCTATCCAGGTTTTGTGGCAGTGAATCTGGGACAGATTTCACTCTCATTATCAGCAGAGTAGAGCTGAGGATGTTGCAACTTCTTACTGTCCTCAGAGTAAGACGTGGCCTCCCATGGTATCCAAGCCATAACATAAACCAACCAGGGAGGCAGAAGTGTGAGGTTGAGCTGCCCCAGCTGCTCCTCCTGGTTCCTCCACCTGATGAGAAGTTTCTCAGGTGCAGCCAGGCTTTGAAGGTCACTGGGAATTCTGCTAGAAAATGATTGGTAGGGAGTTCTCTGCACCCTACCTTTCCCCCTCAGCTCCAGCAGCACAGATTTGAAAATACTTTTCTTCATTCCACAAAAGGAAAAGATTATTATTTCTAGGTAGTTTGGTTATGAAATTTTGATAGTTGATTTCAGATGCTGACTTGCTTGGGTAATGGGTATGTTCACTTTTTCTCACTGTTTTTTAGAGGGTTCAGTCCTTAGTTGGCTGCCTTCAAGTCAGAAAGTGCATAGTGCAAGCAGCTGTCTGAGGACAGCTACTCATCCCATGGGAGCTAAGATCCAGAGGGAGAGGAGAGCTGGGGACAAGTACACACCCTTCTGGGGCACATTCCAGTCACCTACCTTCAACCACACCCCAGCTCCAAACAGCTCCTGCATCTGGTGATCTCATTAAGGGATACAACACTGCTGACCTGATCACCTTTCAGACAGGGGAGACTTTTACGGAACCTTTGGGGATTGCTGACATTCATCACATTACTGTTCTGTCTGTGTCCCTTCTTTGTTTTCCCAGAGAGCCTCATGAATTATGCTCAGGAAAGGCCATACAAGCCTTTGATGACATCAACTTGAACTTTCTCAGGTTTGCTTGGCCACCAGTATTTCTGACTATGCAAGCCAGATCACTCTCACTCAGACTAACATTTGCTGTCTCACCTGGTGTCCCATTTCATGTACTTGCCCTTAAACTGTTTCTAACATTTCCAGGAGCCATACTTATTGGTAACTGCCTACCTTGCCTTATGCCTGCTCTGTTTAAAAAGGCAGGAATATTATAGAATTTTATGGTTGTTTGGGGAAGGCGAAAGTATGGAGAACTGGAAATCATAAGTTTTTTTTTGTTTTTTGTTTTTTTTGTAATTTCAGGCCTAATGTGTCTGCTGGCAGAGAAACACAGACCACTATGAGGACTTTATAACTTCTGCTCTCTTTATGTGTCTATGTCTGTTTTATATGTTAACCTGCAGAAAACCTCTTTATTCTTCTTAGTTTGGTTTCTACCAAGGTCAGTAGAGACAAAAAAATAAACAGTGGAGAAGACCACACAATCTGGGCATTATTTGCATCTTCTGAACAACAAAATTGTGTCTGCAGGTTTCCTCTCCGTCCTCAGCTCCCTCTGAGGAGAAGGATGCTGCCTGATCTAACTTGTCTTCCATTACAGGTTGAGGTTTGAAGATTTACAGAGCAAAGCTTCTGGGAAGTTAGTGCTAGATTCCAGGAAGCACGCCAGAAAGTGGATCTGGATCTGGTTTCACAGTGTGCAGAAGGCAAAGGGAGGGGGAGATTTATATTTTGTCTTTCTCATATGAGAAACATTTGAAATGAATGGACCTTTCTCAAAAGAATAATTACAAATTACAGTATATGAGAAATACATCTTTGGCTATGACTATCATGTATAATATCTTACATAATATCTTCATTTTATATATTCAAAGGGACATGAAGAGGGGAATTGTTGGTGTTCTCTAGAGATATCCATCGGCATATGTTATAATCAGGGTTTGCAAGGAAAACAGTTTAATACAGGACACATAATTTATAGTATGATTTTGTAATAGTCATCCAAAAGTCAAATTCACAAAAGTGCAGAAAATCTATCCACATGGTAAAGACTCAAAGCACTCAGCTGAATGCCTGGTTCCCATGACAATGTCCTGCATGAGACCATCTGAAGACCTAGAGCCCATGACAATGACTCATGAAAGTCTGTTTCACAGATCTGTACTGGAAAGACTCAAAGGTCAGTGGCTGACGCTAAAAAGTCTGTGCCAGTAGGATTAAGGATCTGTACCAATAGGCTGAGGAATATGCACTGGAGCTAGGAAGTAACGCACAAAGTAAGGACCAAAGCTCAACCCAAAAGTACCACAGCCATCCTTGGAGACAGTGATGTCCCAAGATCCTCCAATGATGAAAACAGCTAATTTTGTACCAGAAAGCCAGTGTGACAAGCTTCTCCAGTAGGCCAAACAGCATCAGATCTTTCCCTCTGGAGACAGGAAGCAGTGCCCAAGGTAAGGACCAGAGCTTCCCCAAAATGTGAACTTCAGCCATTCTCACCCACAATGAGATCACGAGCTCTTTTGGTGCTGAGAACCTCTGCATTCATACCAGGAAATGAGCTCAACGAGCTCCTCCAGAAGAACCAAGGGTAATAGGAGGACCAACAACACCACTTTTTCCTCTCCAGTTCTCCTTCTTATGTTGTTGGCAACAATCCTCAGGTGAGCCCTCCACACTCAGTACCAGACTGATTCAGCGTAGCTGGTATTACAAGTTGACCAGTGCTTGTAAATCCAACACAATATATGAAAATAAATGATTACAAATAAATGTAACTGTTAATGCATGTATTTTTAAATATCCATATACATTTGCACTTGTGTGTGGACATGTGTGTGCAGGCTTGAGTGTACACATACTTGAGCCATTAGGAGATACCATCTGTTTGAGCACTGACTTCCCTGGACATCTAAAGGGCTCCACTGTGCAGGTGAATGATGCAGCCATCCAAGCATATGAGAGCTTTGCCCAAAGTCACCTGGAAGGAGATTGGGATTAGAACCTGAAACTATGCACAGAGTAAATATGCTTTTCCCATGCCATTGATTCATCTTGTAGAGTATCCTATTGCTTATGGGATGATAAAGAGATGACAAGAGAAGGATATAGGGAAATAGCCATCTCTGCAGCACATTTCTTTCATGCCATGTTGCCTCATTTTTAAGCTAGGTCATTTTGTACGTAAACACAGGTCTCTCTAAACCCAAAAAGACACAAATGGCATTGCTTTTTATTTGAGGAGAGAAACATATTTTGCATTATCCTGGTTCCTTCCTCATCTCCTGTGTGTCTTCTTCTCACACAAACTCACTCTTTTCTGCTTATATTATGTTCTGTGATCCTAATTAAATTTTGTAGTAAGGAAACGATTAAGCAAATGAAACCAAAATAAACTGAACAAATAAACAATGCCTACTCCTTTTCTCATGTGTCATAACCATTTATTCCTACACGCCTACACTTAAGGGGCTCATTGATAGAGTGCTTTTATACTTAAAAGAATATATCAATTTGGACATCCTCTTCCTATCATGAAATGTTCCATGACTTCTGCTAAAATGGACATAAACTGATAGGAAGGTAGAAATTTAGGGGAACCACTCAGTAAGAGACATAAAACATATTGTCTTTGTATGTGTGCATTCCTGTGGCTGCTGTAACCAACTGCCACAATCCTACTGATCTCAAAGAGCACAGAGCAATTATCTCACCGGTCCAGGGGCTCAAAGAGTCTCTGAGGTAGCGCAAGGAGTTGAGAGAGACACTTTCTTTCAGGAGGATGGAGAGGGGAGAGTTAGATTGTGCTCTTTTCCAGCTTCACCATGCTCCACTGTCCCTGCTCCATGGCCCCTCCTCCCATTCTTCACCTGCTCTTTCCATTGTCCCACCTCCTCTGCAGTGGTTCACATCTTCCCTTCCCTTTCTGAATACCCGTGTCATTGTATTGGTGTCAGCCAGGTTTTCCACAATAATCTGCATATTTCAAAATCTTTAATCACATTGACCACATTCCTTTTTCCATATAAGATATCTTTCCTAGGATCTAAAGACCTGCACGTGGACACATTTTAGAGGATGAAGCATTATTCCTTCCAGGTAATCTGGTCTGTCTTCCCCTCAACCATCAACTAATACCACCAAGCAGAGTTATGAAGAGAGCTGGAAGAAAACTGAGGCTCAATGACCATCTAACTATGCACCTTCAGGGTTAGGAATTCTTGTTCACAGCTTCAAGTGAGAAAGTCATCATGTATCATTATTTATTAGATGCTTCTTTGATTTGGTGAGACAGAGAATAATTTAGTGTTTGACACAGTGATGGATGCAGTGTCAGCTTCACAACTAACAGTGAACAGACTCGCATGTCAGACTCACTGAGTATGTCCTTACTGATTTCCTTGATGGTGGCACTGGTTTACACTCCCACTGACTATGTAGAAGAGTTTCTTTTCCCCAACATCATCACTAGCATTTCTTGTTATTCCATTTGACCCAGATGTTCTCATTCTAGGCATCTTCTGAAGGAGTTAAATTCACCATATTACAGGAACATATGCATACCCACGCATAAAGCAACATATTGGTAACAGCTACATCCTGGAAACAGTATGTATATTTATCAATAGATGGCGGGATAAAAAATGTTAACTGTACACAACTGAGTACTGCTCTACCATATAGAAGCATAAACTCAAGGCATTTATAGGCAAATGGATGCAATTTGAGTCCAAAATACTAAATAAAATATGTCAAATGCACAAGCATAAATATCATATGGTTTCTCTCATATAAAAAAACAAATAATACATATAACAAATAAAAATATATAAATAAATACACATAGATATGGGGTAGGGAGCAAAACAGAAAGTGAAGAGAAGCTCTAAAATTCCCAAATAATACATTCTTTTGTTTCAAAAACATTTTAAAATATATGCCAAATTGTCAATTTATGTAACTTAACTATCAGTATAAACATGCTTTGAAGATAAAGCTTTGCCTTTTAATTTGTTTGTTGCTTTTTTAAAAGGAGAAGCTTTTTGTTTATGACTTGTACTGTCATAATTTTAAATCCACAATGCAAATTATATTAACTAGTATTACTCTCTAACACATTTTTCACAAAATTGTTTTGTGTTTCTTCTAAGTAAGAAAAGTAATTTTCATATTTTATTTATTTTATCTCCTTGTGTGGCACTGAAAACTGAACCAAAAGATGCACTGGGCCAGCATTTCTGAAATCCTAGAAAATGCAATGTCACGAATCAACCTCTAGATGGCAGAAAAGCTCCACAATAAATATGGCCATCATGCTAATCTTGGCCAGCGTAGGGCATTGATAGTGGCTTTCTCAACAGGGGTCCTGCAGGTTCCAATGGCCCTGCATGACCAGGGACACTTGGCATGAGCTGCCAGGGTGGTGATCTGTAGGGAACCCCACTCTGCTCAGAGATGGAAGCATGGTCCTTCCTATAACTCCTGGCCTTTGGATCCACACAGGCACTATTTCTTGGAATGCATTACATTCCGAGACATTTAGATGTTGAAGCCCTTTTCTAATCTGGATATTTTTAGAGAAAGAGCCTATTAGAAGTGAATAAAGGGTAATGAAATCACACATGTTGGTAGTGATCCCAAAGTGTTAATGGTTTTAGAACAAGACACACGAGAGACCCCACTTCATTACCCTCATTGCTATAGAGGAAAATATTCCTGAGGATGCAGCAAAAAGGTGGGAAACTAGGAAGAGAGTGTAAAGCAATGCGGTCGAGGCCCACCCTTCACCTGCAGGAAAGCTCCCAGAGACCAGCATCTCAGCCTGACTGGGACCGGGAACCTCCCATAGACCAGCAGAGTGACCTGCGCTGTTTGGATAGCGGCATCTATCCGCTTGTGGAGACTGGCATCTCGGCCTGACTGTTTGGGACCAGTAGGCCTGCCCTTCACCCGCAGGGAACTTCCTGGAGACCAGCATCTCGGCCAGGTCTGTTTGGGGCCCATAGGCCCACCCTTCACCCGCAGGGAATCTCCCAGAGACCAGCAGCTCGGCCCAGGCTGTTTGGATTAGGAACTTTGCAGAGAGACCAGTATCTTGGCCTGACTGTTGGGACCAGGAGCCTCCCAGAGACCCGCAGATTGGCCTACGCTGTTTGGATTGGGAACCCTGAGGAGACCGGCATCTCGGCCTGACAGTTCAGGACAGGTAGGCCCGCCCTTCACCCACAGGGAACTTCCCAGAGAACTGCCTGGGACAAAGTACAGTGGCCCGGCCCCCCTTAGATTCCACAGGCTCCGGGTTGACCACGCCCAGCCCAGCATCTGCCTTACAACTTAGGGAGCCAGGAGCCCACAGAGAGGAGTTAGGACCCCATGAGGAAGCCAAGAGACTGTGGGGGAGCCACTGGCGCTCCAGGAACTGAGGGTGCAAGAGGTAATTCCCCACACATGCAGAGGAAGCATTGGAACAGGGCTCAAAGCAAGGAAATATAGAAAAATGAAAAAAGGAAAGACCAAAAGGCAGGCTCAAATCTCTAGCCCTCCCCAAGAAAGCTTAGAAGCCGTGTACATAGAAGAAAAAAGAAGCCATACAATTGAAATGTCTGAAATGATATCAAATGAAATAAATATGCAAATAGGGAAAGCTATGGAGAAATTCAAATCAGAAATACTTGCCCAGGTAAAACAAGAATTGAAAAAACAGTGAAAGAAATAGTGAACACATCTAGTGAAAACACAGCTAAAAAAATTAGAGGAACAAAGCAAACAGATAGAATCCCTAAATGAACACTATATGAAAAAAACAGAATACATAAAGCAGATTCAAAGAGATATACAGGAAATCAAAAATGTTATTGAAAGCTGCCAAAACCACTTCAATGAAAGTGAAGATAGAATTTCAGACCTTGAACATAAGATTGCAGCCAGTGAACAAGAAAGACAAGATTTTTTAAAAATAACAAAGAATCAGGAAATAACAATTCAACACCTGCAAGATGATGCAAAGAACAATAACATAAGATTAATAGGGATAAATGAAAAAGAAGGGGACAGCCAAAATGATATCAAGAGGGTATTTACAGAAGTAATAGCTGAAAACTTCCCAAACATGAGAAGAGAAACTGACATTTGGATAAGTGAAGCATATAGAACTCCAAACAGCCATAACCAAAATAAAACTACACCTAGACACATAATAATCACCATCCCAGAAATCCAACATAAGAATAGAATACTAAAAACTGTTAGAGAGAAAAGAGAGATCACCTATAAAGGAAAATCATGGTAGACTTCTCAACACAAACAATGAAATCAAGAAGAGCATGGAGTGAAGTCTTTCAGATCCTAAACGAAAACCACTTCCAACCCAGACTGACATACCCGGCAAAACTGTCCTTCAAGATGGATGGAGAAATAAGATACTTCCATGACAAAGAACAGCTAAAGAACTTCATGAACACCAAACCAAGCCTACAAAGAATACTGAAAGACATTCTAGATACACATGGGATAAACTACCAAGCAAGGCAGATAATTGAACAGAATGTAAAGCAGACACAACAGCAGAAAGATAACTTGTCAAAAATAAACCAATATATAACAGTTACAACCATTAATGTAAATGGTCTCAACTCACCAATCAAAACAAACAGACTGGCAGAATGAATCAAGAAACAACATCCAACCATATGCTGTCTACAAGAAATCCATCTAACCCAAAAGGACACTCATAGACTGAAAGTCAAAGGATGGAAAACAATACTTCATGCAACAGGAAACCAAAAAAAAGCAGGAGTGGCAATCCTGTTTGCAGACAATGTGAATTTCAAACCAAGAATGATCCAAAGAGATAAAGAAGGTCAATACATACTAGTTAGGGGAAAACTTCGAGAGGAAGAGATAACAATCTTAAATATATATGCACCAAATTACAGAGCACCCAGCTATATAAAGTAAATACTGACAGAAATGAAAAATCAAATAAGCAATAATACAATTATAACAGGATACTTTAACACACCATTGACCCAAAGGGAAAGATCAAATAGACAGAAAATCAGCAAAGACCTAACAGAACTGAATCACACCTGTGAACAAATGGACTTGATAGATGTATACAGAGTGTTCCATCCTACAACATCAGAATACACCTTCTTCTCAGCAGTACATGGGACATTCTCTAAAATAGACCATATACTAGCCCACAGAACATATTTAAGTAAATGCAAAAGAATTGAAATTATCCCATGCATGTTATCAGATCATAGAGCGGTGAAACTAGAAACTAAAGATAAAAGAAATTGCAAAAAACCTCCAAACACATGGAAACTAAATAATACACTCTTGAGCAATCAGTGGGTCACAGAAGAAATTAAAGAAGAAATTAAACAATATCTACAAGTAAATGAAAATACAGAAACAACTTACTGGATTTTGTGAGATGCAATGAAAGCAGTCCTCAGAGGAAAATTTATTGCATTGAGTTCCCACATCAGGAAGACAGAATGAACACAAATAAACAACCTGATGCTACAACTCAAACATCTAGAAAAAGAAGAGCAAGCCAAACCCAAAGCCAAAAGAAGGGAGAAAATTATAAAGATCAGAGCAGAATTTAATGCATTAGAGACTAAGAAAACAGTACAAAGGATCAATGCATCAAAGAGTTGGTTCTTTGAAAGAATAAATAAAATTGATAAGCCCTTGGCCAGCCTTATTAAAAAAAGGAAAGAAAAAACTCAAATTCATGCAATAAGAAATGAAAAAGGTGAAATTACTACATACTCAGTGGAAATACAGAAGATCTTCAACACCTACTTTGAAAATCTCTACTCTCATAGGGTGAATAACAGTGAAGAAACAGACAGATTACTAGATATATATGAACTACCAAAGCTGGATCAGGAAGATGTAAAACTGCTGAATAACCCAATTTTTATTACTGAAATTGAAAATGCAATTAAGTCCTTGCCTACAAAAAAGAGTCCAGGCCCAGATGGATTCACTTCAGAATTCTACAAGAAATACAAAGAAGACTTAATTACAACACACGTGAAACTCTTCAATGAAATTGAAAGGGAAGCAATTCTTCCTAAGTCATTCCTGGAAGCAAATACCACTCTAGTACCAAAACCAGAAAAAGACTCAACTAAAAAGGAGAACTATAGGCCAATCTCCCTAATGAACATAGATGCAAAAATTCTCAATAAAATATTGGCAAACAGGATGCCGCAAATCATCAAGAAGATTATACAACATGACCAAGTAGTATTCATCCCAGGAATGCAGGGATGGTTCAACATACACAAAACAATAAATGTAATCCACCATAGCAATAGAGCCAAAAGGAAGAACCACATGATCATCTCTATAGATGCAGAAAAAGCTTTTGATAAAGTCCAACACTCATTCATGATAAGAACCTTACAGAGAATTGGAATAGAGTGTCTTTATCTCAATATGGTAAAGGCCATCTATGACAAACCAACACCCAGCATCATACTAAATGGTCAAAAACTGAAAGCCTTTACCTTAAAATCAGGCATAAGACAAGGATGTCCATTATCACCACTGCTATTCAACATAGTACTGGAAATACTAGCCAGAGCAATAAGACAGAAAGAGAAATAAAAGGAGTAAACATAGGAAAAGAGGAAGTTAAATTATCATTATTTGCAGATGACATGATACTTTACATAGAAGACCCCCAAATTTCTATTGAAAGACTCCTAGATATAATAAATACATTCAGCTAGCTAGCCAGAAACAAAGTCAATACACAAAAATCAATAGCATTTCTGTACACTAACAGCAAAATACTGAGAGAGCAATAAGAGAAACTAAGCCCTTTACACTAGCATCCCAAAAAAATGAAATACTTTGGAATTAATCTCACAAAAGCAGTAAAAGAGCTATACAGTGAAAATTATAATATCCTGAAAAAGGAAATCAAAGAGAACCTCAGAAAATGGTAAGATATCCCCTGTTCATGGATAGGAAGAACAAATATTGTAAAAATGGCCATTCTCCCAAAATTACTATACAGATTCAATGCAATCCCAATCAAAATACCACTAATATACCTCATAGATCTAGAGAAATTACTCCTAAAATTCATCTGGAAACAGAAGAGTCCTAGAATAGCAAAGGCAATTCTAAGCCTCAAAGACAAGGCAGGAGGCATCACAATTCCCGATTTGAAATTATACTACAAAGCTACAGTAATAAAGTCAGTACTGGAATAGAAACAGACCCGAGGATCAGTGGAATAGATTGGAAGATACAACCACAACCACAAACTCACTCAACCAACTTATCTTTGATAAAGGGGCCACAGATAATTGCTGGAAGAACGACAGTCTCTTCAACAAATAGTGCTGGAAAAATTGGCTGTCCATATGCAGAAGACTAAAACTAGACCCATGTCTATCACCATACACTAAGCTAAAATCTCAATGGATCAAAGATCTAAATATTAAAACAGAAACACTAGAACTGCTGGAAGACAAAGTAGGTAAAAATCTCAAAGATATAGGGGTAGGAAGAGAATTCATGAACAAGAACCAAACTACATGGGAAATACTTCCCAGAAGCAATAACTGGGACCACATCTTATTAAAGAGTTTCTGCATGTCAAAAGAGGTTTCCAGCAGAGTTAAAAGAAAACCCACAAATTGGGAAAAAATCTTCATGGACAGTTCCTCAGACAAAGGACTTTTGTCTAGAACTTATAAAGAATTAAAAAAAAATCAGACTCTCAAAATTTAAAGACCCAATCCAAAAATGGGCATCTGAAATGAATACACAGTTCTCATGAAGAAATACAAATGGCAAAGAAATACATGAAAAAATGTTCATCATCATTAGTCATGAGAGAAATGCAAATTAGAACCACACTGAGATTCCATCTCACTCCAGAAAGAATGGCCAAGATAGAAAACGCTACCTGCAAGAAGTGTTGGAGAGGCTGTGGGGAAAAAGGAACTCTTCTACACTGTTGGTTGGAGTGTCGACTCGTGCAACCACTGTGGAGGTCAGTCTGGAGAGTTCTCAAAAAGTTGGGTTAGGAAGTCTCATTTGTTCCAGCTATTCTGCTTCTAGGCATATTCCCAGAAGAACTAAAAACATCATACCACAGTGATATATGTGCGCCCATGTTTATAGCAGCACAATTTGTAATAGCCAAATCTTGGAAACAACCTAAGTGCTCATCAACTGAGGAATGGATAAAAAAGCTGTGGCATTTTTATACAATGGAGTACTACTCAGCTATAAAGAATGATCACATTGAGATATTTATAAATAAATGCACACGACTTGAGACCATTCTCTTAAGCGAAATAAACCAAACTCAAAAGGGTAAATACCATATAGTCTCCCTAGTATGAGAGTTTATAAGAGTATATAAGACTTTATGGTAAGCATGAGTCCCCATCTCATAGCTTTGAAGCCTTTCAATGTTTTCTATCATCAGTTGGAATGGTTTTATTCTGTTTTGTTTGACTATATCATGCGTGATGATATAAACAGCTCTTTTGAAGAAAACAAAACATTATGACAGCTATTGCTGATTTAATATCATCCTTCTCAGAAGTCCTACCATGCTTCTATTGTTCTACTACCATTGGTTCTATCTATCACATTGTGTCTTACTGGAATTTGAATATGTGTGATAGTTTAAACAAAATTTTTCTATCGAAAATGAGATATTATAGTACCCATTGATCATTTTCTGTTATTCAGTTCAGAAAGCCCTGTGATTCTTTCACTGTATGCATGGCTTTATACTATTTTGTTATGTTTGATATTGTTGTATTTGAAACTGTTCTCAACTATAGCAGAGTAAGTGATAAGGTGATAGCTACTGTTGATGTCCAGTTGTCTTAATGTAAAGTACTGTGTTGCCTATGTTGTCCTGTTCTGATCTGCTCTGTACTGCCCTCTTTTGTTTTATTCTCTTTAAAATAAAAAAGTAAAGCAATGTGGTCACCTGAAGGACCTTCTTCTTTTTTTCCCAGCATCTAGAATTAGGAAAATATAAAATGTCTGTTGTTTTATACTTGCAGCCCATAATATTTTGTTCCCTATGGCAGTGTGAGCAGATGAGCACCCCATCCCAAACTTCCTTTAGCAGGATCAGCCTCGAAAGGAACCTGGTAGATGAGGAGGCTCAGCTCTTCTCCTGCCCTGTCCTGATTCTCTGGGTGACTGTTGGGGAAGATGGACAGAGGCTTCATGTTCAGTGGATTAGCGTGGAACACATTGCAGGGGAGGCTCTTACTCTGTTTAGTGTCTCATCAGAACTGGGCATTTGCTTGGTCTTGGTGGTTGAAGACACTTGTGATTCCTGCCGAGGTATCAACAGATTCTGCAGCTCACATGAGGAACAACAAGTCTAGTTCTCCAGCTCCTCCTCACACACACTGCTTCCTGCAAAGGATGACAGCCTGAGTCAGCGAGGTAAATCTGAAAGACAGATCACTCTGGCCATTAACCTTCATAGGCAAATGGCCAGCCTCCTGTCCACTTCTCAAGTGTAGCTTCTTCTTCAGCCCAATGAGGGCTGAGGTTCAGGTCTCTTGAGGTTTCAGGGAAGCAGCATGGGCACAGCTCTGAGATCAAAACCTCTCTCTCCATCCCCTGAATCCCTCCTTACAGGACACTCACAGTGCATTTGACCTGCATCTCTGAATGGACAATTTCCTGTGCTCTGTGACCCCTGCCCTGAATTCATCAGGTCCACTTGGCATTAGTTCACACCTGGTTGTCCACTTCTTTAGAATTAGTCTTTTGTTCTTTCATGAATCCTGCCCACTTTTAACCCACACTTTCTTTTGCAATCTTTGAATACTCATGGGAAGGCTATCACTGTTAAATTGTACTTCATGAAGACGAGCAAGTTAAACAGTAGCTGTTCAGAATCTTCCAAATGAGAGTTGTGGGAACAGAGTTCCTGTAGACATGTGATGGGCAGAGACACCCATGTTGTTCCCACCCAGACAGGGCAGATTTATTGTTAAGTATTTGACATTAAAAATTAATCTTACTTGTCCAATATTCCTTCCCATACTGTGTACAATGTGATTCAGTCTCCTGTCACTAGGTTAAACACCTGACACCCAGAAGTTTCTAAAAGAGCCATATTGAGCTCAGTTTCTGCTGAGTGCAGTCAGTGGTTACCTGCCTCTAAGGCAGACATGGCTTGGAGGATGAGCATGGTGAAGGAAAGCTACTCCTCCCATGGAAGCAGGAAATCAAATAGAGAGGAGGAGCCCAGGCCAAGAGAGTACCTTTCCGGGTCTCATCCAGAGTGGCCTGGACTCCAACCAGGCTCCACCTCGGAACACATGAGATTTTTCAGGGACACTTTAGATCTGAACTAACAAAGGATAAGGATAATGTCTCAGAGGCTCAGACTTATACACTAAATAATTCAAAACAACAGATACATTTTAAAGGGCTCCAATATTAGAAAACCTTGGCTGTTAATGCAATGAAATACTTATAAAAATTATATTACCTGTTCATTGCTAAAGGCAGAGGCTAGTACACACACTTAAGTGTCTCCTACTCTTACACTGATGATAGCTGACACTCCAGAGCTGGTCACCTGGTTCAAGGACACTTTTTACATGGAGGCTCCGACCCTGCAGGACTGTTCAGATAGGAGCTGCTTCTGTCTCAAATTTTTCTGGAATCAAAACAAGCAGCAAAGTCATTTAGCTTCCAGATTAAGCCTAAACATTGATCCACATATCCTCGTGACACCTGAGAGTGGCAGATGCAGTGTCATGTGTGCTAGATGGCAACCTTTCGCTGTAGATTCTTCTTCCCATCACTGAAGGCTACTTTGACTGAAACTCTATTTTTTTTCTAAGTCACATTTGATGTCACTTTGTTCACAGAGGGTGTTCCCATTCTCCAGTTGCCTTTTTTCATTTCATCTAGAAAGTTGTCATACCAGAGCAACATATTATCCTTCAGATAAAACCTTTCTTTGCAAGTCTGAGATAACAGCTGAGCACTAACCTTGTATTGGCTGATCTAGACTCCTCTGTTCCTCTTCTCAAATTAGGTGTCCTGCTCAGCTCCTGGGGCTGCTAATGCTCTGGATCCCTGCTAAGGTCTAAGGGAGATTAGGCATGTGTGTGTGTCTTGCAGGATGTACATGCCTGTGAGAATTAGTGACCATATAAAAGTGACCAGTGTACTAATGAGCATCTTGATTAATACAGATTTACCTGGGTTTTGTACATTATCAATATTTTTTTTGAAATTTGATATTATCAATAAGAATGATGACCTTAAATAAATACTAAGAGGAAAGTCACAAATATTGTCATCAAGTTTGGCAATAATCTTGCTTCACTCTGTCATTATTTCAGGTTGCAGTAGGGAGGTTGTGCTGACCGAGACTCCTCTCTCCCTGTCCATTGCCTCTGCAGAGCTGGCCTCCATCTCCTGCAGGTCCATTCAGAGCCTCCTGTACAGCAATGGGAAAACCTATTTGCATTGGGACCTGCAGAAGCCAGGCCAGACTCCATGGCTTCTTATCTAAAAGATTTCTGACAGCGAATCTGGTGTCCCAGAATGTTCAGTGGGTCAGGGACACATTTCACTCTCAAAATCGGCAAGGTGAAGGTTGAGGATGTTGGTATTTGTTACTGTGCTCAAAGTACACAATTTCCTCACAAGGTGATACAGTACCAAAGAAAACCCTGCTTGGGGTGTCCATCTGGGCTCACGTGCTGCCATCTGGGGAGCAGCAGGGCAGATTTTCTCAGTCTGTGAGAGACAGATGTTCACACATCAAGGGGACTCTCTCCTCCTGAGTGCCTTAGCTTCAGTGCTGCTGGGTGTTTGGAGACCTGATCTTCTGTAGCAGCCAGGGTGAGGGAAAATGTAGAAGACAGTTTCCTTGACCTGTGTGCAGCCTGCATTGATGGCAGGGACAGTTGAGTGACAGCTCATGTTGGTCTTCCCTGTCTTCCCACCACTGTCAACAAATTTTACTCAACACAAAAGCAGATGATGTAGATTAGTGACAATAGAATTAGAAGGCACTTTGGAAATTACCAATTTCCTTGTTTTCCACTGCATAATGCAAGTAATACTGAGAACATAGTACTGTCCATCTGATTTAATCCTACATTTCCTTTAACAAGCACACTGAGCTACCCATCTATCCCTGGGAGCATAGGTCAGTATGCTCAGTGCTCCCCAAAGAAATTTTCCAAGTCACTTATTTAAGTGAAGAGACAAAAGGTTTAATACCTAAGCCACCTGCTCATTATTCCCACATATGCAAGGGCTCCCGATAGCAAGGAAGTGCTAGGAGATGAACTACAATGACACAACAAATTCTACACTTGTTTTATCCCTCCAAGGTCCTTTTCCTGCTCCCTCCCTTTCCTGTTGAAGGAACTCAGATCTCCTTGGCACAGCATCTGCTGATCATGCCCATGCATCTTGGTTGTGGGGAGGAGGAGGTGTCCATTATATCCTTAGCCTGAGAAAGTTTGAGGAAGTCAGTTGGTTCTTTTTTTAAAAAAAAAATATCCTGTCATCTAAAGCAGAGTTGCTAACACTTTTTGTTCCAGGCACTGATTTCCTGGAAGGCAATTTTTCCATAGATGGGAATGTAGCAGATGGGGTGATTTAGATTCTCATAAGGAGCACACAGCACAGATCCTTTGTCAACAGTAGGGTTCTTCTCCCAGGAGAATCTGACAGGAGGCAGAGATGTGGGCAGTGATAGCAGTGGAGATCAGCTGTGAATGCAGAGGGAGCTTCTCTGCCTCTCCTGCCTCTCACCTCTTGCTGTGAGGCCCTGTTCCTCATAGAAGACTGCTGGTCCCTAGTGTGAGACTGGGGACCTTGGCTTTATAGTTTAATTTTGCCCTGCTGCTTCACTTCCAATTACCGTGTTTGACAAGGCCTTCTACACAAAGAGTTAAACTGAGAAGTGGTAAAACTAAATTTAGTTTAAAGTACACACATATGATTTTGTAAATTCATAGAAATATAAGATTACAATGCTAATGGCCTTTGATTCCCTTCAGTCACCATTTGTGGAGTTGAAGAGGACCAAAACTTCAAAATGGGGTCTTCAAAATAAACAAGAGACAATTGCAGAGAGAAAATCTTAAATTTCCTGCAACTGGTACAACATTGTTATAAGGCAATGTTTTGAATAAAATAAACAAGCATTATTTTTACAAAACATAGTGGTTACATAAAGTGGATCCAAGATTTTCTTTGTAATTATATAAATATTTACCAGTTTCACCTATTATGATTGAAATACTGCCCCAACATTCTCATATAATGTTAGTACATTGCATCTAACTTAGTAACAGTTCATGGCAGTTCTAGTGTTCATGTGGCATAATGGACTTCAAGTATGTGAGAAGGGGCAGAACAACAGCATCCTGCTTCTGGTTTAGTCCACAAATCACAGTTAAAATGACTGTTACTCAAAGGCAAAAGATTCTGGAGCAAGTGCAGTTCAACTTGCAGTATCATTTTGTTGCTTTTACAATTGTCTGATATTGTAGCTACAGAAAATGAGGAATATTCTTTTGACTCATCCATTTTGTTTGAAAATTGTAGTGAGTTATCTCATTATATCCTCTATCTGTTGCTTATTCTAGTTTCCTCTGCTCATCATTATATGGGCTAGTTTTTAATATTATATCTGCTTTGTGTTTATTTTTATATGTAGCTTTTCTCTTATGCACCATTGGCATTTGAGGTTAGTTTTTGTCCTGCTACTTCCAAAGCATGTTTCGAAGAACAGACATACTAACAGACATACAGACCATACTAATCTAGCTTGTTTGTCTTTTCTCTTAAAGTATTACAGTAATTTTCAAATTACTACTTTCAAATCTTGCATGTCACATAAAAACCTAAATTTATATGGCAACAAGAATGTCATTTTAGATAGCTCTACATTATTGCATTGGGAAGCCATGAATTCACTTCATTCACAATCAAGTAAATATTGGAAAACATGCAAATGACTGAGAGATTGTTCACCCTCAGCCACTCTAACACTGCCCTCACAGTCTTCTGCCCTCTGCAGTGTAATCAGAATATTTCTCACACACTTAACCCCATATCAGCTATGAACTTGCATAATATATGAGGAAATTGGTGACCTGAGGACCATGTGAAAGTCACAGACAAGTATAGAGAGGCCCAGGCTGAACTATGTGGCTTCTTCCTGCTATGCAGTTGGAATATAAGAAACAGAGTCACTTTTCCAGACATACTGTATAGTCTTCAGAATTTCCATCAAAATTTTGTGTTTGTAGTAAATGGATTTCTTCCCACTGTCTAAAATGATACATTTGATTTACATTTATTATTTCACTCCATAAACAGATGCAAGGCAGAGATGTGACTCAGTCTCTAGCATTCCTTTCCAAAGCAACAGAGGTCAAAATCCCCATCCCCTGCAAAGTCAGCATAGATGTTGATGAAGACAGGCAGTGGTGTAAGCACAAACCAGGAGAAGCTCCCTTCCTTCTTACCGAGGCGCTACTGTCATCATCTGGATCCAACCCCAGTTCACTGGCTATGGATATGGATCAGATTTTACTCTGACAACGAAGGACATCAAATCTGAGTACATTGCACGTTTTTTCTCTCATAAGATGGCAAATTTTCCTCTAATACTGTCACACCAGCAAATGTTCTTAGGACGGGCTCGCCAGCTTTTAGAAATATTCACTTGTGAGACCAGGAGCTGCGTTGTTGTTCATAAATTCAAGCACATAAGCACTTATGCCCTTTTGTATTTCTCTAGTTTCTGCACCCCAACTCCTGCCACGCTGTTTCTGACATACTTGGCAGGTCCGAGCCATTCTACACACTGTCCCGCTGTGCCAGTGACCCTGCTCCAAGTAGAGATCACTTCCCATGGCCTCATTCCATTCTTTTGCAACTTTCTTCATTTCTAGGACCAAGAAAAACAAAAGAAAAGATCAAGAATGATACAGATCATGTTGCAAACAACAGCACTGGAGGCAGTCTTCCTTAATTCTCCAACCACCATCACAAACAATGTTCCGGTGATGTTGGATATAGCAAATGATAGATATGAGAACCACCCACAAAGTCTCAGATAATGAGCAAAGTGTAATTAAGTCATCTGCCAGAAAGTAGTAAGAAAGGCCTCTAGTCCAATGCCCAGTGGTGTCTTCTTTCACATTTATAGCTTCATAAGCACAGTTTTTACTCTACATATTCCTATAAACCTTCTGGTCTGCTGCGCTCCTGCCAAAACTGGTCATTCAGCTCCATTCACAGAATTTCAGGATTTTTCTAGTCTGACTCCCCAGAATTCTTCACAGTACAATAGAAAAGCAGTTCCACACACTTGTGAACATTACAGTTAAATGCAATTAATGCAATGATTTTAGCTCATGATTTTGGAGGTGTCAGTCCATGGTCACTGGCTTAATTTGTCTTAGCATTGTGGTGAGGTAGAAATACTGTGGTAGAGCATTGTGGCACAGGAAAGCTCCTCACTTTAAGATAACAACTAAAAAAAGGGATGGAGGGAAAGAAAAATAAACCTACACACTCAAAGAGAGAGACAGAAGACAGAGAGACAGACAGACATTCTCTTTCTATTGTCTTCATTCTCCATCCCACCCTACTTTACATTGCAATCAACATTCAGTCTGTTTTCCCTAATGCCAATAATGTCTGAAATTGCCCTCACATACAGACCTGAAAGTTTGTTTATCTTATTTCCTAGGTTTATCTTAATCCAATAAAGGTGATAATCAACATTTACCCTCAAAAAAATTTCACTTTTGCTCTACCAATAGACAAGGTTTTATTTCTTTACATCTTAGAGAACAACTATCATTTTCTTTGGTAATATATCATACTTTTTATGGTTGGATTAAAAAATATATTTTTGTAGATTTTATTTGCATTTCCCTAAGATTAACAAAGTTTATTCTCTCATGGGGTCAATGAAAATTCATAGATAACATTTGGTGAAATATTTTGTTATCTAAGTGTAACATATATTTTATATTATCTTGTTAAGTTAGGATATCTAAACATATTTGTCATCTCTATTTGTTCCTAGAATATTTCTGAGGACCATGGCTATGGTATAAGAGAAAAATATGCTGATGTGTCTATGAAAACATAACCTGAGATGGCACAGATAGGTTTAATTTTTCATTTTTTAATTCTGAGAACTTCCTAAAGAATATGCACCTTTATAATAGTTGTGATTTCTGACCATACCAGAAAAGGTAGCAAGGCAGTCACTCTTTCCTCATAGGTACCAAGAAAAAAACTTGAGAAGACACAGAAAGTAGGTGCTTTCTACAAGCCGTTAAGTGCAATATGTCAGACAGACAATCTTAAATATTACATGATTTCTTTTATGTGAAAAACTCGAACATATAACCAGGTGATGATGAAATAGGAAGTTGGAAGGTCATTATTGAATATGTGGCGAAAATGAGAAAGAGGGATAGAGGAGAGGAGCAGAAAAAGGAAACAGAAAATGGAATTTAAGGGAAAAAGTGATGCAAATAGAACTTCACCAAATTTGAAAGAGAACAAGGGTTGCAGGGAGTACAGAGGAAGGTGGGATAAAGGAATTGAAAAAAGAGCATCAGATGTATTTTATACATGCACTCCTTCCTCACAAAATATGGAATCCCTACACACCACACATATGTACTAAGAAACAAAATTGTGCTTGGCCTAGATCTTGAACAAATTTTAAATGACTTTTGTTCTGAATTTGAGTTAGAAAACAAAATGAAATTTCCTGATTTTTGTCTACATCTAGTCTTTTCCTTTCATCTTATGACTCATTAAGTCTGTCTCATACTTTGTCATGTAGTTCTCATTTGTCACCCTACACTTAATCTTAGGCAAATGGTCCAAAAGAGATTCATCTGCCATTCTAATATGGAAAACACACACAAATAACAGTTTCCCTAGCACCCCAATTGTTGTGAATTTACCTCATATCTTGGTTGTATATCATTTAATGAATCTCTGAGACTACATAGAGACTACGCTCTGAGACTACATAGAGAAGAAAATGTTCCATCCTAGTTCTTTTACTACATTATTCTGTGTCTCTTGTGAAAATCAGCACAAAATACTAACAATGTGGAGAGGTTTCAGAGAGCTGTGAACAGGTACATAGCAGAGATGAAATAAATTACCCATGTCAGTTTTCTGTAGTCCTGCAAAACATCTCTTTGATTTTGCCATTTTTTAGTAACACATAATAATTATTTCATAGCTCTGGGGGTCAGAATTCATGCTCAGATGAAATCAAGAGGTGGACAAGGCTGTGCTAATGGAGCTGGATGGTAAACAATAAGCCTTTCAAATTAAATATGCTGCACATTGCGCACTCCTTACCCCATCCTCCTCTCAGACAGTGTTTATATGTGTCATCAAATGCTCTCTCTGGTTGTGATTTTGCTCTTCCCTGTGATAAGAATTGCTATGATAGTATTACTCTCATTCAGATAATTCATGATCCTTTCCAATCTGAAAATCATTGTCTTAATCATATGTACCAGGATGCTCTTCACAGAGAACCTAAGTCTTACAGGTTCCATATATTATGACATGGGTATCTCTAAGGTGTTATTAACCTATTAAAAACTGATTCAACTGCTCCCTGAATGATCATCCCTTAAGGTAGAATAATGTTGAGAAAGCAGGTGTATAAAGCAAGAGTAATACAAAGAGCTGAGTTAGTTAGAAATATTATAGGGAGTCAGACAGGACTGGGCCCTCAAAGGAGCCAGTGCAGAAATTCAGATACCTTGAACCTTGGAGGAGACAAACACCTCCCACTGTGGACCAGATCTCAAGACAAAAGGCAAAGCAAATACACCCACATCCTAAGGATCCAGAGTCCAAATTGTTCTATATCACCCTGAGGATGTCAGTTGTCATCTTCCCAAACCCCTACAGGAAGAGTCACTGCTGTTGAGCATGCATTCTTGCTATGTAACTCCCTTCCCTGTTTGTTCCTGATTTAATCTGAGACTACATAGAGAAGAAAATGTTCCATCCTAGCTCTTTTACTACATTATTCTGTGTCTCTTGTGAAAATCAGCAACAACCAAGCAAACAACTGAGCAAACAATCTCATTGGTTAACCATAGTTCTGTTTTACCTTGTGAGATCACAGGTTTTCCCCCTTTTGGACCCATCTTACCTCATGGTTTTACTATATAAAAATCCCTAGAAACAATAGAGTATTTGGCAACCCATTCAGTTAACCTTGTGTCTCTCTCTCAAACAGAAGCTTTCTTTCTCTCAATAAATACATTTTGCTCTTAACCTCCATTGTTCCTAAAATTGATTCTTTGATTTTAGAAAACACGAATTTGTACCAGACATCTAGTAGGTTGGGAGTATCATTCCTCTATATCAAGAGAGCTTGATAAAACATGATATTCAAGGTCCTCTTGTTGGTGGGATTTTAGCAAAGGGGGTGATTGTTTTTCTTCCTCTGGTTTATATATCTGCATGGGAAGGAATTTGCCAGAAGTTTCTCTGAGATTCTAAACTAGAAAAAAGCAATCACACTTAAATCCAATCTGAATGAAATTTGTTAATGAAAATTGCATACTTCAGGAATTTTCTTACTATTTCTATGCATGAATAAAGGAGGGGCAGAAAACATCATACCAGAAATGCTCTCCAATATCATATATATGTTTACTGGCTTATACTGGGTCCAAAGAGAATGATTCCCGTGCAAGGTGTTGTGGCTTGCTAGCAACTTTCCTTGAGGTTCAGTGCTCAGGAAATATAGTAGAGTTGTGATCAGGCTGTAAAACAAAAGTCTGGCCAGGAACAGGGATGGACATGTCAGTAAGGTTGTCCTAGGCTACAGGGCTTCGGTGCTGAAGACACATCTGTTCCCAATTCCCATACTGTTAACCGGGTTGAGAAGGCCAAGGCAAAGACACGGGTGGAAGACAGATGTTGAAAACACTTTCCAAATGTTATCAGCAGCCAGGCTCTTTCTCCCTGAACATCTGCACTATATAGACAGTAGAAAGCAAACTCGTCCTGAAAGGCCTAGAGTGATATTCATTTCCAGGTCATGATGAGGTCCCCACTGATGGCTGAAGACAGAAAGAAGATGATGCCCTGATGTTGCCCTGTAGAGACCTGCAGTGAGTACAGTTGTTTGCACTGAAGTCATCAGGTCAGGCATGTCAACTCTGCCTGCCAGTGAAATGTGGAACATCATTCCAAATGGCACAAAACATGCAGAACACTGGAAACTCCAGATCAGTTACAGGACACAGCTCATTTACTCTCTTGCTATGAAAGAGACCTGCTGCTTTGAGTGATAGCACAGCTGGTCAGGTCACACTAAGCAGTTTCCCATGTTCTCCTTGTTCATCAGAAGCACATTTCCTGACTTTATGCTGCTCTTGAAAATCCCTTAAGGGTATCATAAAAACGGGTATATATAGATACATAATATATATATATATATATATATATATTCATTAATAATAGATTTGATAACCAATTTTTATTTAAAGAAATCAAAATTCACAAAGATATTGTGAGAATTTCAAACTTTTTGCCAGTAAGAATCTTTTAGGTTAAGAAAATGCACAACACTCTCAATTTCACAGATTTCACTAAGTGGTCCTTATAAAGAAGGAGATGATCTTTCATTGTTACAAATAAAAGGGAGAGACATTATTCCATGCACTGTGTGTTCATTTCAATATGTAAAGTCTCAAAGCTCTTCTGTATCAGTTTGCTTCCAGGAGGAAACATGTCTTTGGTGGACAAACTTTCACTGATCTCTTCTGACCTAGACCATCTGGGTACATTGGGCCTGAGCTAAGTTACTGAGGTGATCATTCCTGCAGCTGTGCTCAGCCCTGCCCAGCCCCTGCTGATTTGCATGTCCCCAGGGCACAGCCCACTGCCTTCAAAACATTTTAACAGGCTGCTCACACCCCAGACAGGACTCAGTCCCAGTCAGCACACAGCATGGACATGAGGGTACCTGCTCAGCTTCTGGGGATCCTGGTGCTCTGGCTGCCAGGTAAGGATGGGAAGCACTAGGGATTTCCTCAGCACAGTGTGCTCAGGTTGCCCAGGTTTCATGGAAGATTTATTAAAACGTAGTTCTGTGGATATTTGTGTTTATGTCTCCAATGTCAGGTACCAGATGTGACATCCAGATGACCCAGTCTCCAAACTCCCTGTCTGTGTCTCCTGGAGACAGAGTCACCATCACTTGCAGAGCCAGTGAGGACATTTACACTGCTTTAAATTGGTATCAGCAGAAGCCAGGGAAAGCTCCTAAACTCCTGATCTATGCTGCAAGCAATTTGCAATCCGGGGCCCCATCCAGGTTCAGTGGCAGTGGATCTGGGACAGATTACACTCTCACCATCAGTAGTGTGGAAGCCGAAGATGTTGCAACTTATTACTGTCTGCAGTTTGCTGATTACCCTCCAACACTGATACAAGCCATGACAAAAACCACCTAAGGAAGCAGAAGTGGGTGGCTGGGATGCCCCAGCTGCTCCTCCTAGTGCCCCTGCTCCTCAGAGCATTTCTCAAATATAAACAGGTTTGAAGTTCACTTGGAGGTTTTGGAGTAGGGTCAAAGAGGCTCCTCTGTACTCTAAATCTCCATCTCTTCCCTGGCCCAAGGACATGTAGGGAAGATACATCTTGGTACTGCATCATCTGTTGAAATTCATAACATATATTAGCAGTTTGTGCTGTCTTTCTCCCTGCCCTCTCCCTCTCCATCTCTGTGGAGACATCTCTCCTGCCCCCTTCCTCCTTCCTTTTGTTTCTCTCTCTCCTTCTCTCCCTTTCCCACTTTCCCTTTCATTCTTCTCCCTTCTCCCCTTCTTTCTTTTCTTCCCCAGCTCCCTCCTCTCTCTAGCTCTCTACCCATCTCTCCTTTTCTCCCTCTCTCAGACTGTCTCTGTCTCCCTATCTTCCTCCCTCTAACTTTCCCCATCCATCTTTCTCTCTCCTTGACTCTCTCTCTCTCCCCAGCCACTTGCAAGTGATTCTAGGGTCACCATACTGAGGTACATTTCTACCTGTTGCTCTTCCTAATTTGCTCAGGCTGGGACTGGACTTGAAGTCTTTATGCTTCAGGTGCACAGGGTGGTAAATGGTGTGCCATCGTCCAGGCTCCCACCAAATTACGGAAGAGTCACAGCTAGAATCATAGCTTCTTGCTCTCTATTCATGGAAATCAATGTCTTTGAATTGAATTACACAATATTGTGTAGTGCTATATAATATTTTTCCATAGATGCGGGAATTTTTTTTCAAAATGTTGACTGTCCTTCTGAAGTAACCATCATACACAATATTCTGAAGCAATGATCAATTGAACATTAAGATTCTCTATGACAAGTGAAGAATAATCAGGCTGTTTCCATATTTTATTGACAAGCATATTACAAATTCTTCACAGCTTCAGTCATGCACTGAAGGTCACATAACAGTTTAAAAGAAACATGCAGAAAAGCTGCTGTTTTCCTCCTGTGAGTTCGGAGAGATGAGGAGCTTCCGTACTGCACATATCTGCATCTATTGGGCTTCCCCAGAGAATGTTCATTCCAGGTCCTGTGCTTTGCCTTCTGTGCTTGCTGAGCTGCATTGTTTATATTGTTTAGATTGAGAGTGTTCAAGGAGGCACAGACATGGCTGGTGGAAGTCAGCAGAATGACAGGAAAGTTAGGACTGTGGGAGAGATGTACATCGAACCAGATAAAGGTGGTCTGCTTTCCATGTGGAGCTTCCTATGTCTGAAAGTGGGTCCATTAGGTCAATGGTAAGCAAGGTCCCTTCAGGTTGAGGTCCTAGTAAAGAAAGCAGAAGATATGAGAGCAGGCTAAAGTGCCAGGGTATAATAGCCATAGTCATACGTCACAGTGAGTTTGAGAGGACACATACTCAGGGACACTGATGGTAAAAGCATTGCTGTATATATTCCAAATTATAATAATTTATTGTATTAGAGTTTTACTAGAGAAAACACATTTAACAAAAGATATACAAATCTATAAGAAATGACAAGATTGGCTTATAATTGTCAGCCACAGTGTTGAATGAGGAAGTGTGCAGAGGGTGTCTACATGCTGGAGGCCGAAGGATTCAATCCAAGGTCTGCAGTTCACCTTAGTGTCTACTGCAAGCATGAAACAGCAAGCTGATGGGTCTGTGACAGGAGGCCGAAAAATCTATGATGGAAGGCTGAAGAGTCTATGCCAGAAAGGTGAAGAGTCAATACTGGAAGCCAGGAGAAGATATGCAAACCAAAGGAGAAGACTGGGGCTCCTCCAAAGAATGGAATGCATTCATTTTTTCTCCTTCCCTTTTATATAGTCCAGGTAATGAGCCTCCCTAGGGTATGTCTTCTACACCCTAGGGAGTAAAGTTTCTAAACTCACTTAGTGAAGCTTCTAAATGTCTCAAGTTGATACAGTCAGTCAACTACTACATTTATCACCATAAGTTTTATAACATTATCTGAGGCATAATATTATTCATTGATTTCTTTTTTGCTAAAAAAGGGCATTAGCTTTCTTTATGCAAGAGACTTGTGTTTTTTTTCTTTTTGGTAGCCTTGCCATAGAGAGCTCTTGGGGACCTTACATCTCTGGGAAATGCAACTTCTAACACTTACATCTAAAATTTTCAAACACTTAACCTGGTGACACTAGATACTAGACAAAATTTCTGCCAGCTCAAAGCAATTTTCCTATTAAAGCATATGGCCCACCAAACAAGTGGAACTGGGAACTTCATTCTCTAGGCCACTGGGCAGTAAACAAACAGGAAGACTCTTGTCCTAGCAGTTTGTCACTAGTCACTTATCTTTTTATTTTCAGAAACTCTGCCTTCTTACAGCAGCAGGTCCAGTAGCATGTGCCTGGTTCTAATATTTGACCATCAGGTGTGTCTTCCCCAGATGCAGACAAATTTTACACAATCTTCACTTGTTCTGCACTGAGGGACATTTTATTTTTCACTTCTCATGAGAAATATTGTCTTTGGTTATCTATTTCCAGCACATCTTATATATCTTACACCACCTCCTTTATCAATTATTTTTCCTTCCTTGCAAATCTGTGATGAATGCTTGGTCCTAATCTTGCATTGAAACTTCTCAAAATGGGGCTCCCAGCTAATCTACTTTGGCTGTTAATGACCTAGAGCACAGTAAAGCTGAAGGGACATGAAGAGAGAATGGCATGTCATCATTACCCCATTACTTGTCATCTTTATCCTGATCATGAAGTGAAGCCATATATGTGATGTTCAAAGAAGGCAATTTGGTATTTACTGGGAATGTCAATTTTCCTAATACAGTCGTCCTTAGAAATCACTAAGGTCAGGTAAGTGTCTGTCAGCAAATTTTTGATTTTGTTTGTTAAATCATAAAGACAGGTATATATTATTTGTATTTATAGAGAATTCTTCCATATGCTGACCTATTGTATGCCTGGAAAATGGAATCTCATGTAAAAATTTAAAGGTATGTTCATCAGGAATAAAATTGACATATAAATACAAAACAAATTCAGTGGCGAGAGGCTGTGTCAGAGTTGACCCCACATTCATGTCTAGAGCAAGGCCAGTCTCGAGAACACAGAGTACAGGAGGTGAGCCATGTGAAGATTGCTGGGACCAGAGTAAGGCAGTCCAGCAGGTGTCCAGCCTCGAGGTTCCTCTTTATTAACTGCAGCACAAGTAGCCCTGAGAGTGTTCTGCTTTCAGTGTTCTCAGCAAAACCTGAGACCTTGTACTCTCAGTCTCCTGGCACACTTCCATTGTTCTGTGTATAAATAAAGATGCAGACTGTGCTGGGTTGTCTCTGCTTTTGAATCAGAGAAGTCAGACCCCAATCAGTCCAAGCTTTCCTTTTATGACATGTCTAGTCTTTTCTTAATCTCCTGTTATTGTTATCGCTCCCTCTCAACAACAATCTGGCTGTGTGGGCAGTGGCAAAATTGACAATCATGTCTATACTTTGACCAAATTTCTCACACCTGTCAGTACATCAAGAAATGTTCTATTCTCAGTAAGGTGGAAAAGGTTTAAATGGAAGGCATAGGTGGGTCCAAGAGATCCAGGGACAAGCCATGGCCTTCTTGAGGCCTGAAGGCCACCAATCTGTGATTACCACCATAGCTCAGATGACAACAGCCCATGCCTGTTCTTTATAGAGCCAGAGACTCCCTGGATAGTGCCAGGCCACCTTTCACTGTGTCAGTCCTTCTGCAAGTCATGAGTGCCTGGGAAGCTCTTTCTGCACATCCCTAGCACAGTCCTGCTTTGTGACCTGGCTTAACCTAGGCATAGATGGCATTTGATACTCTAATACAGTGACTTGTGATGGTAAAGAGAGAAGAGAGACATAAAAAGAGAGAGTGAAATTCATACAGTCAGTGTTGGTACCACATGATTTTAGATGCTGTTATAGTCCTTGAAAGATCAGATACTATGTCATGTTGGGGACCACAAATTCACAATAGCTCATTTTGTGTACTACCGTAGGGGATAAAATGGCTTTCTAATGCCTCATATAAATGGATTAGTGAAAGTTGGAAGAAGCTTTGCATGACATTCTATATTGTATGGTGAGATACCTGTTAGCTGAACAACTACTATTGGTGACCTGTATTTGAAATTGGCACCTGACTAGTGAGTGATATCTTACATAGTATCTTCTTCCTTAGATGTACTAGAGCCCTTGAACCAGAACTGTGTACTGTGTCTTAAACATATTACATACTTCATGGTGTATCATCTCATTAATCCTTAGGACACCCCATCCTGTCCCTAGCATTTCAGTTCAAAGATGGATGACCAAATGATCAAAGAACAGATTATGATATTCAAGGTTCTCTGGTTTGTGGGAATTAAGCAAAGTGGGTGCTTGTTTCATTTCCTGTAATTTGGATTTCATTGTGTACACGAATTGCTCAGAAATTTCTCTAAGTTTCTGAGCTCAAAACAAGGATTTACTGTTAAATCTAATCTAAGAGAAACTGGTTAATGAAAATTTAATATTTCTACAAGAATATTGGAGGAGTAGGAGAAAGAACAGAGATGTCTTCCCACAACATATATTTCTCTACAGTCTTATACTGGGTCCAAGGACAGGGATTCCTGTGGAAGATGATGGATGGTGTTTACTAGCAAGTCTTCTGGAGGTTCGATGCCTGCACACAAGCAGGATTGCGATCAGTCTGCAGTACAAACGTCTTGCCAGTGACAGTGATGTACATAGCAGTAAGGTTTCCCCTGGCTACAGAGCATGGATGCTGAAGACACACCTGATTCTACTTCTTTTGCTGTTGAACTCTACTGAGAAGTCCAAGAAAGGCACAAATGGGAGACTGGGATTCAAACTGCATTTCAAGTTTTATCAGGATCCAAGTTATTTCACCCTGTATCACTGCACTGGATAAATAGGAGATAGAGACCTTTTCTTGAGAACCACTGGATAATGCTTCATTCAGGGTCAGGTTAATGTCACCACTCACAGCTGAAGACAAACAACGTGGTACACTGAGGGTGCCCTGTAGAGACCTTCATTGAGGACAGTGATTTTCACTGAAGTTATCAGGTCAGGTACCTCACCTCTCTGTGTCAGTGAACTGTGGAAAATCATTCCAAATGGCACAAAAGATGCAAAATTTTGGATACAGTAATGTGATGTAGCCCAGTTAGACTATAAGTATTTAAGAGACCTGGAGTTTTGGGTAAGGGCTGAACTGTGTGTGAGGCACTAACTGGAGATTCTCGTCTTTTCCCCGTGCATCTGCAGCTCATTTCCTGACTTTGTGCTGCCCATGACCATGTCCTAAGACTGTTATAATATATACTTAAATTCATTAAACATGGCTTTGATGAATATTCAACTTTTATTACAAGATATGACACAACTTCAAATTCAGAAATGTGTTGTTAGGGAATTTTAAACTTTTTGCCAGTGAGAAACTTTGAGGTTAGATAATGTCCTATAGTCTCAATTTCTAAGATTCTCCTGCATAGTCCTTATAAAAATGGAAAAGATCTTTTTTAAAAAAAAATTATTTAGTAAGAAAAAAAAACCAAACAAACAAAACAGAAAAAAGGGTAGCAACAATACAGAATTCCAAAGGAAAAAAAAGAACAACAACAACAAAACAAAACCACTAAGAAATCAATAATTGATAAATTACATACTGTCATCATGGAAATAGTTGTTCAAGTTACAAAATTAAAGCATACAATGTAGACATTCAAACAGTGAAACTATTAACAGTTCTGCTAAACAATCTAACAAAAACAGTAGTATAGTCATCTATCTTCCACACTTAAACATACATGCAGTTATATGCTTTAGAGCACTTTCTTTTGCTCTCTCTTTTACAGTAGCAATTATGCATTTTGGGTTTTATTGCTCCTACAGTTCTTATTACTTTTTTTATTTTAAAGAGAATAAAACAAAAGAGGGCAGAACAAAGCAGATCAGAAGAGAACAACATAAGCAACGCAACACTTTACAACAAGACAACCGGACATTAACAGTAGTGTCAAAATATCTCTTTCTCTGCTATAGTTGAGCATAGTTTCAGATACAGTAATATCAAACATAACACAATAGTATAAAACCGTTCAAGAGAATGAAAGAATTACAGGACATTCTGAACCAAATAACTATGATCAATGGCTACTATAATATCTCATTTTGAATAAAAAGATTTGTTTATACTATCACATATATTAAAATCCCAATAAGACACAACATGATAGAACCAATGGTAACAGCAGAGTAAAAGCATGGTAGGACTTCTAAGGAAGACCATATTAAATCAGCAATGGATGCCATGATATTTTGTTTTCTTCAAAACCGCTGTTCATACTATCATGCATAATAAAGTAAAAACAAAAACAGATTAAAACCATTCCAACTGATGAATGAAAACATTGAAAGACTTCAAAGCAATGAAATGGGGAATCATGACTACTATAAAATCTTATATACTCTTACCAACTCTTATGCTAGGGAGAATATACGGTATTTACATATGTGTGTTTGGTTTATTTTGCTTATGAGTATGGTCTCAAGTCATGTCCTTTTATTTATAAATATCTCAATGTGATCATTCTTTATAGCTGAGTAGTACTCCATTGTATAAAAATACCACAACTTTTCAATCCATTCCTCAGTTGATGGGCACTTAGGTTGTTTCAAGATCTGGCTATTACAAGTTGTGCTGCTATAAACATGGGTGCACATATATCACTGTGGTATGATGTTTTCAGTTCTTCTGGGAATATGCCTAGAAGCAGAATAGCTGGGTCAAATGGGACTTCCAAACCCAGCTTTTTGAGAAATCTCCAGACTGACCTCCACAGTGGCTGCACCAGTCTACACTCCCACCAACAGTGCCGAAGAGTTCCTTTTTCCCCACAGCCTCTCCAGCACTTGTTGTTGGTAGTTTTTTCTCACCTGGCCATTCTTTATGGGGTGAGATGGAATCTCAGTGTGATTTTAATTTGCATTTATATAATGACTAATGATGATGAACATTTTTTCATGTATCTATTTGCCATTTGTAATTCTTCATCTGAGAACTGTGTATTCATTTCAGATGTCCATTTTAGGATTGGGTCTTTGAATTTCGAGGGTCTGATTTTTTAAATTCTTTATAAGTTCTAGACAGAAGTCCTTTGTCTGAGGGACAATCCATTAAGATTTTTTTCCCAATTTGTGGGTTTTCTTTTCACTCTGCTGGAAATCTCTTTTGATATGCAGAAACTCTTTAATAATATATGGTCCCAGTTATTGATTCTTGGAAGTATATCTCGTGCAGTTTGATTCTTGTTCATGAATTCTCTACCTACCCCTATATCTTCAACATTTTTACATACTTTGTCTTCCAACAGATTTAGTCTTTCTGTTTTAAGATTTAGATCTTTGATCCATTTAGATTTTAGCTTAGTACATGGTGATAGGCATGGGTCTAGTTTTAGTCTTCTGCATATGGACAGCCAATTTTTCATGGAAAAGATCTTACATCATCACAAACAAAATGAAGAGGGACATTATTCTATGTATTCTGTATACTAATTCCAGATGTGAAAATGCCTCTAAACTCTTCTATGAAAAACCTCCTCCTGGAGGAAACCTGTGGTTTGTAGAAAAACCTTCATTGAACTGGACAGACCTGGGACATCTGGGTACCTATGGCCTGTGCAGAGTCTCTTTTGTGAATCATCCCGGAAGCTGTGCCCAGCCCTGACTAGCACCAGCCGCTGTGCATGTCTCTGGGGCATAGCATGAGTACATCTTAATAGGCTGTTAACACCCTTTAGAGGAGTCAGTCCCAGTCAGGACACAGCATGGACGTGAGGGTTCCCGCTCAGCTCCTGGGGCTCCTGCTGCTCGGGCTCCCAGGTAAGTATGGGAAGCACTGTGGATTTACTCAGCAGAGTAGAGTCAGTTCTGCTTGCTTTTCATGGGGTTCTTCTTTCAATACAATGCTATGTGTGTGTGTGTGTGTGTGTGTGTGTGTGTGTGTGTGTGTGTGTAATTTTCCCATGTCACGTACTAAATGTGACATCCAGATGATCCAGTCTCCATCCTCCCTGTCTGCATCTCATGGTGAAAAAGTCACCATCTCTTGCAAAGCCAGTCAAGACATTTATGGTGTTTTAAGTTGGTATCAGCAGAAACTAGCAAAAGCTCCTAACTCCTGATCTATGATGCAAGCAGTTTAGAATCCGGGGTCCCATCTAGGTTCAGTGGCAGTGGATCTGGGACAGATTACACACTCACTATCAGCACTGTGGAAGATTAAGATGTTGGAAATTATTACTGTCCAGAGGGTAGCAATTTCCCTCCCACAGTGATGCAAGCCAAGACAAAAACTACCCAGGAAAGCAGTAGTGTGAGTCTGAGCTACCCAAGCTGCTCCTCCTGGTTCCTAAACCTGCTGAGAAGTTTCTTACCTGCAGCCAGGCTTTGAAGGTCACTCAGAATTCTGGTAGAAGCCATGTAGTAGAGGATTCTCTACACCCTAAGACTTCTTCTAACCTCTAGCAGCACAGATTTGGGAACACCTTCCCTCATTCCATGAAAGCTTTAGATTAGTGTTGATGGGTATTCGGGTCATGAAGTCTTGATAGTTGATTTCAAATGGTGACCTGCTTGGGTAATGAGTGTATTTAATTTTTCTTAGTTTCTATTTCAGAGGATTCAGTACATAGTTGTCTGCCTTCAATTCAGAAAGTGCATAGTGCAAGGAGATGTCTGAGGACTGATCTCATGCTGGGGCAGCCAGGATCCAGAGAGAGAGAGATCTGGAGACAGAACACACCCTTCCAGAGAACACCCCAGTGACCCGCCTCCAACCAGGTTCCAGCACCAAACAACACATTCAGCCAGTGAACTCATTAATGGATGAATTCACTAATGACCCGATCACCTTCAGACATGGGAGACTTTTAGGGAACATTTGGGGATTGCTGACATTCATCATATTACTGTTCAGTCTGTGTCCCTTCTTTGCTTCCCTGGAGGGTCTCACAAATTATGCTCAGGAAAGATCATACAAACATTTCGATGATATTCAATATGAAATTTCTTGGGTTTGCTTGGCCACCAGTATTTCTGAACATGCAAGCTAAGTCCCTCTTGATCAGATTAAAATCTTCTGCCCCATCTGATGTCCCATCTCATGTACTAAACTGTTCTGTTTCTAAACAGTTCTAAACTATTCTAAACTGTTTCTCAACTGTTTCTAACTTTTTCAGGAACCACACTTAATGGTAACTGCCTACCTTGACCTTATGCCTGCGCTTTTTAAAAAGGCAGGAATAGCCCAGGATTATGAGATAGTTTGTGGAAGGTGGAACATGGAGAACTGAAATCACAAGTTGTGTTGTTTTTTGAATCTCGGTCCTAATGTGTCCACTGGCAGAGAAACACAGACCACTATGAGGACTTTATAAATTCTGCTCTCTCTATGTGTCTATGTCTGTTTTATATTTTAACCTCCAGACAACCTCTTTATTCTTCTTAGTTTGGTTTCCACCAAGGTCTGTAGAGAGAAAAACAGTGGAGAAGACACACAATCTGGGTATTATGTGCATCTTCTGAACAACAAAATTGTATCTGCTGGTTTCCTCTCCATCCTCAGCTTCCTCTGAGGAGAAGGATGCTGCCTGATCTCACTTGTCTTCCATCACAGGTTTTGGTTTGAAGATTTACAGAGCAAAGCTTCTGGGAAGTTAGTTCTGGATTCCAGGAAGTGCACAAGAAGGTGGATCTGGACTTACTATATGCAGAAAGCAAAGGGAGGAAGGGATTTATATTTTGTGAGAAACAATTGAAACGAATGGACCCTTCTCAAAAGACAAATTACAAATGGGCAACTAGGATATGAGAATACTGTTCAACATCTTTGGCTATGACTATCTTGTATAATATCTTATATAATACCTTCATTTTGTATATTCACTTTATATATTATATATATTCATAAAAGGGGAATTGTTAGTGTTCTCAAAAGATATCCATTGGTATATATTGTAATCAAGGTTAGCAACGAAAACAGTTTAATACAGGACACATAATTTATGATATGATTTTGCTATAGTCATCCAAAATGTCAAACTCATAAACATGCAGGAATCTGTCCACACACTAAGACACAAAAATTCAGCTGAATGCCTGGTTCTCATGGCAATCTCCTGCATGAATCCAGCTGAAGACCTGGAGCCCAAGCCAGTGTCTCATGCAAGTCTGTTTAACAGAATTGTGCTGAAAATACTCAAAGGACAGTGGTGGAAGCTAGAAAGTCTGTGCCAGTGAAATCAAGGATCTGTGCCAATAGGCTTAGGAATATGCACTGGAGCAATGAAGTGATGCTCAAAGTAGGGTCCACAGCTCTCCCCAAAAGTACCACAGCCATCTTTGGAGATAATCATGTCCCGAGATCCTCTGATGTTGAAAACAGTAAGTTCATATCAGGAAGCCAGTGTGACAAGCTTCTCCAGGAGACTGGACAGCACCTGATCTTTCCCTCTGGAGACCGGAAGTCTTATCCAAGGTAAGGAACAGAGCTCCCCCAAAATGTGAACTGAAGTCATTCTCAGGCACTATGAGATCACAAGCTCTTCTGATGCTGAGTAGAGCCACCTTCATATCAGGAAATAAGCTCAACAAGCTTCTCCAGGAGAGCCAAGGGCAACAGGAAGACCAACAACACCACTTTTCCTCTGCAGTTCTCCCTCTTATGTTGTTGGCAACAATCCTGAGGTGAGTCCTCCACACTCAGTACCAGGCTGATTCAGTGCATCTGGTATTACAAGTTGACCACTACTTGTCAATCCACCATAGTATCTGAAAATAAATGACTACAAATAATTATAACTGTTAATGTATGTATTTTTAAATATACAGATATATCCGCACTTGTGCATGGACATGTGTGTGTATGCTTCACACATTAGGAGATATCATCTGGCTGACCACTGACCTCCCTGGACATCTCAAGGGCTCCATCGTGCAGATGAAGGATGTAGGCATCTGAGCATATGAGAGCTTTGCCAGTCACCCAGAAGGAGACTGGGATTGGCCCCAGTGTCTGTGTGAACTTAAATATGCTCTTTTCACACATTTGATTCCTCTCACAGAGTATCCTATTGCCTATGAGATGAGGAAGAGACCACAAGAGCAGGACATATGGAAATATCTACCTCTGTAGTACATTAGTTTCATGCCATGTTACCTGAATTTTAAACTGAGCCTCTTTTGTACATAAACACAGGCCTCTCTAAATCCAAAAAACACACAAACGGTATTCTTTTTTGTTGGAGGACAGAGGCATATTTTGCATCACCCTGGTTCCTTCCTCATCTCCTGTATGTCTTCTTCCCACACAAACTCACTCTTTTCCTCTTATATTATGTTCTGTGATTCTAATTCAATTTTGTAGTAAGGAAATTATTAAGCAAATGAAACAAAATGAAACTAAACAAATACACGAACCTATTCCTTTTCTCATGTGCCATAACCATTTATTCCTGCATGCCCACCTTTCCTGATTGTAAGGGAGCTCATTGATACAAAGCTTTTGTAATTAAAAGAAGATATTAAATTGGACACCCATTTCTATCATGAATTGTTTCATGATTTCTGCCAAAATGAATTAGTAGGAAGGTGAAAATTTGGGGGAGCTACTCACTAAGGGATGTAAAAAGACATTCTCCTCATTTATATGAGTTCTTTGTGGCTTCTGCAACCGACTGTTATGACTCCACTGATTTCAAACACCACAGAGTAATTACCTTACAGCTGTAGGGGCCCAAAGAGTCTCTGAGGTAGCACAAGGCGTTAAGAGAGATGCTTTCCTTCAGGAGGATGGGGAGAGGAGAGTTAAATTCACTTCCTTTCCAGCTTCAGGATGCTCCACTGTCCCGGCTCCATGGCCCCTCCGCCCATCACTTACCAGCCCTATCCATAGTCCTGCCTCCTCTTCAATGGTTCCCATCTTCCCTCTCCATTCTGAAGACCCTTGTCATTGTATTGGTCTCACCCAAGATTTCCACAATAATCTCCAGATTTCAAAATCTTCACTGCATTTACCAGGTTCCTTTTTTCCATATCAGGTATCATTCCCAGGATCTAAAGACCTGCGTGTGGACACGTTTTAGAGAATGAGGCATTATTCTGCCCAGATAATCTGGCCTGTCTTCCCCTTAAACATCATCTAAAATGACAAAGAAGAGTTGTGAAGAGAGCTGGACTAAAACTGAGGCTCAGTATACCCCTGACTACACACCTTCAAGGTTGGGATTTTTTCTTTTTTTTTTGTACTGGGGATCGAACTCACAATGTCACACTTGCCAGGCAGGCGCTTAAGCCACTTAGCTAAATCTCTGGTTCAGGGTTAGGAATTCTTATTCATAGCTTCAAGTGAAAAAGTCATTACATATCATTATTTTTTAGATGTTTCTTTGATTTGGTGAGACAGAGAATTATTTAGTGTTTGCCACAGTGATGGATGCAGTGTCAGCTTCATAACTAACAGTGAACAGACTCGCATGTCAGACTCACTGAGTATGTCCATACTGATTTCCTTAATGGTTGCACTGGTTTACACTCCCACTGGCTATGTAGAAGAGTTTCTTTTCCCCAACATCATCACTAGCATTTCTTGTTATTCCATTTGACCCAACTGTCCTCTTTCTAGGCATCTTCTGAAGGACTTAAATTCACCATATTACAGGGATATATGCAAATCCATGTTTATAGCAACACACTGATAACAGCTAGATCCTGGAAACAATGTGTGTGTTTATCAATGGACCATGGGGCAAAAAAATGTTATCAATTGAGTACAGCTGTGCCATAAAGAAACATAACTCAAGTCATTTATAGGCAAATGGATGCAATTTAAGTCAAAAATACTATAAAAATATAGATAAGGGGTAGGGAGCAAAGCAGAAAGTGAGGAGAAGCTCTAAAATTCCCAAATAATACATTCTGTTGTTTCAAAAGCATGTTAAAATGTATGCCAAATTGTCAGTTTTTTTCATTTAACTATCACTACAAATGTGCATTGAAAATAAGATTTTGTCCTTTAATTTGTTCGTTGCTTTCTTGTAAGACAGAAGCTTTTTGTTTATGACATGTACTGTCATAATTTTAAAACTGTAATATATGGTATATTAACTGTTATTACTCTCTAGTATATTTTTCACAAAATATTGTTTTGTGTTTCATCAAAGCAAGAAAAGTGTTTTTCATATTTTCTTTATTTTATCTCCTTGTGTGACACCAAAATCTAAAGCAAAAGATGCACTGGGCCCTGACTTCTGAAATTCTAGAAAATGCAATGTCAAAGAATCCACCTATAGATGGCAAACAAGCTCCACAATAAATATGGCCTTCACTCTAATCTTGCCCAGTCTAGGACATTGACAGTGGCTCTCACAGCAGGGCGACTTTGGGATCCAATGGAGCTACATGACCAGGGACACATGGGATGAGCTTCCAGGGTGTTGAGAATCCCACTCTGCCCAGAGACTGGAATCATGGTCCTTCCTCTAACCCCTGGCCTTTTAGTCCACACAGCCCATGTTTCTTTGAGCGCATTACATTCCCAGTTATTTAGATGTAGAAGCTCTGTTCTAACATGGATATCTTTACAGAAAGAGCCCACTAGAAGTGGATAAAGGGTAAATGAGATCACACAGGTTGGTTGTAACCTCAAAGTGCTAATCATTTTAGAACAACACACAGGAGAGATCCCACTTCACTACTTTCATTGCTATAGTGGAAAATCTTCCTGAGGACACAGCAAAAAGATGAGAAACTAGGAAGACAGCCAAAAGCAAAGTGCTCACCTGAAGGACACTGATCTTTTTTTTCCAGCATCTAGAATTTGGAAAATACAAAATGTCTCTTTTTTTAATCTTCCCAGTCCAAAATATTTTGATCCCTATGGCAGTGTGGACAGTCCACTGCCCCATCCAAACTTCCTTTAGCAGGATCAACCTTGGGAGGAACCTGATAGATAAACAGGCTCAACTTTGCTCCTGCCCTGTCCTGATTCTATAGGTGACTGTTGGGGAAGGTGGACAGATGATTCATGCTCAGTGCATTAGTGTGGAACACACTGCAGGGGAAGCTCTATTCTGTTTGGTGTCAAAATTGTGCATTTGCGTGGCCTTAGTGTTTGCAGACACTCGTGATTCCTGCCAAAGTATCAACAGCATCCGCAGCTCACATGAGGAGCAACATGCCTGGTTCTCCAGCTCCTCCTCACACACACAGTGCCTGCACAGGACGACAGCCTGAGTCAGGGAAGTAGATCTAGAACATGTGTCACTCTGGCCACTAACACTCAGGGGCAAATGCCCAGCCTCTTGTCACTACTCAGGGACAGCTTCTTATCTCGCCCAGTAAGGAGTGAGGTTCAAGTCTCTATGTTTCAGGGAAGCAACCTGGGCACAGCTCTGAGATCACATTCTCTCTCTCCATCCCCTGAATCCCTCCTTACAGGACACTCACAGTGCATTTCACCTGCATCTGTGAATGGACAATTTCCTGTGCTCTGTGACCCCTGCCCTGAATTCATCAGGTCCACTTGGCTTTAGTTCACACCTGGCTGTCCACTTCTTTAGAATTAGTCTTTTGTTCTCTCATGCATCCTGCCCACTTTTAACCCATACTTTGTTTTGCAATCTTTGAATACTCATGGGAAGGCTATCACTGATAAATTGTATTTCATGAAGACGAGCAAGTAAAACAGTAGCTGTTCAGAATCTTCCAAATGAGAGTTGTGTGAACAGAGTTCCTGTAGACATGTGATGGGCAGAGACACCCATGTTGTTCCCACCCAGACAGGAATGATCTATTATAAAGTATTTGACATTAAAAATTAATTTTAATTGTCCAGTATTCCTTCCTATACTGTGTACAATATGGTTCAGTCTCCTGTCACTAGGTTAAATACCTGACACCCAGAAGTTTCTAAAAGAGCCATATTGAGCTCAATTTCTGGTGAGTGCAGTCGAATTACAGGTTTCCTGCCTCTAAGGAAGACATAGCTTTGAGGATGAGCTTGGTGAAGGAAAGCCGCTCCTCCCATTGAAGCAGGAAATCAAATAGGAAGGAGGAACCCGGGCCAAGAGCACACCTTTCTGGGTCTCACCCATAGTGGCCTGCGTCTCCATCCAGGCTCCACCTTGGACACATGAGATTTTTCAGGGACACTTTATATCTGAACTAACAAAGGATAAGAAAAGTGTCTCTGAGGCTGAAACTTATACACTAAATACTTAAAAACAACAGATAAATTTTAAAAGGCTCCAATATTGGAAAAACTTTCTTGTTAATGCAATGAAAATCATATAGTAATTATACTACCTGTTCATTGTATATTGGTAGGGAAGCTCATACAGCTTGTTTAAAATGGTCAGGTAACTTTTCTGTAACTGCTAATCTAATGCTGTAATTAGTATGAAAAACAAGGGACAGAGAATAGATAAAATAATCATGAGAAAGAAAATACGGCTATAGGCCTCACACTTTCTGAATAGAAATTTTCCCTTCCTAATTTATCTAAAGGAGAACAAATTAAAAGTATACTCATTAAATTTATATATCAGATTGCAACAACTGATAATCAGGAATTGTATATTTGCTATCTGAGGTCTATGATTATTTCTGTTTTCATTCTTATGGAAAATGTGCTACCCACTGTCTATACGCAATAGGCAAGTATTTTTCTTCTTATCAAGGCCATTACAACAATGCTCTTGTGCATTTTAGGTCCCAGCTAAAGGCAGATGCTAGCACATGCACTTAAGTGTCTCCCACTCTTATGCTGGTGATAGCTGATGTTAGAGAGCTGGTCACCTCGTTAAAAGACGCCTTTTACCTGGAGGCCCCTACCCTGCAGGACTCTGCAGATGTGAGCTGATTCTGTCTCAAATTTTGCTGGACTCAAAACAAGCAGCATGGTTATCTAGCTTCCAGATTAAAACTAAACATTGATCCCCGTATTGTCATGACATCTGAGAGTGGCAGATGCAATGTTGTGTGTGCTCGATCTCAACCTTTCTCTGTAGATCTTTCTTCCCATGACTGAAGGCTACTTTAACTGAAACTCATTGTTTTTCCTAAGGGACATTTGATTTCACTTTGTTCGGAGAGGAGGTCCCCATCCTCTAGTTGCCTTTTTGCATTTCATCTAGAAAGTTGTCTTCCACCAGGGCAACATAATATCCTCCAGCTAAAAGCCTTCTTTGCCATTCTGAGATAGCAGCTGAGCTCTAACCTTGTGTTGGCTTATCTGGACTCCTCAGTTCAATTTCTCAAAATGAGGTTTCCTGCTCAGGTGTTGGGGCTGCTAATGCTCTGGATCCCTGAGGAGATGAAAGAGAGATTGGTCATATGTGTGTCTTTAGGGGTCCTGCCCCTTATCAGATAGTGTTGAGCATATGTTAGAGGCATTTCTTCTTTACTTCAGGCAAAGGATGCTCAGGCTTGTGAGAATTAGGGGCCATGTAAAACTGACCAGAGTGCTAATGAACATCTTGATTAAGAGAGATGAACCTGGGTTTTGTACATTGTCAGTAATTTCTTTTTGAAATTTGATGTTATGAATAAGAATGATTATCTTTAAATAAATACTAAGAGGAAAGTCACAGATATTATTATCCAGTTTGGAAACAACCTTGTTTCTATCTGCCATTATTTCAGGATGCAGTGGGGAGGTTGTGTTGACCCAGATTCCACTTTCCTTGTCCATCACCCCTGGAGAGCCGTCCTCTATCTCCTGCAGGTCCATTCAGAGCCTCCTATACAGCAATGTGAAAACCTATATGCACTGGGACCTGCAGAAGCCAGGCCAATCTCCATGGCTTCTTATCTACAAGGATTCTGAAAGGGACTCTGGTGTCCCAGACAGGTTCTGTGGCAGTGGGTAAGGGACAGATTTAACTCTCAAAATCAGCAGAGTGGGGGCTAAGGATGTTGGTGTTTATTACTGTGCTCAAAGTAAAAATTTACTCCCACAGTGATACAGCACTGAACAAAACCCTCCCTGCTTGGGGTGTCCAGCTGGGCTCATGTGCTGCCATCTGGGGAGCAGCAGCACAGATTTTCTCAGTCTGTGAGAGACAGGTGCTCACATACCAAGAGGACTCTCTACCCCTGAGTGCCTTAGCTTTAGTGCTGCTGGGTATTTGGAGACCTGATCTTCTGCAGCAGCCAGGGTGAGGGAAACTGTAGGAGAAGGCCTTGATCTCTTCACCTGTGGGCAGCCTGCAATGATGGCGGGGATGGTTGAATGACAGCTCATGTTGGTCTTCCTTGTCTTCCCACCATTGTCAAGGAATTTTACTCAGAATAAAAGCAGATGATGTAGATTAGTGACAATAGAATTAGAAGACACTTTGGAAATTACCGATTTCCATGTTTTCCACAGCATAATACAAGTAATCGTGGGAACATGGAACGGTCCATCTGATTTAATCCTACGTTTTCTTTAACAACACAGTGAGCTTCCCATGTATCCCTGGGAGTGTAGGTCAGTATGCTCACTGCTCCCTAAAGAAATCATCCAAATTACTTATTTCACTGAAGGGACAGAAGGTTTTATTCTTCAAGTCACCTTCTCACTCTTCCCATATATGCAAGGGCTCCTGATAGCATGGGAGTGCGAAGAAAGGAACTACAATTACACAACAAATTCCACACTTGTTTTATCCCTCTAGGGGTCTTTTCCTGATCCCTCCCTTTTAAAGTATCCAAATATGCTTTGGCAAATTCATAGCAGATATATATTATTACAATGCTAATGGCCTTTGATTCCTTTTGGTCACCATTTGTGGAGTGGAAAACAACCAAAACTTCAAAAATGGGTTTCAAAAATAAACAAGAGAAAGTTACAAAGGGAAAAGCTCAAATTTTCTACAAGTAGGACCACAATATTTTGAACAAAATAGTTTGAACAAAATAAACAAGTATTATTTTTACAAGACATAGTGGTTATATAAAGTGGATCCAAGATTTTCCTTATTATTATATAGAAAAATTACACTTTGTACCTACTCTGATCAAAAACATTCTCATATAATGTTAGCACATTGCATCTAACTTAGTAACAGTTCATGGCAGTTCTTGTCTTCAAGTGGCATAATGGACTTTAAGCACATGAGAAGGGGCAGAACAACAGGACCCTGCTTCTGTTTTAGGTCACAAAACACAGTTAAAATGACTGTCTATTCAAAAGCAAAGGATTCTAGGGCAAGTGCAGTTCAACTTGCAGTGAATTGTTTTGTTTGCTTTTATAATTGTTTGACTTTGTAGCTACAGAAAATGAGGAATTATCTCTATTATAAACATTTCATTTGACTCATTCAGTTTATTTGAAAATTGTGGTGAGTTTTTTTATTATATCCTCTATCTGTTGCTTATTCAAGTTTCCTCTGCCTATCATTTCATGGGTTACTTTTTATTATTACTTCTGCTTTGCATTTATTTTTATATGTATCTTTTGTGTTATGCACCATTGTCATTGAAGGTTAGTTTTTGTACTGCTAGTTCCAAAGTATATTTCAAGGAACAAACAAAGGTGCCTCCTTGCTTTTATTTCACAATGACCATACTAATCTAGTTTGTTTTTTCTCTTAAAGTATTACAGTAATTTTCAAATTACTACTTTCAAATCTTGCATGTCACATAAAAACCTAAATTTATATGGTAACAAGAATGTCATTTTAGATAGCTCTACACCATTGCATTAGGAAGTCATGAATTCACTTCATTCACAATCAAGTAAATACTGGATAACATGCAAAGAACTGAGAGATTGTTCACTCTCAGCCACTGCCACACTGCCCCCACAGTCTCCTGCCCTCTGCAGTGTAATCAGCATATTTCTCACACAGCTAACCCCATAGGAGCTATAATGCCACATAATACATGAAGAAATTGCAGACCTGAGGACCTGTGAAAGACATGGTCAAGGATACAGAGCCCCAGGCTGACCAATTTGGCCTCTTCCTGCTCTGGATTTGGAGTATAAGAAATAGAGCCACTTTTCTAGACATACTGTATACTCTTCAGAATTAACACCAAGATACTGTGTTTCTATACAAATGGATTTTTTTCTTTCTGTCTAAAATAATACATTTATCTTTATTATTTCACTCCATAAACAGATGCCAGGCATAGATGTGACTCAGTCTCCAGCATTCCTTTCCAAAGCAACAGAGGTCAAAATCCCCATCCCCTGCAAAGTCAGCACAGATGTTGATGAAGACAGGCAGTGGTGTAAGCACAAACCAGGAGAAGCTCCCTTCCTTCTTACCGAGGTGCTACTGTCATCATCTGGATCCAACCCCAGTTCACTGGCTGTGGATATGGATCAGATTTTACTCTGACAACTAAGGACATCAAATCTGAGGAATTGCATGGTTTTTCTCTTATAAGATGATAAATTTTCCTCTAATATTGGTATACTTGCAAATGCTCTTAGGACAGCCTCACCTGCTTTTAGAAATTGGTCACTTGTGGGACCAGGAGTTGCATCATGGCTTTTTAATTCAAGAACATAAGTACTTATGTCTTTTCTCTTCTGTATATTCTGCACCCCCACTCCTGCCACGCTGTTTCTGACATACTTGGTAGGGCAGAGCCATCCACAGACTACCTAGCTGTGCCAGGGATCCTGCTCCAAAGCAGAGATCAGTTCCCATGGCTACACCCCTTTCTTTTGCAACATTCTTTATTTTTAGGACCAAAAATAAGCATAAGGAATGATCAAGAATGATATAGGTCAGGTTGCAAATAATAGCATTGAAGACAATCATTGTTAATTCTCTAGCCACCATCACAAAAATTATTATAGTGATGCTGGATATAGAGAATCATAGATATGTGAACCACCCACAAAGTCTCAGATCTGGGAAAAGTGTAGTTAAGTCATTTGCCACAGTGTGGTAAGAACAGCCTCTAGTCCAATGCCCAGTGGCTTCTTCATTCACATTTAAAGCTTTATAATAATAGTTTTTGCTCTTCATATTTCTACAAATCTTCTTGTCTGCTGAGGTCTTGCCAAAATTGATTATTCATTTCCACTCACAGAATTCCAAGATTTTGTAGCCTGACTCCCCAGAATTCTTTGCAGTCCTACTGAAAAGCAGTTCCATAAACTTCTGAGCCCTATCGTCAAATGCAATTAAAACAATGATCACATTTCTTGGTATTAATTTTCTGTCAGTTAAATTTTCATATGGGTGACAAAATCTCTGAGAAAGCAAAACAATGTCAGAAGAAGTGGATTTGGGTCATAATTTTGGAGGTGTCAGTGCATGGTCACTGTCTTAGCTTGCCTTAGCATGGTGGTGAGGTAGAAAAGCTGTGGTAGAACAGTGTGGCATAGGAAAGTTCCTCACTTCAAGATAACAACTAAGAAGGAAGAAGAGATGGCGATAAAGAAAAATAAACCTACAGACTCAAAGAGAGAGACAGAGAAATGCAGACAGACAGAGAGACAGACGGACATTGTTTCCATTCTCTTCAGTCCACATCTCCCAATACTTTACAATGCAACCAATATTCAGTGTGCTGTCCCTCATGCCAGTCACATCCAGAATCGCCCTCACATACAGACCTAAAAGTGTGTTTGTCTTATTTCCTAGGTTTAACTCAATGTAACCAAGGTGATGATCAACATTTGCCATCATAAAAACTGAACTTTTGCTCTAGCAATAGACAAGTTTTTATTTCTTTATATCTTAGAGATCAACTACCATTCTCTTTTGTAATATATCATACAATTTATGGTTAGATTAAAAATATATTTGTAGATTTATTTGCATTTCCCTAACATTAAAAATGTTATTCTCCCATGGGGTTGATGAGAATTCAGAGATAACATTTGATGAAATATTTTGTTCATGTTTAAGTGGAATATATTTTATTAAGTCTTATCCTACTATCTCATTAAGTTAGGATGTCTAAAAATATTTCTTGTCTCTGTTTGTTCCTAGAATATTTTTGAGGAGTATAGCTATGGTGCTAATGAAAAATATGCTGAAGTATCTATGAAAACATATCCTGAGATGGCAGACATAGGTTATTTTTTTCATTTTTTATCTCTGAGACCTTCCTCAGGAATATGTATCTTTATAATAGTTGTGATTTCTGTCTATAATAGTTGGGAAAACATAGCAGGGCAGTCACTCTTTCTTCATAGGTATCAATGAAAAGCTTGAGAAGACACAGAAAGCAGGTGCTTTGCACAAGTCATTAAGTGCAATATGTCAGACACACAAGCTTAAATATGACACAATTTCTCTTATGTGAAAAACTCAAACCTTTAACCAGGCAATGATGAAACAGGAAGTAGAGAGTTCATTTTTGAATACATGGGGGAACATGAGAAAGAGGGACGGAGAAAAGGAGCAGTAAAAGGAGACAGGAAAATAGAATTGAAAGGAAAAGTGATGAAAATATAACCTTTCCGAATTTGAAAGAGAACAAGGTTTTCAGGGAGTACGGAGGAAGTGGGGAATAAAGGAATTCAAAAAGAACAAATCAGATGTATTTTTTATGTGCACTATTTCCTCACAGAATGTGGCATCCCTACACACCACAAACATGGGCCAATGTGACACAATTCTGCTTGGCCTTGATCTTGAATAAATTCTCAATGACTTTTGTTCTGACTTTGAGTCACGAAAGATGAAATTTCCTGATTTTTTTCTACATCTAGTCTTTTCCTTTCATCTTATGACTAATTAAGTCTCTCTCATACTGTTTCACATAATTCTCATTTGCCATCCTACACTTAATCTTAGCCAAATGGCCCAAAAAGCAATTCATTCATCATTCTAATATGGAAAACAAAAATGATTCCCTAGCACCCAACTGTTGTGAATTTGCTTCATATCATGGCTGTATATGTTTTAATGAAGCTATGTCACCCAGAGACTACATAGAGAAGAAAATGTTCCATCCTAGCTCTTCTTTTAGTTCAATATTCTGTGTCTCTTGTGAAAATCAACACCAAACACTAAGAATGTGGAGAGGTTTCAGAAAGCAGTGAACAGGACATACTCAGAGATGAAACAAATTACCCATGTCAGTTTTCTGTAGTCTTGCAAAACATCACTTTGACTTTGCCATTTTTTTACAATGTAATGATATAGCTCTCGGGGTCAGAATTCATGCTGAGACAAAATCAAGGATTGGAGAAGGCTGTGCTACTGGAGAGGGATGATAAAGAATCTTCCTTTCAAATTCAGAGATGCTCCCACATTGCCCTCTCCTCACCCCATCCCCACTCAGTCAGTGTTTATTTGTGTCATCAACACCCTCTGATTGTGACTTTGCTCCTACCTGTGATAGAATTGCTATGAGACTATTACTCTCACTCATTGATGCTCCTTTCCAATCTGAAAATCCTTGTCTCAATCACATCTGTCAGACTGCTTTTGTTAGAGAATGTAACTCTTATGGGTTCCACATATTATGACATGGTATCTCTGGGGTGTCATTAACCTATCAACAGTTATTTCAATGGCTCCCCAATGATCATCCCTTAAAGTAGAATAATGTTGAGAAAGCAGATGTGTAAAGCAAGATTATTACAGGCAGCTGAGTTAGTTAGAAATATTATAGCTAGTCAGACAGGGCTGGGCCCTCAGAGGAGCCAGTGCAAAAGTTAAGATACCTTGCAACCTTGCAGGAGACAAACACCTCTCGCTGTAGACCAGATCTCAAGACAAAAGACAAAGCAAATACACCCACACCCTAAGGATCCAGAGTCCAAATTGTTCTATATCACCCTGAGGAAGTTAGTAGTCATCACCCCAAACCCCTACAGGAAGAGTTACTGCTGCTAAGCATGCAATCTTGCTAGGTATCTCCCTTCCCCATTTATTCCTGACTTAATCAATTTTACCCGAGCAATCAATCTTATTGGTTAATCATAGTTCCATTCCACTTTGTGAGTTCCCAGGTTTTCCCCACCTTGGACCCATCTTTCCTCATGGTTTTACTATATAAAAGTCCCTAGGAAAGATAGATTCTTTGGCAACCCACTCGGGACCACTTTTGTCTCTCTCTCAGACAGAAGCTTACTCTCTATAAGTATATTTTGCTCTCAACCTCCATTGTTCCTAAAATTGATTCTTGAATTTTAGAGAACTCAAATTCATACCAGACATCTCATAGGTTGGGAGTTTCATTCCTCTATATCAAGAGAGCAGGATAAAATACGATATTCAGGATCTTTTTACTTGTTGGGTTTTAGCAAAGGGGTTATTTTTTTTCTTCCTCTGGTTTATATATCAGAATGTGAAGGAATTTCCTACAAACTTCTCTAGCTTACAAACTAGAAAAAAGCAATCACCCTTAAATCTAATCTGAATGAAATTGGTTAAGAAAAATTGCATACTTCAGGAATTTTCTTACTATTTCTACTCATGAATAAAGAGGGTTGGGAAACATCACACTAGAAATGCTTTCCAATATCATACATTTGTTTATTGTCTTATACTGGGTTCCAGGAGAAGGATTCCTGTGCAGGCTGTTGCTGCTTGCTAGCAACTTTCCTTGAGGTTCAGTGCCCAGGAGACTCAGTATGGTTGTGATCAGGCTATAAACTAAAAGTCTGTCCAGAGAAAGGTATGGACATGTCAGTAAGGTTCCCCTAGGCTACAGGGCTTGGGTGCTGAAGACACAGCTGTTCCCAATTTCCATGCTGTTAACCTGGCTGAGAGGGCCAAGGCAAAGACACAGGTGGAATAGACGTGTTGACAATACCTTCCAAATACTATCAGCATCCAAGATACTGCTCCCTGCACATCTGCACTGTATCCACAGGAGAAATCGACCCCTTCCTGAGAGGCATAGAGTGATGTGCATTTCCAGGTCACGATGAGGTCCCCACTGATGGGTGAAGACAGAAAGAAGATGATACCCTGATGGTGCCCCGTAGAGACCTGCAGTGAGTACAGATGTTTGCACTGAAGTCATCAGGTCAGGTACATCCACTCTGCCTGCCAATGAAATGTAGAAAATCATTCCAAATGGCACAAAAGACTCAGAACACTGGAGACTCCAGATCACTTAGAGGACACAGCCCATTTAGTCTTTTGCTATGAAAGAGACCTGCTGTTTTGAATGGAGCAGAACTAGTTGGCACACACTAAGCAGAGATTCTCATGTTCTCCTTGTGCATCAGAAGCACATTTTCTGACTTTATGCTGTTTGTGAAAATCACTTAAGGCTATCATAATATATATATATATATATATATATATATATTATATTAAACATAGTTTTGATAGTCAATATTTATCTTGAGAAATTCAACTTAAAGTTCACAAAGATATTGTGAAAGAATTTCATACATTTTGCCAGTGTGAAACTTTGCAGTAAGAAAATGCACAACAGTCCTGATTTCCTAGATCTTACCGCATGATCCTGATAAAAAAGGACATGATCTTTCATTGTCACAGAGAAAACAGAGAGACATTAGTCCATGTACTCTGTATGTTCATTTCAATGTTTAAAGCCTCAAAGATCTTCTGTAGCAATTTGCCTCCAGGAGGAAACATGCAGTTGGCAGAAATGCTGTAATTAAACTGTCTGACCTAGGACGTTGTGTACATGGGTCTGCACTGAATTACTGAGGTAATCAGCCCTGCAGCTGTGCCCAGCCCTGCCCAGCCCCTACTGAATTGCATGTCCCCAGGGCACAGCCCACTGCCTTCAAAACTATTTAACAGGCTGCTCACAACCTGTGCACAAGATAGTCCCAGTCAGCATACAGCATGGACATGAGGGTCCCCGCTCAGCTCCTGGGGCTCCTGCTGCTCTGGCTGCCAGGTAAGCATGGGCAGCACTGGGGATTTCCTCAGCAAAGTGTGCTCAGGGCAGCCCGACTTTCATGGAAGACTTATTGTAACATAATAATTTCTGTAACACAATAATTACTGTTTATGTCTCAATGTCAGGTACCAGATGTGACATCCAGATGACCCAGTCACCATCCTCCCTGTCTGTAACTCCTGGAGATAGAGTCACCATCACTTGCCGAGCCAGTGAGAACATTTTCAGTGCTTTAAATTGGTATCAGCAGAATCCAGGGAAAGCTCCAAAATTCCTGATCTATGCTGCAAGCAATTTGCACTCCGGGGTCCCATTCAGGTTCAGTGGTAGTGGATCTAGGACAGATTACACTCTCACCATCAGTGGTGTGGAGCCTGAAGATGGTGCAACTTATTACTGTCTACAGGATAGCAGTTACCCTCCCACAGTGATACAGTCCATGACCTAAACCACCCTAGAAAGAAGAAGTGGGAGTCTTGGCTGCCCCAGCTGCTCCTCCTGGTGCCCCCATCTCCAGACACAATTTCTCAGATGTAAACAGGCTTTGAAGTTCACTGGGAGGTTTTGGGAAAAGGGTCAGGGAGGCTCCACTGCACTCTAAATCTCTGTCTTTTCCTTGGCCACAGGACATGTAGGTAGAATGGATTTTGGTATTACAATATTAGCTGAAATTCATACCAAGAATTAGCAACTCTTTCTCTCTGTCTCTCTCCCCCTCTCCTTCTCTCTCTTTCTGTGTCTCTCCTCCTCCAGCCCTCTTTCTCTCTGTTTTTGTCTCTCCTTCTCTCCCTTTCCTATTCTCCCCTTTATTCTTCTCCCCTTCTCTCTTTTATTCCCCAGCTCTCCCTCTCTCTCTCTCTTTAGCTCTCTCTCCCTCTCTCAGACTGTCCATTTCCCTATCTTCCTCCTTCTCACATTTCCCTATCCATCTTTGTCTCTCCTTGTTTCTCTCTTTCCCCTCCCACTGGTAATTGATTCTGGGTCCCCATGCTGAAGTACAAGCCTACCTGTTGGTCTCCCTAATTTTATCAGGCTGGGATTGCGCATGAAGTCTTTTTGCCTCAGGCATCCAAGGTGCTAGATTATGGGCCTGTGCCATCACCCAGGCTCTGACCAAACTGATGGGGGAGTTGTGCCTTGAGTCATAGCTTCTTGCTTTCTATTAATGGAAATTAATATGTCTTTGAATTGAGTTGCACAAGATTTTATAGGGCCATATAATATTTTTCCATAGGTTCAGGAATTTTTTTCAACATGTTGACTCTTTTTCTGAAGTAACCAGAATACACAATACTCTGAAACGATGATCAATTGAACATTAAGATTCTCAATGATATGTGAAGAAAATTAGGTTTCCATATTTTATATAGAAGTATACTGAGAACTCATCTAATCTGCATTCATGCAATGAAGGTCACATAATAGTTTGCAAGATAGCTGCAGAAAGGCTGTGATTTTGCTACTGTGAGTTCAGAGCTAAGGTGCTTACACATTGCACATATTTGCTTCTATTGGTCTGTCCCAGGGAATGTGCATTCTGGGCCCTCTGCTTTGCTTTCTGTGTTTGCAGAGCAGGACTTTTTAGATTGAGAGTGCACAAGGAGGCACAGACATGGCTGGTGGAAGTCAGCATAATGACAGAGAAGGTAGGACTGTGGGCGAGATGTATGTGGAACCAGTTGAAGGAGGTCTGCTTTCCATACAGAGCTTCTTATGTCTGACATTGGATCCAACAGGTCAGTGTCAAGCAAGTTACCTTGCATTTGAGGTCCTGATACAGAAAGCAGGAGATATGAGAATGCAGTACCTGTGGCTAGCAGCCATAGCCATGCATCAGAGTGAGTTTGTAAAGACTCATACTCAGGGACAGTGGTGGAGGAGGCATAGCTGGATATATATCAAATTATTATAATTTATTGTATTAGGGTTTTACTAGAGAAAACAGATATAACATGAGATATACAAATGTATAAGAAAGGACAAGATTGCCTTACGATGGTCAGCCACTGAGTCAGATGAAGAAGCCTCTGAGGGTGTATACATGCTGGAGGCCAAAGGATTCAATCCAAGGTCTGGAGTTCACCCTAGTGTCTCCTGCAAGTCTGCACCAGCAGGTTGATGGGTCTTCAATAGAAGGCAGAAAGATCTATGATGGGAAGCTGACGAGTCTGCTGCAAACCTGAAGAATCGACACTGGAAGCAAGGAGACAACTTCCAAACCAAAGAAGACTAGAGCTCCTCCAAAGAATGGAATGCATCCATGTTTTCTCCTTCCCTTTTATGTATTCCAAGTGATGAGCCACGCTAGGGTGGATCTTCTATGCCCTAAGGTGTAGAGTTACTAAACCCATTTAGTTAAGCTTCTAAATGTCGCAAGTTGATACAATCAAACAATCACTACATCTATCATCATACATTTTATGACATTATCTGAGGCATAATATTAATTATTGATTTCTTTTTCACTAAAAAAGGGTGTTAGCTTTCTTTATGCAAGAGACCCATGGTTTTCCTTTTGGGTAGTCTTGCCATAGAAAGCTCTTGGGGACCTTACATCTCTGGGAAATGCAACTTCTAACAATTACATCTAAAATTTTCAAAAATTTAACTTGGTGACACCAGATACTTGACAAACTTCCTACCAGCTCAAAGCAGTCTTCCTATGTAGGACACATGGCCCTTCAAGCAAGTGGAACTGGGAACTTCATTCTCTAGGCTACTGGGCAGCAAACGAACAGGAAGGCTCTTGTCCCAGCAGTTTGACACCAGTCACTTATGTCTTCATTGTCAGGAACTCTGATTTCGTAAAGCAGGTCCAGTAGAGTGTGTGTGTTCTAATAATTCACCATCAGATGTGTCTTCCCAAGATGCAGACAAATTTTACTCAGTCTTCACTTGTTTTACACTGAGGGACATTTTATTTTGCACATCTCATGAAAAAGATTGTCCTTGTCTATTTCCTGCTCACTTTAGATACTTCACACCACAGCCCTTATCAATGGGTTTACTTATTTTTCCCTAAAGGAAACCTTCCTTCCAAAACTATGATGAATACTCAGCCCTAATAGTGCATTGAAACTTCCCAAAATGTGGCTCTCTGCTGATCTCTTTGGGCAGCTAGTGCCTTGGATCCTGGTAAAGATGGAGGGACTTGAAGAAAGAGAATGGCATGTCATCAATATCCCATTACTTGTTATCTTTATCCTGCTCATGAAGTGGAGCCATGTATGTGATGTTCAAAGAAGGCAATTTGATATTTAGTGGGAAGGTCAATTTTCCTACTGCAGTAGTCCTTAGAAGTCCCTAAGGTCAGGTAAGCAGTCTGTAGGCAAATACTTGATTTTGTCTGCTAAATCATAAAGAAATATATTATCTTTATTGTCAGGGATCTCTTCCATATGCTGACCTAATGTATGCCGAGCAAATGAAATGTCATATAAAAATGTAAAGGCATGTTCATCAGGAATAAAATTGACATATAAATACAAAATAAATTCAGTGGGGAGAAGCTGTGTCACAGTTGACCCCCATTCATGTCTAGAGCAAGGCCAGTCCCTGCAACGTAAAGTGCAGGAGGTGAGCCATGTGAAGATTGCTGGGAACAGAGCAAGGCAGCCCAGCAGGTGTCTGGCCTTGATGTTGCTCCTTATTAACTGCAGCACAGGTAGCCCTGAGAAAGGTCTACTCTCAGTGTTCTCAGCAAAACCTGAGACCTTGCTCTCTCAGTCCTGTGGCACACCCCCCCGCCCCGCCATTTTTCTGTGTAAAACTAAAGATGCAGACTCCGCTGGGCTGTCACTGCTTCTGAATCAGAAAGGTGAAGGCCCTGTCAACCCAAGCTTCCTTTTATTATGTGTCTAGTCTTTTCTTAATCTCCAGTCATCACTCCCTCTCAAGACCAATTTGGCTGTATGGGCAGTGGCAAAGTTGATAATCATGTCTATACTTTGGACAAATTTCTCACACTTGTCACCACATCAAAAAATGTGCTATTCTCAGAAATTAGTAAAGGTTTCAATGGAAGGCATACCTGGGTCCAAGGGATTCAGGGACAAGCCATGGCCTCCTTGAGGTCTGAAGGCCACCAGTCTGTGATGACCATCATAGCTCAGATAATAGCATCCCATGCCTGTTCTTTATAGAGCCAGAGACTCCCCAGATAGTGCAAGGCCTCCTTTCACTGTGTCAGTCCTACTGCAAGAAATGAGTGCCAGAGAAGTTGTTTCTGCACATCCCTAGCATGGTACTGCTTTGTGACCTGGCTTAACCTAGACATAGTTGGCATTTGAATACTCTAGTACAGTGAATTGTAATGGTAAATAAAGAAGAAAGACATAAACAGAGAGTGAAATTCATATACTCAGTGTTGGTACAACATGTTTTTAGAGACTGTTATAGTCTTTAAAAGATCAGCCCAGGAAGTCTCCCAGAAAGCAGCATCTCGGCCTGTCTGTTTGGGACCCGAAACTCTTGGACCCATAGTGTGGCCTGGGCTGTTTGGATCGAAAGTCTGCGCAGACCTGCATCTTGGCACGACTGTTTGGGACTGGTAGGCCCGCCCTTCATCCACAGGGAACTGCCTGGAGACCAGCATCTCGGCCAGGTCTGTTTGGGCCCGTAGCCCCGCCCTTCACCCCCAGGAAGTCTCCCAGAAAGCAGCATCGCGGACTGTCTCTTTGAGACCCGAAACTCTCTGACCCGCAGAGTGGCCCGGGCTGTTTGGATTGGGAATATTGTGGAGACTGGCATCTTGGCCAGGTCTGTTTGGGACCGGGAACTTTTCAGAAACCAACATTCTGGCCTGACTCTTTGGGACCTGTAGGACCTTCACTCCCAGGGAACCTCCTGGAGACCTGCCTGGGACAAAGCACGGTGGCCTGGCCTGCCTGAGATTCCACAGGCTCTGGGGTGGCCACACCCAGCATTCTCCTTACAACTTAGGGAGCCAGGAGCCCACAGACGGGAGTTAGGTCCCTATGAGGAAGCCAAGAGCCTGTGGGGGAGCCACTGCCCCTCCAGGAACTGAGGGTGTAACAGGTAATTTGCCACATAAGCAGAGAAAGCTTTGGAACACCGCTCCAAGTAAGGAAATATAGAAAAATGACAAAAGGAAAGACCAAATGGCAGACTCAAAGCCCTAGCCCTCCCCAAGAAAGTTTAGAAGCTGTGTACATAGAAGAAAAAAGAAGCCATACACCTGAAATGTCTGAAATGATATCAAATGAAATAAATATGCAAATAGGGAAAGCTATGGAGAAATTCAAACCAGAAATACTTGCCCAGGTTAAAGAAGAATTGATTAAAAACAGTGAAAGAAATAGTGAACGCATCTAGTGAAAACACAGCTAAAAAATTAGAGGAACAAAGCAAACAGATAGAATCCCTCAAAGAACAATATAAGAAACAAACAGAATGCAAAGCAGATTCAAAGAGATATACAGGAAATGAAAAATTCTATTGAAAGCTGTAAAAAATGCCTCAAGTGAAGACATAATTTCAGACCTCGAAGATAAGATTGCAGCCAGTGAGCAGGAAAGACAAGATCTTTTAAAAATAACAAAGAATCAGGAAATAACAATTCAACACCTACAAGATGATGCAAAGAAAAATAACGTAAGATTAATAGGGATAAATGACAAAGAAGGGGACAGCCCAAATGATATCAAGAGGATATTTACAGAAGTAATAGCTGAAAACTTCCCAAACATGAGAAGAGAAACAGACATCTGGGTAAGTGAAGCATATAGAACTCCAAACAGCCATAACCAAAATAAAACTACACCCAGACAGATAATAATCACCATCCCAGAAATCCAACATAAGAACAGAATACTAAAAACTGTTAGAGAGAAAAGAGAGATCACCTCTAAAGGAAAACCTATCAGAATCTGCCTAATGAACATAGATGCAAAAATTCTCAATAAAATATTGGCAAACAGGATGCCGCAAATCATCAAGAAGATTATACAACATGACCAAGTAGGATTCATCCCAGGAATGTAGGCATGGTTCAACATACGCAAAACAATAAATGTAATCCACCATAGCAATAGAGCCAAAAGCAAGAACCACATGATCATCTCTATAGATGCAGAAAAAGCTTTTGATAAAGTCCAACACTCATTCATGATAAGAACCTTACAGAGAATTGGAATAGAGGGTCTTTATTTCAATATGGTAAAGGCCATCTATGACAAACTAACAGCCAGCATCATATTGAATGGTCAAAAACTGAAAGCCTTTACCTTAAAATCAGGCACAAGACAAGGATGTCCATTATCACCACTGCTATTCAACATAGTACTGGAAATACTAGCCAGAGCAATAAGACAGGAAAGAGAAATAAGAGGAGTAAAGATAGGAAAAGAGGAAGTTAAATTATCATTATTTGCAGATGACATGATACTTTACATAGAAGACCCCCAAAACTCTACTGAAAGACTCCTAGATATAATTAACAAATTCAGCAAG